>CAUJRU010000678.1:0-381567 GCA_963277665.1 Viscum album | reverse complement strand
CTCCATCTTTATTGTCTCAATAACAATACTTATATTCAAAACATGTTGTGGGGTCGGGGTGGCCGGGGCCGGTTCTTCCGATGGACAACATGACCAAGGTGGCGCGGCCTGATAGGAATGGTGGAGACTGCTGGGCAGTTTCAAATCCATTGGGTGGCATGGTTTGGGCCGGGGTGGTAGAGCTGGTTCGGCTGGGGTACTGCGGGGGCGGTGCGGTTCGGCCTGTGGCGGTGGAGCCAGTTTGGAAGAGGTGGCGTGGGTGACAATGGTCGCAGGTGGTGGAATTTTTTCCTTTAATGCCTTCATCGTCTCGTCGCCTCATCACCATTCCGAAGAAAATCATAATGAAAAATGGAAGAGGGGGTCATTTCATATTATTTTGGCCCCCACCCTTCATGTTTAGGGTCATGGAAAATAGTTCATTAAGAAATAAAAACAAAGAACCCGCATGGAAGATATTTTTAGTTCAATAATACCTCGTTAATATATTTTCCCAACCCCGCAATGAAAAAAGAGGGGATAACAAGGGGAGTGTTAAAAAAATAAAAAAATAAACCCCAACCTTGTTTGTTGTTCGTCGACATTGACACGAGAAGGCGGACATCATTTCATTATAGACGATCATGTCCTACGTCAAAAGAGGTTCCGAGGAAGAAAGTATAAGTTGAGGTCATTCTTTTTCAGTGGAGCATTCTTCATTGAGAGAGCGTTCTTCATTGGGAGATGAAGTTCTTCGTTAGAGAACTTTATTGCTCCCAAGCTCTCTCATCACCCAATATTTCTACCAAGATACACCAAAATGAAAATTCCATGCCAAGATAGTAGTTTAATTTATCTATTATTTAATTTTTGACACTAATTTCAAAATGTATATGTTGGAATAATTAAATTAAGGAGGAGTTGGCACATTTAATATGTGATGGCAGAATCAATGTGTAGGAATCCGAAGAGGCTCCTCCACATTAAAGAGGTGGTTCAGAGGTTTTCTCTCAATTAAATGGGGGGATTTGTCCCGGTTGTTCTCCACCACCATAACCTAACGTGGGAGGTTAGGTTTGGGTGGGCCCCAACACCATAACCTCTCATGAGAGGTTATGGTTTGGTGGTCCCCACACTTCAACTCCCACATGGGTGGTTACATCAATAATAACAAATATAATAAAATGTGTCTTTATTTTATTTTATTATTTTTGATGAAAACCCAAAAAAACTAACTTTCACCCTCGAGCAGCAGCTGTCAAGCTGAGAGTATTCTTAAGCAAATTATGGTGCTACGAGTTCAACAATGCCCTCAACTTTCAATTCTGAGCACAAGTTCAATAGACAGAAAAACCTACTTGTACGTTTAGGGAACGTACCCAAACAAAACATCATTAATTGATCCCTGGCACTCCGGGGCTCAGAATCATGCGTCGTAAATTTTTTGCAGACTAGAAAAATTTACATTTAATTAAAAAAATTACAAGGAAATTCTAGGTCATCACATTCTCCCCACCTCAAGGATCTACGCCTCATAAGACACAACCCATACAAAGAGAGAAAGTGGGGGTACTGGGGACACATATGAGCCTCCACCTCTCATGTGCACTCCTGGCTGTTCATGTGCTGCCAGCGAACGTGCACCAGAGGTATGGATTATCCCCAAAGTATCAGCTCATGTCGATCCTCAATCTCTACTAGAATCTCCGTAAAAGTAACCCCATCGTCGTGGTCCAACTCTCCATGGTCGATGATGTGTGAAGTGTCATGCACATATCTTCTCAACTTGGATATGTGGAACACGCCGTGTAGCTGGTGCAACTGAGGTGGAAGAGCTAAGTGGTAAGCCGCCTCGCCAACTCTATTGAGGAACTGAACTGGTCCTATGAATCTCGGAGATAACTTATGCCTAATCCAAATCTTTTTATACCTCATCGGAGTGAGACCCGTAGAAAGAGGTGGTCGCCATCCTCGAACTCCAGCGGTCTCCGTCTCTTGTAAGCATACGTCTTATTCGTGCTATGTGTAACCTTTATCCGCTCTGGGATTATCTTCACCTTCTCTATGGTAGCCCGTACCATCTATGGTCCCATGAGTGCTGACTCCCCTGGGTCAGTCCATCAAAAATATGATCTGCAAGGCCGCCCATATAATGCCTCAAAAGGTGCCATCCTAATAGTGGAGTGATATTTTTTGTTGTATGCAAAATCCACCAAAGGCATGTGATCCTCCTGGCTGCGACCGAAGTCGAGGAAACAAGCGCACAACATGTCATCGAGTGTTTGAATGGTCCACTTAGTCTAACCATCCGTCTGAGGATGGAAGGCAGTGATCAAATGAAGCTGCCTCCTGAAAGCCTATTGCAACCCCTTCCATAGACGGGAAGTAAAATGTGTGCCACGATCGGAGACAATAGTCAACGGTACTCCATGTAGCTACACAATCTCCTGCACATAGAGGCATTCCAAGCTCTATACTGAACCTTTCTCCCTGATCGGTAGGAAGTGGGCCGACATGTTGAGTGGTCAACAATCACCAAAATAGAGTCATGTCCCCTGGATGTATGTGGAATTATTGTCACGAAGTCCATGGGTATCCCATTCCACTTCTACTCTGGGACATCTAATGGTTGAACCAAGCCTGTTGGTACATGGTGATCTGCCTTCACTTCCAGATAAGTGAGGCACAGAGAGACAAACTCTACAACTTCTTTCATCATTACCGGCCACCAGTGTTGTTGTCGAAGGTCCTGGTACATCATCGTCACTCCTGGTTGTACCACTAGAGAGGATGTGGGGAACTATCTAAACACTTCCTCCTAATGTGTCACTTGTAACATTGTACAACCTCTAAAGAAGATTACGTGATCCCCACCTTCAGAAACTCAATCTGGTGCCTGCCTTGTGGATAACTGTGCATGTCGTGTCTCGCAGTTAGTGCCCCCATGCTGTGCCTCCCCGACTCGCTGAAGACGTGGGGATGTGACTGTAAGAGAATGAAGGAAGGATTCTCCATCTCTGTCAACAAAGGATTTCTAGAAAGCAGCCAGCTACTCTGTCGCCTCTCCTAGGAGTTGTATACCAGATCTCCTTCTGAGTTCATTGAAAAATAATGTTCCCCTTCCTAGTATTATAGACTATCTTGAAGTCATAGTCCTTGAGGAACTCAAGCCACCGTCATTGTCTCAAGTACTGGTCCTTATTAGAGAAGATATACCTGATATACTTGTGATAAGAGTACACAGTAAAACACCTCACCCATCAGATAGTGTCTCCATATCGTCAAGTTGAAGACCACTGCTACTAACTCAACGTCATGGGTAGCATAGTTCTGCTCATGTTGTCTCAGTCGCCGAGACCCATAAGCAATCACTTCTCACTCCTACATCAGGACACATCCGAGTCCGGTCCCTTATGCGTTGCAACAGACTACATACCCTATGCATTCCAATGGAAGCCTCAAGATGGGGGAACCAGTCAACCTCTTCCAGAGCTCCTAAAAGCCTTGCTGGAATCTCTTTGAACACAGAAAGGGTTTCCCATTCTTCATCATGGATGATATTGGTGCAACAACTCTAGAGAAATATGGCACAAATCTCTAGTAGTATTTGGCCAAACCCCGAAAAATATATACCTCCATCACACATCTGGGTGGACCCCAATCAAGTACCTCCTCAATCATCGCAGTATCCATTGCAACTCTATATTCCAAGATGACATGCCTAGAATGTGAACCTCTCGGATCCAGAACTGGCAGTTCGAGAGCTTACCACAAAGCTTGTGTTCTCGTAGTGTGTGCAGAACTACCCGAAAATGATATGCATGCTCCTCCTCATTATTCGAGTAGATAAAAATGTCATTGATGAAGACTATGACTATTCGATCAAGGTATGGCTGGAATATCATATTCAGGAGTCCCACGAACACTCCTGGTGTGGTGGTTATGTCAAAAGGAATAATCAAGAACTCGTAGTGGCCATACCAACTTTTTAAAGATGTCTTCTCCTCATCCTCATCTCGAACACTGAGCCTTTGATAGCCAGACATGAGTTCTATCTTTGAGAACCATTGTTCTCCCTTCAGCTGATCAAAGAGGGTGTCAATCCTCAAGAGTGGGTACTTATTCTCCACGGTCTCCTGGTTCAAGTGTTGATAGTCAACCCAAAGCCTCAAGCTTACATTCTCCTTCTTGGCGAATAGAATTGAGGCTGCCCAAGGTGAAACACTGGTCTAGATTTATCCCTTCCCCTTAAGTCCTCCAACTGTACCGGCAGCTCACGAAGCTCAGTGGGAGCCATCTGATATGCTGGAGTAGATATTGGTGTCGCCCCGAGGTACAAATCATTGTAAAAGTCCACCTCTCCTTGAGGAGGTAGACCAGGGACATCATCAGGGAAAACATCCGAAAACTGGTCAACCAATACATGATAGCTCAGACTCTCCTCATCGATTGACAAAAGGTTAAGGCTAGCCAACTAATGAGTATTCGAATGCACTCTCATCTGATAAGTCCATCTTGTGTCGTAATGGTTCCCTTCTCGCCGGTGAAGGAGAACATAGTCTCATCTGTGCGGACATACTACACTTTGCGCCTGATACAGTCAATCTGATCATGGATTGTAGATAACCATTCCATACCCAAGATGGCGTCGTAAGGCATCGAAGTCGCTACTATGAGATCCCAGCCAAACCTCTCGCCTACCAGAGTAAGCTCACACTGCCGGCACCAGGGCGTAATCATTGAATATACACATGTAGAAGTCTCTACCCATAAGTATTGAGCCAACGGCTCCGTTGGAATCTCTGAGCTCTGAACAAGGGCAGTGGAAATGAAATAATGACTGGCACCTATGTCTATAAGTATTTCATCTATGGTGGAGTAGACACAGATCGTACCTTGTATCATATCCGGAGCACTGTGATAGTAGGCCTCAGCTGCCTAGAGCTGAGCTCTCCCCTAATGACTTGCACCCTACGGTCGGGGTGGACCTCTTGTTGGTGATGGAGGTAACACCTCAAAACGTCACCCACCGCCAGTATCATGACCAGCTCCTCTGCCATGTCCGCCTGCTCCCTGCGGATCACCTCGATCGAATCTCTACCTCTGTCTGGACGATACTTCAACCATCTTCTGATCATTTGAATGATGGGTTAGACAGTCACGAGCCATGTAACCTTTCCCATCGCATGTGTAACACAACCTACACCTGGCATGTCTGGCTCTTTCTCTGGTGCACCGCACAACTGATCTTGAGTCATCTAGTCATCCACATATAGTTAATTTCCTCTTGGACATCTACGTCACATGTCTTATTCTAGTTGTAGATGACTCTTCTACATGTCAACTGGTGGTGGACCTCGCTACTGGAGACTGCTCAGTAAGGAAACTCTCCACTTGGAGGGATCTCTCTAACACCCCCTCCTACGTCGGGATGCTGAGTGAGATCACTAAAGCCCTGATCTCCTACCCGAGCCACTTCTTGAACGTTCAGGCCTTGAAAAATGGGTCTCGTACCATATCATTGGAGTAGTGTGAGAGGTCTATGAACCTCGCTGAGTACTGAGCTACAGTCATTCTACCCTTGTGCAGATGAAGTATCTATTGAATGCGCACTAGGAGAAGAGTCGTTGGAGCAAACTCTGCCTAAAACAGGCTCTCAGAATCTTCCCAGAGAAGCATAACATGGTCTTGGACCTGTAGTATCAAGCTCCATCATCTTCCTTTTCTCCCTGTACAAGGATCACAGCAAGAATTACCAGGTGGTCTACTAGTGTCCCAACCAATCAGAAGACTCTCACCACAACCTACATCCAATCCTCAGCCGCCTATGGGTCTGTCTCTGCCCTGAACATAGGTGGCCTCTGGCACTGAAACACGTGAAACCTGCTCAAGTGGTGTGAAATGTCTATTGTTGGGGTTGTTGGCATCAGTAGACCAAATGATAATGGAAGAACGGGTGCCTTCATTGGTTCCCCTACTAAAATAGGGCCTTGCACTGAGGCCTTGTCATTCGGTGGGCTATCAGTGCGTATGAATCTCGGAACTCTAGACAGCTGTCTGTGTGGAGGAATCCTGAAATAAAACAGGTGTGATATGGTTAAAAAGTTATACCTGGTGAGCTAACCTGGTTGCGCTGGCATAATGAAAACTTTTGAAAACACACACCCAATAAGTGTTTCCTTCCATTGAGTTGGAAATCAGAATTCAGGGTCTTGTTGTATGAATAAGTCATCCACCGCACCATCACTGGACTCCCTGAACTGAAAACCACACTCACTACACATAACACTATTACATCACATAAAATATTATAGTCATAAGTTCTGTGGTAGAACTGACTCCTCTGATACCAATTTTTCATGACCTGTCACCCAGGGCACGTGTCATTACTACCCCATGCCCGCCATCCATAGGCCAAGGGTTGGCGACTAGCACCAAAGGCGTAATTCCATAATAATGGGAAGGTGTTGTCTTTATATACAGTAAATGGACACAATAGAGCACAAAGCTAGATAAAAAACACAAAGTAAATTGTATAACAAAAGAGTGCTAAAAATTAAAAGGGTCCGGAAATACAAGCCCAATTGTAAAGTACAAGGAACTGGCAGTACACATACAATTGAAGAAAGGAAAAATAGTTGATGGGACATTCTCCTTGATTCCTAATTGAAGGGCAAGTACAAATAGCCTCCTCATCACTCAATGTCTGTCAGTCTCCTCCATGTACCGACTCGTCTTAAGGTTCACCTCTGGGTACCGTCTAGTCCTTGTAATCTCAGCCTTAGTTAGTGATATTCGTCATCTGTATCCAACACACGAAGGTGTAGGCATAGCCTCTGTAGGGGTGAGTATAATGATGCACAATAGAGTCTCCAAGACCTACAAGGTCTCACAAAATCAATCAAGGATAAACCACAATGTATGAAATCAACATATAACCCTACATTGGCATATTCCAATACATATACTTTAGTTATTAAATAATCCATTTAAATCATGAGGAAAACAAAAAAGTGCTGACTCTGCTCAACCATGATTTTATTCGCATTATCGAAACCTTTTCTACTATAGAACTCTTGCTCAATCGAGTACAGTGGGCCAACCGCATCACCGAGAGGCAATTCCCACTAACTGTGGAGTGATGAGGTACACTTCCTATCGAATATCATGGGTCTGCTATGTCACACAGTGTCTCTCCCCACCGTGGGTATACGGCCACACCCAAGCTCTCCCCCTCAAAGCCTGCAGAGGCACTCCTCCTATCAAGTATCATGGGTCTGCCATCTCACCAAGTGCGCTCCTCCACCGAGGGTATTCCGCCACAACCAAGTTCTCCCCAATGGGCTAGTCAAGTCATTCCAATACCAACTGTCAATAGTCATATGGTCTCAGCCATCTACTAGGTCTCTGCACTTTACTCACACGTCACAGGTAGTATCCTCTCAATGAGATACTGTTCAATACTCCAACTATCACGAAGTCCCACAATGAAGAATCTCAAATGACCTCCACGTCATAGGGGTCTCAACACAACAGACGGCGAATCTATCGGACGCCCGGTATGTGAGTTATTATCCTTTTAGTCCCAGGGGGCCCGGTTGGATTCGTGCACGACACAACCTGACTATATCTCAACTATACCCAGAAATATAGTGGGGTATACTCAAAGTGACCATCGTGCTCCATGATTACCAGTGACGTTGAAGGTTCGTCAAATGGACATTCGGTGCCAAAGATATGGATAAAATAAATTAAAGGGTCATACTGGTCCCGGGTCCGGTCCGACCCAATCAGGGCCGAACTGGTTCATATAGACTCAGCCGGACTTGTTGGGCAGGCTATCCCGTTAGGTTCAGCGCATCCCCGCAGGCCGTGAGGGCTCACGGAGGGCCGCGAGGGCGCGGACCGGCCGTGGGTCGGCATGAGGGTGGTTCGAGCTGGAGGGTTCCGCGTGGATGGCTCGGCCCAGAGGGCACCGTGAAGGCATAGGAGGGGCCCCACGAGGGGCACAGGAGGCCGGTTCGGCAGGGGCGCCGTGATGGGCATGATAGGCCGACTTGGCCAGGGCATTGCGAGGGGTGCCAGAGGTTATCTTGGATGGGCCGCCATGAGGGGCACGGGGGGTCGGCCCGTCCGGGGCCCCACATGGGGCGCGGGAGGCCGGGCTACGGCGTGGGGCGCGGGAGGTTGGGCTGCCGCGAGGGGCGCGGGAGGCCGGCTCGGGTGGGGCGCAGGATGCCGGATCGGCATGGGCGTCACGAGGGGAGCCGGTGGCCGGTGGGGTTGGGGCACCGCGAGGGTCTCATGATGCCAGCTTGGTTGGGGCCCCATGTGGGCGCGAGTTTAGTCAGGGGATCGGGTGGTCGATGGCTGGCGCAGCTGGGGAGGCTCGGAAGGGGTCAGCAGGTACGGGGTGGTCGAGGCTGGTTCGGCTGGCGAACGACACTGCCAGGGCAGATCGCCACGGTCTGGGGTGGCTCATCCAGAAAGGCGGAGACCGCGAGGGCAGTTCGGAAGCCGGCGGGATGTGCAGTTCGGCCCGGGTCAGTGGAGCCGGTTTGGTCGGGGTGCCGTAGGGGTGGAACAGGTCACGGTGACTGCGGGTTGTGGTAAAGTTTCCATCGTCTCCCTTGTCATCTCGTCACCTCGTGGCCATTCGGATGAACATCATAATGAAGAACGAAAGAGGGTGCCAGGCCATTTCAGTTGGGCCTGCACCCTCCTCTTTTTCTTTTGGTTGCAAATGGTTCATTAAGAACATAAACAATGACCGAGCATGGAAGATATTTTCAATTTCTATAATCCCTCATTAATTTCTATTCCCAACCCTGTAATGGAAAAATAGGGGAGAACATGGGGAGTGTTAAAATAATAATGAATGAACCCATTCCTTGTTCTTTGTTCATCGATGTTGGCGCGAGAATGCGGACGGCGTCTCATTGTAGACGAACACGCCCTACGTCGGATGAGGTTCCGGGGAAGAATGTTGAGGTTGAGGTCATTCTTCATCGGTGGAGAATTCTACATTGGTAGAGCCTTATTTGTTTGGAGATGATGTTCTTCGTTGGAGAACATTATTTCTCCCAAACTCTCTCCTCTCCCAATATTTCTCCCAAGTTCTACCAAATTGAAAATCTCAGGCCATGGTAATTGATTATTTTATCTATTATTTAATTGTAGACACAAATTTCAAAATGGTTATGTTGGCATAATTAAATGTTATAGGATTTGGCACATTTAATTGGTGGGTTGGAATAATCAATTTGTAGGAATCCCAAAAGGCTCCTCCACATTAAGGACGTGGTTGAGTGGTTTCCTCTCTATAAAATGGGGGGTTAGTCTCTGGTGGTCCCCATCACCATAACCTGTCATGGGAGGTTAGGTTCGGGGGGGCCCCACCACCATAACCTCTCATGGAAGGTTATGGTTGGGTTCTCCCCACACATCAACACCCATAGCGGTGGTTACAACAAAAATTAAAAAAAATGTTTGTTTATTTTATTTTATTATTTCTATGAAAAAACCCCAAAAACTAACATTAACCATGGACCAACTTCCATTGTGATGAGAGAATCCTTAAGTTAATAAAGGCGCAATGAGTTCAAAAGTTCCCTCAGATTTAAATTTAGAGCACGAGTTCAAAATTTAGAAAAACTCGCTCATATGTTTACCAAATGTATCCGAACAAAACATCCGAAATTGATTCTGGGCACTACCGGCATCAGAATCATGCGACGTCAATTTTTGTGGACTCATAAAATTCACATTTAATTAAAACAATTACATAGAAATTCCAGATATTCACAATAAAATTTGACAATGACTTCAAACATCTAGAAGAATGTTCTCATACTCATTGGATAACATGTTATATTGTTGTGAAGTGGTCTCATGGTATTGATGATGATGTTAAACTTCATGTTGAAAATTATGATGATTTTAAAACGGTTTTTAAGAAAAATAAAATGATATCATGATTCTTACCAATGTCATGTTATAAATGGTGATTTTTTAGAACAGTTCTGATATAAAACAAATAATCTGACTCAGGGTATAAATGATATGAAATAGGAGATGAAATATTTTACTTTAGATTTTATAAAACAAAAAAATCAAGGATGATACTATTTTTTTGAAAAACCAAAATGAATATTTGGTTGAAAGATTTTATGTTCAAGAAGAAAATAATTGACATTAGAATGAAAAAAATCATCATTAATAATAAATAATTCAGTCTCAAGATAGAAATATTCATACTCAAGATGATATAATATCCTTGTTAGAGGAAAAGAAAATGGAATTCATGAAAATAAAATGGATTTTAAAAAACAATATGAAAAAGAAAAAAATAATTCACATTTTAAATTATAATTACATTAAATTATTTTAATATATGTATCACATAATCAAACCTTTTATTATTTTTAATTATTTAGTTAATTACTTTAATTTTTATATTTTTTCATCTAACATTTATTTGGAATCAAAATAATTACCCCATGTCATTTTGAAAATAAAAAGGGGGGGATATTATGAAATAGATATTCTTAAATAGAATAATAGAAATGATTTCCAACAATTTTTTTATTGAAAAGTAAATATACACATGAATTTGGAAGAATACGTATCCAAAGTGAGTCAGTTTGTAATATTTTTAAACTCTCTCTATGTTATTAATAAATCTAAAATACCTAGAAGGGATTTATTTATCATCATTTTCTAATTTCATTTACTTCTAATCGAATGAAATCATTGTGTTTATTGTTTTAATTTTTGTATGTTTTAGTTTTTTTCTTTCAAAAAATCAGGGTATTGTTAATTGAAACGTTAAACTTATGAATTTTCCATTCCTTTTGTTTTATAAATCACAAACATCATCTTTATAATTATTATACTAACATTTCATGTTCATAAACTTTTAACATGTTTTATAAGAAACAATATTTATTTTCCCATAATTACATGAATTTAATATGACCAATGAGAATAATATTATTTAGTTTTATTATGATTGTCATACTATTATTGAATATGATCAATATTATATTCCTATTTATCTAGCCGAGATCATGATTTTCTATCTAGTCTTCTACGCAGAAAAAATATTCATATATAGACTGAAACTAGTACCAATAAATATTATATAAAATATATTCTAATATATACAATGATAATCCACATTTTTTATCGTACGTAGAAGAATTATTCATAATGTAAGGAAACATATTAACATTATAATAATGTAAAACAAAATTGAATTGGGATATTGGTGCTTGTCATGCTATTATTGACATATGTCTATATCATTGTAAAAATCATTGGTAAATATGGACTTTGGTGATTCAACATGTCTATTGCAGCTTTACCTAAAAATAAAGGTTCATGTGAAGATATTAGAGTGTGATGACTTGAGATGATTCTAGATAGTGTGAAAGAGACATGAAGATTCAAGTTATGAATTTATTGATTTTAGAATTTAAATTTCTCCGTATATATTGCATTACATTTGTTACATCCAACCATGTGAATACGCTTGATTGCTCATGGGTAATGTGGGACAGGCTGATCATTATATCAAGGCCATGTAGGGATAATGAGATAGACATACCATCGTATTGAGGTCCTTCCTTGGAAAGGGAAGGAAAAAAATTCTTTTACATATAAAATAAGGTTACTTTATCATATGTTATATGATACACATCTATTTAGGATGAAAAAATTGTTATATTTTGTATTTTTTATTTACCCCATGTTTATTTTTTCTGATGCATATTAAATAAAATTGATTCTTTTTATTATCATGTTTATATTTCTAATTTTTATATCATAATAAATATTGAATATGATACTTTTCATATTACTCTGATATATTATAACTTTTTTTAATAAAATATGTGTTTATACTCTGATTATATAATTTTATTCTATGTATAAGATCAAAAATCTGATTATGTTACCACATCTTATTAAGTAAGATTATGTACTCTATTAATACAGAATCAATTTCTCATTACGAAATGTGGATTTACATATGAGAGTTTACTTGATTCCAATATTATTATTCAATCCATGGTCTAATCGAGAGTAGAATTTAATAACTTAAGAGGTCATATGAATATTATTTGTTCAACCCTATAAAAATAACTTTCTTTTAAGGATAAAAATTATTGTTTTTAAACCTATAATTTACGCTCTCTTGTATTTATCAATATTTATATACATTACGATACAATATGTATTTATTTAAATATATATCAATTTAAATAAGAATGAAGATATGTATTTATATTTATATTTATTTATAGATTTAGATAACACAATATTTAAATATAAACATATCTGTAAATACAATTAAATAATGAATAATATATCAAAATGGCAATAAGTATTGACAATATTTTATTAATCATGGGGTGTCCATAAAAAAGGATTGGTGTTTCCATAGAGATATATGTAGATATATTTATTCCTATTACATAGTATCCTGATAAAAACATGAAGTAAACATATTAAATTTCATTGAATTTTCAATTTTCAAATAAATATTTTAAATAACATATTACACATCCTTGTTTGATTATGAAATAATCCATTTTGTTGCATTCAAGTTGAGATTTTTTTACCCTAAATCCATTATTATATTTTAACCATTTACCATGTATAATTTTTTATATCATATCATATATATAAAAATACATTTTATTTACAACCTTAAATTATTATAATTTAATTATAGATCAGTCATTATTTAATATTTTATAAAAATTTATAGAATCATTTTTAAAGATTTAAATATAAATTAATATCATTCTAAAATTCATTAAGAATATTCATTATTTTTATATTTTGATATTATAACATACCCCTTCATTTTTTGGTTCGTAATTGTTTAGGTGTTTTTACATATTCTTAGAAAAATAGGTGATGTGAATTTTTTAAATTGTTTTTCACTATAATGACTCTATAATTTATTTTTGGGTATATATTCATTGTCTCCATTTTGGGGTATTGTTTCAAAAACATTTGTTCATATAGTTTTTTTCATGGGTTATGAAATATCTCAAAAAATGTGTTATAGAGTAAATAGAATGTTCTAAAAATATTTCAAATAAATTGAAAAATATAATCTGTGTGTGATAATTTCTCTAAAAGTTTTGAATTTAGATAAATAGAATGGAAAATTGGACATATTATTATATCTCAATGACATTAATCAATTTATAATTTGTAATAAATATGGTTTTTATTGTATAAAAGGATAATGGGGTTTTACAATATTGGGATATATACATATATATAGAATAGGGGACTGATTAAAATGTTAAAAAACACATCGAAGGAGAGACACTTACATATGAAATTTGGTACACGATCGATTTATTTAAAGCTAATAATAAAATGAAATAATAAATATATGTAATCCATAGGTTTATGTATTTCTGATATATTTCCCTATGACTCCTCTATTGGATTGAATTATATAATTTTTATGGATTTATCCATTGGTTATCTGAGATAGTAATCATATTTGAAGACGATTCACATCGTGTTTCTTCATAGTCCTTTTTCAGAGTCCCAAAAAATTCAAAATGTCATTGTTCAATTCCTCTAATAATGTAATAATTACAACAGATATAGCTATAATTACAATATTTAATGAATAAATGTGGGGAAGATAAAAAAAATCATTTTATAGGATGTTTTACTTGTTTTTTACTATAGTAGTCTTGAAAAATAAAAATATTTTGATAAGAATACTAATCGAAGTGGTTGAGTGGAGGAAGTAGAAAAAAATTCTTCCATCTACTATGATAAGGATGGTCATGTGAAAATGTACTATAATTCTTTAATAATGTTTCTTTTACATGAAAAAAAGTATCATGGTATATATATTTTTCATACTAGTGCCGATAATATTCATTTTGGTGGTGATATATTTTAGGTGGGTATTTATTTTATTATATAAAAACATATTTATAATAGTGTGATTAATTCAGTAACTTTATACCATGATACACCAAAGAGAGAATTATCTTCTTCATATTAAGAAGATGAAAATGTTATATTAAAAATGGATAATTGTGATTTTAGTGATGTAATTTCGGTTGAGGATATTTTTACCGATTGTAATTTTTTTCAAATAATGATTTTTATGAAAATATGAATAATTCCATATATATTCCAGGATTATTTATCTTATTGTATTCTTGGTAAAAATAGATTCAAATATTGAAACGATTATGTAATATTTAAATTTTTATGTGGATTAATGGTGTTTGTGAGATTAAATAATATGTAAACTAATTATAGGGATAAGGAAAAGGTTGGTGGTAAAGTGGTGAATTTAGTTTCAAAGAGGTCATTATAAAATTTTTAGTACAGATGATCACCTCACACGTTTTTCTTAGTTCCCAAAAACCAAAAACATTATACATTAGATTTTATGTACATTCATGGATTCAAATATTAAAACCTTTTCACATACTGTTTTTTATTTCTGAAATTAAGGTTATAAAATCCTACAAAATATATCATATCAAAAATGTCATTAAAGATTCCCTCTATGATCTAACATTGGAGACATTAGACAATGGGCAAAAAAAATATTCTACGGTCAAATAATATACAATCATGGTACATACCCTATGTTTAATGATTTTTGTGAGCACTTATAAGTAAATTACACATGATCTATTGATGGTTACACTTGATAATATCTATGAAAGGTATATCATGAGAACAAAACTGCTTGTTGGAATTTTTCATGTTCTGTGTGATCAGATATCCCTATCCTTGATAGTGTTTAAGAGGTCATAGATATTAATATTAGTATTAATGTCATGAATTGCACACATTAATGTATTTCTATTAAATATGATGACATAGTTCATGGAGAATTCAGTTGGATTGGGTGTGTCATGAATGATATGTTATTATTGAATATATTGATGAAGGATTTCTTCCTTCCATCTATAAAGAAGCTGATATATCTACCCCCTGATTGAAGTGGAACTGTCACATAAAATTCAATGGTTATAGTTTAATGATGAATTTATTAGAGATAGTTAATGAAAGGCATATCAATCATATATGTTGATGTCACTCCCATGAGAAATTGTTGACGTGATGTCATGAAAATTGAATATATAACACCATGACAATTTGTATGTAGTTATTATGGTTACAACATATCTTATTCCTCTATCAGTGTCTAAACTGACTACTAGAACATAATCAATGACTTCATGAAACTCTACCAAATGACACTATATAAGAAGCCTAAAGGGTCATTCAAAATGTTTTTCCTTGATATTTGTTAAAATTTATTTATATTTAGAATTTGGAATTAATATTATTTTCTAGACCATGAAATTATATTCATTCATAATTTATTAAATGATTTCAAATATTAAATAAATATGTGTTCATAGGGTAACTATTTAATTATGTGAAGATATAATATCTATTTATATATTATTAATCTCAAGGTAATATATAATTGATTATTCATGAATATTTAATTTAATATATGAACTTTAATATATATATATATATATTATTCATCAAAATTATAATATAATATCTATTTATTTCATAAATATATAATATTTATCTATTACTAAATAAAATTTAATAAAAACTAATTAATTTCGGTTTAATTTATTTAATTGCATTAATATTAAAATAAATATTATATTCACAGGACCATGAATATAATAAATATTTATTGTATTTATTTTCATATTCAATAATTGTCATGATGGATGTAGAAAGCATGTTATTTTTCTATGATAAATATTTATTTTTACAAAACTATAAATAATGCATGTCATATCATGATTTAGCACACACCATTGAATAATATATGTTTATTATTATATTACATGGAATTAGGTTCTTTTTGGGTTAAAAATTATTAAAAGACATTATAAAATTTAGTACATTAATAACCTAAGCTTGTGTTTATAAATTATACCATTATTCTAATTGAGAGAGAATTATGATATTCAAAAATTTATCCACCCTATTGAATTATTTATGAATGATCAAAACTCTATGGTTCTTCCTAAATATCAATATTTACCATTTCCTCCAACATTCCACTCATGATTAAAAGATCAATAGAAGATACTTCCATATTAAAGGTGTTGGGGTACTGATCAAGGGAGATATTTAAGATGATTCGTGACACTACACTAGAACCTGGAGAACCATTATCCATGTTACAAGATCAAAGGTCGCATATGGATTACCACTAGAGGGGATCTACATTGGGGCCTCATAAACATAATAAGAATATAACCAAGAATCTTTTAAAATATCAATAAATTTATTGAATAAATAACTCATGTATGATAAATTTCATCATGTATATAATAAATAACTAATTTTCATAAAAATATCATCACTCATGGTTTCAATTTTTTATCAATATAGGTTGTTTTAATTTTCACTAGTCATGGAATTCACATTATGATTATTTTAGATGATACCTTAAATATAAAAAATTATTAGTTATCTATATACCCAATAGACACTTCTGCTACGTCTAGAACTGTGATAGAATAATCATACATTTTCATAGATGGCCGTCTAACATGGTTTTATAACCATAACATGAAAAAAGGTTTAGAAGATAAAGTAGTTCTGTTAAGGCCCCTTAGACCATTCATCTAATTATTTTTCCTCAGAGAGTTCCACTGATGAATAAAATATTTAATATTATGATTAAGTTGATGTGTTATTAGTTTCCAATGGATATAATTACTATTTTCATAGAGGATATTATCTAAACTAAGAAATTTATTCTTACAGGTTCCCTAGATATTACTAAGATCACTATTATGTGTGATCCTAATTGTTTTTCAACTTTTTTTTATAAGGAAAATATTGATATAGTTATATTTAAGACTATGTGATTGGATTTATATTATAAATAAAGCTTTTATTTTCTAAGATAGAACTAAAAAAGAGTGATGTCATGTTAGTAATACATATAGACTGTTTATTATTTCTCAATAGGTTCTTTATAAATTTTCTAAACAATGATAAGTCTAACCCTAATAAATATGAATACATTTAGAGAAATTGAGATGCTTTATAAAAGAAGAAAAATTAACTTATAAAGTCCCATATCATTTGTTGTAATTTATAATAATGCAATCAATAAATATTAGCAATCAATAGTAGTGAAAAAATGATTCCTTTGATTTAAACAATTTATTATTATAGTATTATTAATATATATTAACACTATAATATATCAGTAGAAATAGATTTACATTGAATCAGTCTAATATACTTACTAGAACAATTAAATAGATTTATAAAGAATAAATAAATCACACCTTATATAGAAAAATTTAAACTTATATAATACCTTCTTCAAGGATCAACACAACATCAAACCCAAGAATCATGCGGCATTAATAAAAAAAATATTATTTTTTAAATACCATATAATTGAATTAAATAAAATGAATTGTGATGTTATATAATACATGAAATTTTTTTAAAACATTCTCCACTCCCTATGTCATGTTTACAAATGATATATAGATCATTCTTATATGTTATAAATAGTTCATCAATAATTTTCCTATAATTTCAAAATAATCATGTTTTTTAGTTATTTTAGATATGCGACACATGATTTCTAATTCTTAAAATCATAAAATTAAAAAACACTCTTTTATGTTCATCTGGAACAATTTGTGTAAAAATGATATGTGATTTATCCCTACAAGAAAATTAAATATTAGTTGTCATCATACATGATATTCATGATAATGTGAACTCATCTTCCTAGTAATGATTATATGATTCATGTATTTTAATAAAATGTCACATTTAAATTGAAAACACACACTTTAGATAATTTCGTGCACAATGTATATAAAAACTGATGTAGTTTCATTCATGTATGTTAAAAATAAACTAATAATATTTTTCCTACCGTTTCATGACAATATATGATTTTTAAATAAGATATGATCAATTAAAATGAATTTTTCACTAAAGAATAACATTTATAATAAAAAAATGTATAGTCATTCATTTTTATCACACTGAACATAATAATTATGTTCATTTAATTACAACATGACCAAAATTGATAAATGATCATATTAATAGAGTAACCAGAAAATCCAAGTGTGTTTTCTATATTTTGAGCATTTGATGCATGTTTTGACCAAATATATGACAAATAAATTGAAAATAAGAACTTTAACTTATTTTAGACACATTATGAATTAGAATGACATAAATTATATTCACAAAGGATGTACATGAATCATCTGTCATTTTTTATGACTTTTGTGATTATAAAATATAATTTAAATGGTATTATGTGTGTGATTCATGTTTTATACATCTTGAATTCTTAAATTAGAAAAATAATCTTTTCAAAAATACCAACCACTATACATATCATAATAATTTATGGTTAATTATTATTTTTTAAATATTACTAATTGAACATTTTTTATGTTTTTCGCATTGCTGATATATCTTTTTTATTTTTTTAGAACGTGATAAATGTTTTAAAAAATAACACATTATATTGAAAAAAATTATAAATTAGTACAATGGTACATGTTTCAATAATTTTGATTCGTTTTTAAATGTGATTATTGATAGTTTTCCATGATTTTTAAGAAAATTCATTTTCATTTTCTTAGTTTTGAGAAACTGATACATGTTTTGAACTATGTTGTAACTTTTAAAATGAAAACACAAGAATTTAATCATTACTCACACAGCACACATCATAATTACTTATGGTTTATTTCATTATGTGAACAATGAATCAATGATTTTGTTTTGAAAATTTATTGAAAGTCGAAGTGAATTTTCTAGGTTTTGAGATGGTATAACATGTTTTGAACTAAAATGTCATATTAAAATTAAAGACATGTATATTTAATAATTCAATACATACCGAGTCATGGAATGATACACGATTCATACATATATGTAAAGAATAAATCAACTAAATTTTTTTCTATTTCTTCATAACATTACATTTTATTTATCTTGATTTTGATCATTTGACATGTGTTTTATACATTTAAAATGGATAAAATTTAAAAAACATCATACCAAACATAACATTTGATATAATTAATTGTATTTCATTTTTGTAAGTAATAAATGAATCAATGTAAATTTCAAAATTATTTCTTAACATTGAGATTATGATTTCTTTTTTTTTTGAGAATGTGACACATGGTTTGAACTAAAATTTTATATTTAAATTAAAAAAACTATTCCATTCATTTGAGTACACCATCATTGTATCGTCCAAACATAAACCACTAGTTATATTCTAGACAGTCACATATCCTCATGAATTCATCCCCATATACAAGAGGATTGAAACTAGATGTATGGGTTTGAACACCATAAGTAGGTTGATTATACCATCAATATCTTGTCATCATCACACCCCATAAACATTATAGAATAAAATAAAATATAATGAACATATGAACATTTATAAATATATAAATATAAGTGATATGTCATGGAGATCAACTCATACAAAGAAAATACTAGAATCCCATTATGGAAATCCATACCAATGTACCATATTGACAAGGAAATATAATAAATGTAGAAACAAATAATTTAGTTTTGTCCCAACATCCCCTGATACTCTCATCCCCCATTTCCAGAACTCCTTTTAATAGGTTTCTTTCCAATCACGGGATCCCTAATAAATAAATTTATATCTATGTCGATGCTCATATGGAGTGTGTGATTAATTATCCAACTAGGACAACGACTATGTTTACTAAACACAACTGTATAGAATATATAACAACATATAGAGATCAAATTTTGTATGTGTTGTATTATTCGTTAATGATTGATATTTATTTTCTATATTGGTTATCGAAATAAAAATATTAATTTATGTCAATATGACTAATAATAAAGATATAATGTAATTTATTTAAGTATCCAATATATCTGATCTTGACATGAATGTATCTTAGATTAATAGATAAAGAAGAATGTAATCTAGTCTTTTTATTCTAAATAAGCTCTCTGAATATTTTGAGATTCTAAATCTGACTATTTTTTTACAATAATGAATTTCTTGAGCATGTTTGACAAAATGATTTATAATAAAAAATATTTATAATAATGAAAAATGGTTCATTGTAATTTATATTCCAAAAAAGATGAATAATCAATGTTGATTAAATCCATGAAAATAATTGGGGATCTTATCTAAAGAGAATTAAAATATAAATTTTCATAATGAATACATTAATTATGAACCTAGAAAATAATCTTTTTCAAGCGTAAAAAAAATTCCATCCAATATAAATATTATTGAATAAGATAGATTATTGAAGTCCATTTATCATTTCATAAGATATTATATTATTTATGATTTTTTGTAGATAGGATTTTTTATGTCTAACATTGGATTATTCTACTTGTTGGAATCAAATTTCCAACCATTAGCATACCGAATAGGTTCAACCACTACCAAACATGTGGGAACCTTAGTTTTAAAGATAAAAAATGTGTTGGTGTGAATATTTTGTGCATAGAGTACACATGGGATTCCATGGAGGATAGTGTAGGTGAGGTGTAACTGGGGATGGCCATGTTTAAGGGTGTGTATTCATTCAACCCCCCCCCCCCCCCCACACACACTTCTACTGTACTGGCATGTAGCGGACATAAATATGTCATAAGAAGTAAAAAATTTGACTCAATGATCGATGTGGTATGTATAATGTCTGAAAATTTGTTTATATTTTAATATATTTTCTATAAAATATTGGTTGTTTGATCCTTGTGATCAGAGATATCTGGTCAATTTAAACCATTTTATTCAAACTAAACCATCATCGAAAAACATTACACTATACTTCTTCGGGTTGAGTGTTTTGATAATGTTACCAAGCTCTAGATTATTTCATTATTAATATATATAGAATTAGAATATGAGTATACATGAATGAAATATATGTCATTCATGTATGTTTTTTTTCTAACAATGTGACACTACATAGTGAAAATGGATTTGCTGAATGATTCCCATCTATCTAAAATGCATGAATGAGTTTGATATTTCAAATTATCACACAATATTTATCATTTAAATTTGATAATCAAACCATGATGGGGTGTTTCATTATTGAGTGGACTTAATGATTTTTTGGGTCACATATGTTCATAATAATTGAATTACATATGTATTTAGTGATATTGTTATCACATCATCACATGAAATAAACATAAATAGATGAGTTGTTGAATTATATGGGATAAGGAAGTTATCATTTCCTATAAATACCAATTTCGCCAAGGTGGACAATATTTTTTACCCTCATGATTCATATGAGAGATCTCATTTTTCATAAAAACATATCCTCTATGAGTGATATTTTAAAAAAGAATGTAAGGACTACAATGGTGTTCAGGGAAAAACATGGATGGTTGTTCTGTACACCAACGCTGTGAAGGATAAGATTCCCATTATTTCATGATTCCTTATACCTTCACGATTTCATGATTTTTTCAATGATATGCTCACAAATTATTAAATAAAAACATGTCATTCTGTTGTGTGATGTATATGACCCATGTATGAAACCATTACAGAATAAGGTATATTCTTGTACGAAGTAAACATTATATTGGAGTATATAATCCACAATAGAAGATTTATAAATTACAAACCGTCCGTATAAAATATTTATGAACACTATATAAAATGAAAAATATAGAAACAATCTCACAAATTTAAATATCCATACTTGTATTATTTAAGGAATGTGAAAGAAGGATGTGGTGGGTGATGCATGCCTACCTAATTTCACAAAAAATGAAGTGTGTCACATATAACACGTATGAATGTTTGTGTGTGGTATAGTGTTTCATGAACAATCCCAAATACCCTAGTTCCCTGATACTCGATATAGAATCAACATGGCTCAATGGGAGTTCCAGATTCCCATGCTTTGGTAACTAGCACTCAATATCATACAATATAAAATAGGGAACATAGTTTCCTCCAACCAAGTGGAAGAAAACACACACATATATATATAATATCAAAACCCAATAGGGACATGTAACATAAAACCAAATAGGTATATAAGAAACCCAATTAGTACATCCCCAAATCTCTCAAATTGGACAAGAAAAATTCCTCTCCCAAAGGACACAACACTCCATGCCACTATGAATCAAGAGAATCAACCTCTTCCAAGATGGACTTACTATATTCTCATACCTGGAAAAATAAAATTTACAACATCTCGAAGGAGGAGATAGGGTGTGATATGAAATCCCAGTAGGGTCTCAACATGTTTTCCATATTAATATGGAAATATAAAAAATAGAAATCATCCAATTTTTAATAAAACTAGTTTGGTATTACCTTTAAATATTCAACACAAAACATTATTCTTATTTCAGAATGATATAAAACATTTCAAACATGGGTTCAACAAACACTCTATTTAAAATAATTTATATAAATAACTAGGAATTATTAAATAAGTGTTACAATAAATGTCATTTATAATAAAAAATGTAATAATGAGAACCATTTACATTTTCCCTATAGTACAAATAGTTCGTGGCTATAAGCTCCTCGTACTCTTATTTATGTTTTTATAAAATATGGGTACACACATCCCTCTGTCTCAAGATTAATTGGACTTGAAAACATTCCAACATGGTTATGTTTTTTCTAAATAGAATTTTTTAAATATATTTCATCATCATCCCGTTTCATTGGAAATAACATCCATGCATGTTTTAAAAAATATCCCACCAACTACCTATGAATTCCTTTTCGCAATTATTCAATCCATTGAAAATGGTAAAATCATTTTAGTACATATCAATCATAAATCATGGATCATTATCCATCATTTCCTTTTCGAGATCCCAATTCACATTCAAAACCAAGATATGGGATTTTCATCAAGTCATGCCTTTTCATAATAAAACCATTCATATATTTTCATTAAGTCCTTGTAAAATAAATTTTCTCAAACTTTGTGCATCAAATAAAACAATTTCGAATCACACCAAAAATTACAATTACATTGGAATTGGGGGTTTACCCCAAAATTCCGTACCAAATCAATTCTAATTACACAATATATAGAATGTTATTTTCACAATTTATTTTAATTAAATATAAAAAATATCAATAAATTCAAGTCTACGTAAATTGGAATATTATAAATGGAACCACCTATATTTAATCAAGGAATCAAAACTCAACACCAATTGTGGGATTTGAGAATTTTTAATGATGAAAATGAGGATCTAGAAAAACAACCTTGATGGAAGATTAAATTAAATTGTTATTTAGTCAATAAAACACATGTTAATCTAATAAAACCTACAAAGGATAGAAAGAGAGTGTTGGAGAAAAGGAATGAGTAAATAATAAAATATTATGGAGATATCAAATGAGATCATACATGAATTTATAATACTATAAAAGTGTTTTTAATAGCCTATACGACCTAAAAATTCATTCTACTTTAGTTACAATGATGTTAAAACATGGGTTTGGAATAAAATTTAAATAATTTTCAAAATTAAAAAAAAAAATCTCACGGTCTACTGGGTAGAGTCAGATGTTTTGAATAATCATCTTCCATAACCATGAACCCCTATACCTGGGTTCATGGTTTCTATTAGGTTTTCACAAATGTATTCAAACTGTTCCACAATCATGCAAACCCCAATGTCCCTGGGTTGTCTAGTTTTCACTGGGTGGTTGCATGGTTTGTGAAAATTGGGAGCCAACTGTGGACAAGCAATATATTTAAAAAAATTACAATTCCACCCGAAAAACTCAGAAACCAACCATAACCAAAACATTAAAAAAAATTGAGGGTAAATGTGGACCTAAAAACTAATAACATGATGTTAGGACCTCCCATCCATAGAGACATTTTTCTTCTAGGGATCCTGTCAAATTGTTTTTCATATTAATAATATGAGGCCACTAATCTCTCATAAATTACTCTATCTCCCATCTATCATTATTATCAGAGCCATGTTTCCATAGAACCTAGACCAAATGTATCTTCCTTCCATGATGTACCATTATCTTAGAATAAACGATCCATATTGGATGCTCAGTCACTGATAAATCAGGATCAATAAAAAGACCACTCGATATCAATAATTTAGATAGATTAGAATGATAGTTTTTTTTCTATGATACATGAACCCCATTATGGATTAATTTCAAATTTTGAGATTTTTTTAAATGGTAATCCAATTTCACCACTTTCTCAGCAACATAAAAAAGTAACATGAAATGATGATCAATGTTACCTTCACACCATTTCATCAATGACAATATCATTTTGAATCTTTTAAGAACATAAGGTCACTATCTAAAAACTCCAATGGTTTATAATGATTATTAAAATATGATTTTCAGCAGCAATATTTCATCAATATAATTTGATAATTCAACAAAATATTTTTTGTGGATTATTGAACCAAGCATGGACAATACAAAGAATATTCACCATTATCCAACCAACACAATAGAGAATTTTAATGATAATGATACGAGGCCCCAAAATAAGAATCCCAATTCCATAATAGTTGATATTCTTATAAGAAACCTCAGAAAGTATCATATAGTAATCTGAGTGTAAAATAAAATAGAGGAAACATGCTTGAAGAGTATCCTCAAAAATCTATATAGATCTCTCTCTATGGATATCCATATATGGATGGTATGTCATACTCAAAGGAACCTCACATCCTTGTGACTCTTTCATGCATATCCCAAAGTGATAAGTAAAACATGATCACTAATATTGAAAATAACATAATGAGCTCTATGATAAAAACCTATCTCATGTTGATACTTCCCAACTCCACAACATTGGTCATATCATGAATGGATATAAATTGATCCAATTTGGTCATCCTATCACTCATAACCCATAATAGATTATTCTATTTTGGGGTGAATAAAAACCAAACAAAAACATCCATTTAGATATCAACCTTGTTCATGGTCACCATTGGAATTTTCTGATGAATTCTAGAATGGTTCATATGCTCATTCTTGACATGTTGCGAAGTATAGTACCATGAAACAATGATAGCGATGTATCATCTCATACCTAAGAACTATAATTGACATGGAATGTTATAAAACATATTTGTGATTTCAGGGTGCACTACCCACTACCAGTTAGAGAAATCCCTCAATATAGATTTCCCAAAATTAATGGTTTAACAATCCAATTATGAAAACATATGTTACCCTACCTATAGAATGAACACTCATAAATAGTCTTACCACAACAAATAGATTCTATAATTCTAAAAAATTATTCATTAAGTTATCATTTATAAAGATTATCATCAATAAGAGTGTAGGTAAACTGAACATTATCCAAGAAAACCACAGTCCCTATTTTGGGAAATTATATTTGCAAGTATGAAAAATCAACCCACATGTTCAAATATTCCAATGGAAAATTCATGGACTTGGTCATAATTTTATCATTCAATGCATCATCAATGTAATTAACTTACCTTGAGGTACAAGTGATTTCAAAATCAATTTTATGTGAGTACTCCACCCTATTCTTCTCGTGGAGATTCAAGTATTTTTTAGAGAAGGTATAACTTAATATATTATGCATATAATATATTGTGAACCTTTCTCCAGAAAGGTAATTATGCCAACTCTTATAAGCATGAAATAAATCTACATGTTAAAGGTCATGGTTTAAGAAACTTTTCATCTGGTCCCAAATATGTTGAGATATATAGGGCACCAAATTATAAAAATTAAAACAACACAACCCAAACAAAAACCCAATTCTTCACAAAATACCACCTAGACAAACCTAATCTCTGAAAGAGTCAACATTAGTACATATGTAAAAGTAATATTTATCTGAAAAAATAACTATTATATTTCTCATGCCAAAAAAACATTACTATTTTATGATTGAGATAGTTAATCAGAGAACTGAATGTTTTGAAATATATTTTGAACTAACAATAATATCCAAAAAGTCCCAAGATAATATTAATCTAAAAAAACATTCCATGGATTATCCCATGTCCTAACCACTTTTAGATTTTAAGGATCAAATGATATAAAATGTTCTAAAACACTCAGTACCATAAAATTCACTTCCCAATTAAAGAAAACTCATTTCAATTTCTCAGATTAATTTTTGTGATTTCACAAATTTTTAAGAAATACACTCAGACAATTCACATTATACTCCTCGGACAAAGAGTAAACAATGATTTCTTCCAAAATGACCACCATTTAAAGATCAAGATAATCATGGAAAATCATGTTCATCATAGATATAATGACTAAAACACCATTGGCTAGACCAAATGGAATGAAATTGTACACATAATTTCTATACCTAAATCAAAGGGAACTTCTCAGAATGTAATATTTTTTATTCTCAAATTATGATAACAATATTGAAGATCAATATTTGTGAACCACATCACCCCTTTAAAATTATAGAATAGAACAAAAGTATGCTGAAATATACAATCATCATTTAATACGACTCGATTGAGTTTCTGGTAATCATTTAATAGGTAAAGTGTTCAAACGGTTATCTTAGATAAGAGAATAGACCCCGCCCAACGTAACACCCTCAGACATTTAAAATTTAACTGAAATTATTAGGCAAGTGAGACTGGAAAATTTATTTTTCAACTGGTTCCATAGAGTAATAAGGTATAGAAATTGTTTGAGTTCCAGGAAGTAAATTAATAGAAAAATCTAAATCCTTTACCAGTTGAAATAAAATATATTCCAAGGGTAAAACTGAGTGAAACTCGAGAAAAAATCGAGGGAGATAAATTTATCTAATATCCCATCTCTATAAAAATTTATAAAAGTTATTACTTTCCAAAAACCAGATAATAAGATCATTCCCTAGAAGACCATGTTTCCCATTCATCTAGAATTATTCCATACATTCTCTTGAGTACTGTAAAGAATGAATATTAAATATAATAATCAATTCGTATTTGTTAACAATTTGGCAGTCTACGCCTAAAATGAAATCAAGGGGTTTCATGTTATGAACCAAAAAATATTAAGAAAGTTTAATATCTAATGAAGTGAAAGTACTATTATGTAAATGATTACACTAATCTATCATAATTCTATGGTATTTAGAAATATCTATCACATAAGATAATATCAAAGAAGGGTGATTTAGTAGGTTCACAATAAAACTCAATATAAATTAATGAAATGAAATATTATCAAATAAAGTAGTAACTAAATAAATAGTGATGTAACCTATCATATTCACTAGAGATATATTATCTCTCTTTAGAGACTCTTCCACTCAAAGAAGATTCTTTATTCAAAATACATTGGGCTTGAAACACTTAGATATTAAATCATATGTTTTCACCGTATTAACATTTGAGGTTGATGATCCAATAAAACTACATGGAGAATAGAATACATCATAGAACATCAGAAAAATTTGGTCATAAAAAAATATCATTGGAACCCCAATTGAACTCCATTTTCTATACATTGGCTTTGTACTATATAAGCAAGTCATGGGGCCTCAACTAGGAACTGGAGGAGGTATGGAAGAAAAATTCTATTGAGATCCACCATCAGAGTCATCATTCTTCCTCCTTCTATTAATGAAACTCCCAACATTTCCTCGGGGTGAAAAAGGAACTCCCAAAAACCCTATGTTACCATCCTTGTCATGTTCGACCACCATCATCCGATCCAACATATCACAATAAGAAGAGACATTTGATATGAATAATTGAGAATGAATATCATATCAATGTACCATATCAAGACATATAGTCTTCATATTTATATTCAATACTATATGAAGTGTAAAACACCAAAACTCCAAAAAATAGTTCCCATATTCTGTCATGATACTTTTATCATTTTTTATTATGAAAAACTGCATAGCCTTATCCAACACAATAGACTTTTTATGGAACTGGTTGATGAAAATAAAATAAAATTACATCAATATAAAACCTATTATTCATTATTTTAACAAACATTTTCAATCATATTTTGTTAGGTATTTCATCATTTATGGTGGCACATATCTCCATGATTACATTTAGAATTTAAAATAGATCAAAAATGATTTATATCTTTCTCAACGAATCCCCATATTCATGGGGTCTATTTAAGTCATGGAATTCAAATGGATTCTAGAAAATTAACCCCTAAGAATGTTTCCATAATTCATCCCTCTCAGGATAATTAATTGGATTCTGAATGGAAATAGATGTAGGTTCTTATCCAATTGATTATACTGTATACATAGTAATCTCTTTGAGATTCTACTCCATGACAAGATTTTTCTACTATGGTTCATCAAAAGAATTATCAGTAATCATATAAACAAGTCTTCTCAATGTCATGATGGAAAATAAAATCTACAATAAATATTGAATCCATCATAATATTACATAGATCAACAATCAAAGAAGTGAAACACGAGAATTAATATCATCAATTAAGTTTAGAATATTTAAACCTCAGCATATCCAAATCCAAATTTGGAAAAATAGTAGATTTATTCCTCATGAAACCATTCCCATGAATCACATGGTGTCTTATGTTTCATCATAGAGAGATATTGACATGAACTATCTTGAAACTATATCATTTTTCTTGATATGATATCTCACTACATACTGACATCATTGGAATATACTCAAACAACACCTTTGATCCCACATTTTCCTAAATCTATCCAGATAGACTGGTAACAATAGAATCATTTTGGAACCAACATATCCCAATGGGAATTCCGGATCCCCATGGGCTGACAACTAGCAAACATCATTATTCAATTTTAAAAAGTGGGGAAAAAATCCACAAACAATGTCGAAGATAAAAATATACATATTAGTATGCTCAAAAGGGAATATGGTTAAGGAAATAGAAATCGAAATTGGTATATAAAACTCACAATTAGTACATAATCAATGTGCTCAACATCATAGATGATGATGTTTAGATCCCAAAATAATTTAGTCACATAGACATAAAGGATCAAGAACATTCACCTCATCCAAGAGGTGATTTCCCATTTCTCAAACATGGTTGAAGAAATTAAAAAAAATTGGAAGGAAAAGGTATGGTGTGAGAAAAAATAAATCTAGGATCTATTCATGTGTTTGATAATATGATTCTAAAATAATAAACCAATCCAAGCTTTAAATTTTAAGGAAAAAAGAGTGGTGTTATATTTTCATATTTTACACAAATAATAAATTTAATTTTAGAATGATGGATAAAATTTTGAACATGGAGTTCATAAAAAAATATGAAATATTTTATATAAATCACTAGTCAAGAGAAAATAAATTATACAATTAAAGGAATTTATAATAAAAATAATCCCAATAATCACCATGGCCATATACCAGGCAGTATGATAGTTCTTGGATATATGACCTTCACACTCCCTTGTTAGTCACCATGGAATATGTGTACACACATTCCATAGGATTTTGTTGAATAGTACTCATAAACAGTCCATTAGTAATATGATATAACTAATAATATTTTGATCATTTTTTCATTGTCAACCAATTTCTATGGAATTACAATCTTAAAATTCTATTCCTAAATAAACCACTAAATACCTAGGATCACATGCACTTAATGAATACATGATTGATAAGGGTAAAATCATATAATATAAATTAAATAATAATTAATTATTAAATTTACCACTTTATCTTTTGAAAATTACAATTCTCTTTCAAATCAAAAACATTGGTTTTCATCAAGTTATGCCTTTAAAAAATTAAACCACTCTTAAATTTTGAGAAAATAAATTTATGGCCTTTCCCTCCAAATAAAATCACATATTCTTTCAATTTAAAATTAGACCAAAAATTTAAATTCCCATGGAATTTTAGTGGTTCCAAAAATTCAATACCAAATCTATTAGAAGTCCAATTTACATTAAATTGGGTTCTCAAAGTTTAATTGTTAGAAATTTTAGACCAGCAATCTATTCAAGGTTCGGTAAATTGGAAAATGTTAAATTGAACCAGCTACTACAAATCCTGGTAACTAATGTCAACACCCAACCCAATATTCTCCAAAAGGGAATGAAAAACATGAATTTCTAAAAAATAAATCATAAATTCAGTATCATAATTAAGGGAGTCTAGATACATTAAACACATGATGATATACCAATTTTTTGGAGGAAATTAAGGGAGAGTGGGTGAAAATAACTAAAGAATAATCACTTCTCGGAGACGGATCGAACAAGATCATCCACAAATTGACCCACCAAGGAAAGTGTTTGGAGGAGGCAAAAATGGTTCATGGGATCCTCCATGACCTATGAATTATATATTTTTCATGTTATGGTCAGGTAGATGTTAAAACACGGTTTTAATTATTTTTAAGGAATTTTATGAATTTATATATCATTTAACGTGTGGTTATATAGGAATTCTCCCATGGTTAGACTAACCATTTTCCATAACGACTCTCCCCTCTGATGGAGTGCAGAGTTATTTATAGGTTGAATCACATTTTTTAAAAGCTTGTTTCAACCTGGAAAACCCTGACTACCATGAGATTCATGGTTTTAACTAGTAAAATTCATGATTTTGGATTAATTAGAGACAAAAACACACAAGGAATGAATTTTAAAAATGTTTTAACATTCGACCTAAAATAACCCAAAAAAATACCATAAAAAATAATTATTGAAAAGTAAGGTCAATGATTAATTGAAAACTATTTGCAAGATGCAATGTATTGTGCATTATTAGGTATGGTAAATTTCATGTTCACATATAAAAATTAAAAATAACCATTATCAATGTGAAGTTCCATCTCAAAACCATATGTAAACTCAAGTGAGTTATTGAACTATATTAAAAAAAATTAGATAATAAGAACATTGTCTCATTGGTAAAATGTTTAGTAATCTTGAGAATTCCTTTAATGACATGTATAATAGTCCCCATAAGTATTTCTGATAGTTTCATGAATTTTCCAAGATCATTCTTGCCTGAAATAATATTGAGTATTCCTTACAATAAATATTAATAGATATATTTTATTTTATTAAGAATAAATGTGAACTGATACAACATTCACTAATAATATTACGTTAAAAGAAGGGAATTTTTATGATTATGAGATTATGTTTCATTTTTTAAATAATCACTAATGAGGTATTTGATTTTAATAATGAAAAAAATTTGTTAACTATAAGGAAGAAGAGATATTCAACCAAATTAAAATATTTAAAATGGTCGTCATTTATATTTATTAATAATTAAGTGATTATAAATAAAAACCATATTCATATGATTTTAACTATTGTCAGATTAAGATAAATAGTAGCAATCAGTTTGAAAATGTTAGTAAGAATTCGAAGAGTTTATATCCTTCTACTATGAATGTAACAAGTTGATAAGGTAGAGGAAGAGTAAAAGGGATATTGTGTTGTCCATCATATGTGTCAACATGTGAATTAATATCATGGTGTTACAAAATAACACCCGATGAAATTGAAGACTATTTTTAGTATTTGGACTAAATATCCTACAAAAATATATAGAAACAAACATTAATTTTACTATATTGTTACACAAGTGAAAGGATATCTATTCTTGAGGTAAATGTGTTAATGGTTTATTATCTAGAAGATGTGTGGTATTGAATTATTCTTAAACCATTCGCAAGACTATATAATCATTTTGAGTAGTGGATATTGTGAAAATATCATAATCCATATTTACCTTCTTTCATATACATGTTTGAAATAAGGAAAATATAATAAGTGAATCACGGTCCTAATAGGTATATGTGGGAATGGGATAAAAGTATAATTAGTTAAAAAGATCCCAATATTGATTCACCCCCAATGACGGTTTAATGTACCACAAATAGATCCTAATTTGGTGTTATAGGCAAATTTATCTGATATTGTATTTTATACATTTAGATCAACAATAAAACCAAAAAAACTGGGGGATTAATCTCAACTATCATGTTTAGAAGATTTATATCTCAATGTATCCCAATCCAAAGTAGGAAAATACTAGAATTATTCCTCATGAAACCATTCCCAAATATCCCATAGTGTATTTTTTTCTCATCATAGTGAGAGATTGACATGAACTCACGTGAAACTAAATCCTATGTCTCAACAAGATATATCACTGTATACTGACTTCATGGGAATACACTCAACCTACACCATTGATCCCACATTTTCCTAAATCGATCCAAATGCCTTAGTACCAAGATAATCGATTTGGAACCAAAATTACCCAATTGGAATTCATGATCCCCTTTGGTTGATGAGTACCACACATCATCATTCAATGTAAAATAATTAAAGATAAAAAATATATCAGTATGCACATAAGGGAATAGGGTGAATGAAATAGAAATCCAAATTGGTATATAAAACCCCAATTTGTACATCAACATGGTGTTCAAGTGTTTGATAATAAGATTCAATAATAATAAACAAAACCAAGAATTAAATTTTAAGGAAGACAATCTTGGTGTTATATTTTCATATTTTACCTTAATCGTACAATTAGTTTTATAATGACGAAAATATTTTAGAACCTAGATTTAATAACAAAAAATTATATAATCATTTATATAAATCAATAGTTAGGATTAAAAAAATTATACAATGGAAATAATTTAAAACAAATATAGTCATAATAAGAACCTTGGTCATATACCAGATGGTATGATATTTCCTGAATATAGGACCCTCACACTCTCATATTAGTCTTCATGGGATATCAGTATACACATTCCTCAGGAATAGAGTGTATATGACTTACCAACATTCTACTAAAAATATGATATAACTAATTATATTTTTTTAGGTTTTTCATTGTCAATCAATTTCAATGGAATTAAGTTCTTATCATTATTTTCCTAAATAAACCACTAAATACCAACAATACCATGTTCTCAATCAATAAATCACTTCACATCGTAAATTCATTTAATATTAATTAAATAATAATTCAATGTTAAATTTACTCCATTTACAATTAAAAATTCCAATTCACTTTAAAAACAAAAAATTGGTTTCTATCATGTTATGAATTTTAAAAATAAAACCACTCATAAATTTTGGAAAATTTAATTTATGTAATTTCCCTCAAAATAAAAACACAAATTCAATCAATTTCAAATTAGACCACAAATTTGAATTCCCTTGGAATTTTAGTGTTCTCCAAAAAATTCATACCAAATCATTTAGAAGTCCAATTTACATAAAACTGGTTTTTGATAGTTTAATTGAGAGAATTTTAAGGCCAATGATCTATTCAAGGTTCAGTAAATTGAAAATATTAAATGGAACCAGCTACCATGAATCACGGTAACAAAACTCAACCCCTGCAGTGGGATTTTGGAATGGTGAATGACAAACAGGGATATCTGAAAAATCCATCCTAGATTAAATATCTAAATCACCGGACATTAGATCCATTAAGCACATTCTGATCTAACAGTTCCTATGGAGGATATGAAGGGAGATTCAGTGAGAAATAACTATAGAATGACCACTTGTCTAAGAGGGATTGAACATAATCATCCACACAATGATCCACCAAGGAAATGGTTTGGAGGAGTCAATGTGGTTTAATGGGAACCTTCAAGACCTATTAATTATATATATGTCATGTCATGGTCTATAAAATGTTAATAGGTGGTTTTGAGGATTTTTAATGAATTTTATGAAATTATAAACCATTTTCCATGTGGATAGAAGGGAATGGACCCATGGTTAAAATAACCATAAAACATAATGATGCACCCCTATGTTGGTGTGCACATTTTTTTATAGGTGGGATCACATTTTTTCAATCCATGTTTCAACTCAGAAAACCCCCACTACCATGAGATTCATGGGTTTCACAGGACTGATTCATGGTTTTTGAAATATGTGTGCCAATTATAAACATGACATAAATTGTGGAAATATTTAAAATTATACCCTTAAAAACCCAAAACAGTCCCCTAAAAATAATTATAAAAAATCTGGGTCAATGTGTACCTGAAAACTAGTAACAAGATGTTATATAGTGTGTATTCGTAGGCGTGGTAATGTTAAATTTCATATAAAAAAGAAAAATAAACATACACAACATAAAGATAAAATAGAAAACCATATGTAGACTCAAGTGAGATATATAATTTTATTCAAAAATCACTTTCAATAATAAAAACATTGTTTAATATGTGAAATGATTAACAATCATGTGATTTCATTTACTGAAATGTATAATACTCCCCAGAAGTATTTGACATAATTTTATGAATTTTACAAAATTATTCATTCATGACATAATATTGAGTGTTCTTTAAAAGACATATTAATAAATATTTTTTATAATAAATAGTAAAATCAAGAACTGATACTATATTCACTAATGATATTATATTTAAAATAAGAAATTTTTATGATTTTGACATGATGTTTCATTTTTTGGATAATAACCAACGAGGTATCTGATTCTAAAAATAATGTATATTTATATTACTATAAGGAAGAATATAGATTTGGCCAAAAAAATTGAAAATGATTATAATTTATATCGAATAATATTTATGGTATTTAAAATAAAAACCATATTCACAATATCACAACTATTGTTTTGTGAAGAAAAAATAGTAGCATTCAGTTTGAAAATGTTAATTGGAATAAGAATAGTTTCATTACTGCTACTTTGAATGTAACAAACTGAGAAGATAGTGGATTAATAATAGGGGCATTGTGTTCTCAATCAGATGTATCATCTAGAGATTTAATATCATCTTGTTACAAAATAACAAGCCGATGAAATTAAAGACTATATTTAAGATATATTATAAATATCCTACCAAAATATATAGAAATGAACATTCATTTGTCTATAGTGTTACATAAGTGAATGTATATTCCCTTATTGTCATTACCATGTTACTAGATTATTTTCTTGTAGTTGTGTGGTATTGAATATTTTTTAAACAATTCACAAGACAATATAATCATTTTGAGTAGTGAATCTAGTCAAAATATAAAATTCCAAAATTACCTTCTTTCATAGACTTGTTTGTGATAAGGAAAATATAGTAATAGAATATTTATCCTAATAGTTCTAAGAGGTAAAGTGATAAAAAGTTATAATTGGTTAAAAATAACCAAATATTGATTCACCATCACTTAGTGTTGATTGTATCACAAATAGATACTATCAATTGTTGTTATTGAAAAAATTATGATATATTTTATTTTCTAAATTGGAGATATTATATTTTAAATAATTGAGTTTCCTTCTTGTTTTAGAAATTAATTTTTGTTTTAGTAATTATTTTGTTATCTCGGAGAATATTTCTATTTCTACAAAGACCATAATAAATAAATGAAATAAATAGAAGATAAATATGATGAAGATATCCCTCTTGTAAAATTAAGAGTATCTATATATATCTACGTTCCATGACATCATTGAAGATATATATATTGATGAGGTTTCCACTAAAAATAATGATATCCTTTATACATCAATAGATCATAAGGAATTTGAAAATTCATGTTCAAAATATCATCGAGGAAAATACCATATCATAAGAATTTATGATATTTGATATATAACATACCACGATATTTATTAATAATTGATTAAGGGGTATTTTATATTGAATTCCAATATATATATTTTATCTGGTTTATGGATTATTTCAATGTATCCATGAATAAATCAATCAAATGGAAGGAAAATTAGATTTTATAGGGAAAGATTTACATGGAAAAAAAGTAATAATGTATAAATCACCCTATAAATGTTTCATCAGTTAATGAACCAATGTGGGAACATGAAATAATATATGAAAAATTACTCAATGAATCTGATGAAAATTATGGTGTTGAAAAAACAACACGATGAGTTCCATGAAATTGAATAGAAATTAAAAATATATATCTATGTTAATGGTTGATAACTAGATGAAAAATTGATGAAGATCCTTTTAACATGACAATTTGTAACAAAAAAGTCAAACTGTATAAAGGTGATTATCAAATAATGAATAATACATGTCAAGAGATTATTTCATGTAACTGAAGAGAATCATTACAACTCATATGAAATATAATAATAAAAATTTATTTTCACCCAACCACAATAAGTATTAGAGATTATTATATGTTTAATATAGGTTTGATCTCACAATAAATGTATTAATAACAATGCCAATAATTTGGTGTTTTTTAATAATTTATCTAAAATAAATATTTCCCTACTTAATTTAGAGGATTGGTTGTAATGACTAAAAATTAATGAATTAGGATGAAGGAAAGCATGCTTGATATTGTGTATTTGTTTTTTAACATTAATAATGTTGTATTTATTTTGTTACCAAGTGTTACTTCACATCCGGCATGTGAATTGTCAATATTGTTTAGCTTCTTTGTCAATGTTGTCAGTAAAAAAATAAGATACATGGATACTAGTCTCTAAATAGAATTTGAAGATGAGATAATCTTTTACTTTCCAAATTACATTTATCCCATTTTGGTTCATCCTCCAAAATTCTTATCCATTCTCTGTGCATTTGTTGGATATGAATCACTTTAATTCAAAGTGATATTTATTTTAAAAAATACATTATTACTCATCTATCTTATCGAATTCATCCCAACCTCAAATATGTGGCTATACATATTTAATATCTAAATTAATTGGGTTAATTTTTATATTTAGGGTGAGTTATATATTTTGAATTATAAAATAAATGTTTAGTGTATGTTGGAAACTCGTGCACATTACCATTTAGAATCATACAAATATTTAATAACATATTAAAAAAATAAATTATAGTTTACACAAAACAAAGTTGTTGATGATCCTTCCTCCAATCTCTCTTCTATATAGAGATATTATATCGGCCTCCTACATTGGAAGCATATCCTCTACTAGACTATTGAATTCTATAATGGGTTCTCTATTCAAGCTCAGGCTCCCATTTTCACAGCAATAACGTCACTATTTATGTAGCGAATTATTCCTATTTAAATTATGAAAATAATTCTACCACAATTTTTATAATCATTTATTTGTGTAGCCTAATATGAATTTATCTCATATAAAAATAATCCATTCAACTATTTTTATTTATGTTTAATACTTATATATGATAGTGTGTGTGTGACTAGATCTGTTCATGGATTTTGTTTCACTCTTAATAACAAATATTGGGGTTTTTTCAGACATCATTTGTTTGGAAATTCCCCATCCCACATACTATTATATTTAAAAATTCCATTTGTTTTTATGATTGTGTGGAAATCACGAATTAATCTGGTGTTCAAAATTGTAGGGACAATAAAGTGTACGTCATTGGTTGTTTTGCCACAATATTTCCCATTCTTGTCCATAGAATCCTATTGTGAAACATTTTTACCATGAACCAATGGCTATTACATTCAAATTCTCACTACATGGAGCCCCGACTCCTGAATTTCATTAGGTGCTGAAAAATAATGAAACCTTCTAAGTGTGCAGTAGGAGTTGTAACATAAAAATCATTCTCCAAAGAGATGATCTTTAATTTCGTTGTCACTTTTTCTGATAAAAATAAAATGTTTTAAGGAATTAAGAAAACAATATATTTTAAGATGATTTTTTAATTTATAATGAGAGAAAAGTGATTGGATTTTGGTTGGGTTATCTTTTTCTGGGATGTCATCATAGTTTTTTTGGAAACATGATCATTCTGGTTATAGATCAAAATAACTAAATGAATTGAATTTTTTTTTCTTCAATTCACTATGGATTTATTAAAATTTCAATTTGAAGAAATATCAATGGACTACTTTATATTACTCCAAAAACAAAAATACCTGATATTTATTTTACGTATATAATTAAACTAGTTTATATTAATTTATTCATTTTTTTGGAAATCCATAAACCAATCCCTTAAATGATTTTATTTAAAAATATCAGTTTTGGGTAAAAAATAATTAAATATAGAAAGGGTATAATAATATTTAATTAAGTAAAAATTATAATTTAAGAATAAATTAAAATACAATTGAATTAAATTTAAATTCAAAAATAGATTAAATAAAAAATCATTAAATTAAATGAAAAAAATTATTTCCATTAAAAACATTCAAAACCTCCAAAGTCAAAAAATTGGTTCCCCATTACATTCACCCAATCACAATGGATTCTACCCATCCATGGAAATGGTGTCATAGAATTATATGAATATTTAGTCATGGTAAGAAGTTAATGGAATAAAAATTGGGAGGGTTGTGACCTCCTCCTTGTGTTGTGCTTCTTCTTTCTCCTTAGGAAGTTGCCCCTTTTCTCCTTGGTTCATAGTGGTGTGAGTTTTTTCCACTGGATGGAATGGGAATAATTTTTGGTATTCCATTGGAAGGGGGATCTCCCATCCTATTATATGTGAATAGGGAGTACTCCACATCCCAATTCCATGAATGAAAAACTCGGGAAATTGGGGTTAAAAAATTAACCCCCCCCCAATCAGCTACCAATTATGGAGAAAACACATGCATGCGTGATATATTAGGAACCCCATCAACATGGTTAGGATCCATGTATGGAGGATCTTCCTGTCGCATGTGATGTTGTGTGATGGAAATGAGGGTGGCTGTAACGACCCAAAATTTTGAGTAAATATTGTTTCCTAATTTTGGTTGTTATTTTATTTTTTTTATACTCAACAAAACTATTTCATTTGATAAAATGAGTATAATTAAAATTAGATTGTTGTGTTTTGACGGTTATATGACCATTGGTCAATTTGACCGCTGGAAACTAAAATTTTTGATATTTGTCACGAAATACAAGTGATATTGGTTAATTAAAATAGATAGAATATTTGATGGTCTAAGCCAGTAGTCTTGGAACGATCGAATCCCAACTAACAGAACTTGGGAAGGAGGTAGCACCAAGGGGATTTGCTCTGGACCAAACTCAAGCCGAACTTCATCGTGTGAAGCTAGAAAGGAATCGCCTTCGCGAGAAGTTCAAACTGATAGAAATTACTATTCGTGCGATCTTAGCTGAGCCTCCCTCAGATTCTCTCACCTTAGTACACCTTACACTTAGGTCCTATGCTGGTGTGATAAGGGGCTATGTAAGGAGACCGTAACTGCCTTGTGTAATCCTTTGATTTAAATAAAAATTTTGATTTCTTCTTATGATGATGTTTATTAATTTTCAAATGTCCGGATAAATATAGTATGCATATTTTTGATGAATTTTAGAGAAAGTATATTTTTAAAATGTTTAGGTAAACCATAAATAAATAAAAATGTGTAATGATTTTCCAAAAATGGTCTTCTACAATTATGTTCAGTATGAAATTTAGAGTCTAAAAATATCAACATAAATTTTGATGAATAGTAAATTATGAATAGTGATTTTATGCTTAGGATTAGTATTGTCACCAAATCGATTAGTAGTCTCTCTTAAATAAAGTATTAATATAATCTAGGCACCTTGATTAAGTAATGTGATTCAATAAAATGGTTAAATAACGGTTTCATAAATTATTAGTCAAGTATTGGTTTTTTCAGGTAAATAGTGTTTATTAATTAAAAATTAAATTAAAAATATTTAGAAAATTATTTTTATAAAATGGATTTCATTTCTGAACTCAGAGCATCGATATTATGTTAAGGTATTTTTGGGGATTTTTCTGAAAAGATTGAATTTTCCGTGATTAGTGTATTTATTTAAATATTAAATTAAAAATATTTAGAAATTTATTTTTATAAAATGGACATCATTTTTCAAATCAGAGCATTGATATTTGGTTAAGGTGAAATTTTTAGATTTTTCTTAGAAAGTTGAATTTTTGATGAATAGTGAAAATACAGTTTTAGGGTTTCAGTATGTTTAATGACATCATAACTTTTTCATGATGATGTCATGAGATATTCTAAGTGTTTACCGACCAAAGGTTAGGAATTATTGTATGAGGGGACCCATGTGTCCAATACCATGGGAAAATACCATGGCCAAGCCCATGGTTTTTCCAAAACCACCAATGAGGTGTCCCTTGGCCATTAATGCCATGTCCCGTCACTTTCCCTATAAATACCAAGCCATACTCTCATCCATTCGACTCAAAACTCTCCCCCAACGAAGCTCTGGTCTCATTATCTCCCAAGGAGTCCTCTCAAGGTTCCCATAAGCCCTGAAGGTCCCAACCATTGAGTTTTAAGAGTTACGTTTTAAGGTAAGAGATCCTTCCTCTCTCATTCTTTTCAAGTAATCTCTTTTATGACATTTCTTTTATTCTCGATGATCTTATTTTGGAGGATGTTATTTTATATTAATAATACTTCCCTTTTAAAGTTCATATGATGAGAGAACCCCTCTTTCTCTCATCAATTGACTTTAATAATGTTTATGTGGCGCCGTTAGGCTGCCGATTTTTTAAGGGATTCTTTCACCTTTCTCATTTTTCAAAGTTCTACTTTCATGTCAAGTTTTTCAAGTTCATTTTTATTATGTAGGGGTATGATCTCTAAATCTACCATACTTATCATCTATGTTCATATTATGAGAGGCCCTATTTGATCTTGTCAATTAATTTTGTTGAAGTATAAGTGACGTCGTTAGGCTGCCGAATTTTTAAGGGATTCTTTCACCTTTCTCATTTTTCAAAGTTCTACTTTCATGTCAAGTCTTTCATGTTCCTTTTTATTATTTTGGGTTATTATCTCTATATATATAATATTGATATTATATGTTCATATGATGAGATACCCTATTTTATCTCATCAATTCATTTTTGTTGATGTTTAAGTGGGGCCGTTAGGCTGCCGAATTTTTAAGGGATTCTTTCACCTTTCTCATTTTACAAAGTTCTACTTTCAGGTCATGTCTTTAAAGTTACTTTTTATTATGTTGGGGTATGATCTCTATATCTATCATACTTATCTTCTATTTTCATATGATGAGAGACCCTATTTGATCTCGTCAATTTATTTTTGTTGATGTTTAAGTGGCACCGTTAGGTTGCTGAATTCTTTAGGGATCCTTTCACCTTTCTCAATTTTCAAAGTTATACTTTCTTGTCAATCCTTTCAATTTACTTTTTATTATGTTGTGGTATGATATCAATATCTATCATAGTGATATTTTATGTTCATATTATGGGAGACCCTATTTTATCTCTTCAATTCACTTTGTTGAAGTTTAAGTGACGCCGTTAGGCTGCCGAAATTTCATAAGAGAAATCTAATTATTGTCTTCCTTCCATTTTTTTCATTTCAAATGGTATGTCCTTAAAATTTCATTACCATGTTCATATATCCTTTATATTCTGTCCCTATACTGTTTTATGGGTCATTTATTAACGTTTGACCCATTTCCCCTCTCTTTTCAATGTTTTCTAAAAACCCGAAACATAGCTGTTATGCTGTAGAATTTCCATCTCAAAATGTCTCTCTCTTTTTTTCTAATGTTATTTTATTTTATTAAGTGAATACTCAAATCTAATTCTTCTATATGGGTATTCAAATTTATACCAATATGTTCTATTTTAAATTCTGGGATTTACATTCAGGAGACCCACTTTCCCTTTCCATGGGTTTAAAGTGACATAAAGATCATGTCTTTAAAGAAATTTTTAAAACGTTATGTTTATGAAATGAAACCCATTTATTTTATGCTATATGGGTTGTTTATTAAATGATTGATGATGATATATGTGGCTCACATGATAATAATGAAAAATTAAGGGTGCTCCCTGATAGCGCTCCAATGCATTGGGTAAAGACTTAATCTCTAGAGATGACCATTTTGACTAATACCTTGGCGAATAACCATGGTAATTTTTATTGACACCATGGGGATGGACCTTTGTGAAACAGAAATTATTTTCTTTTTTAAATGTTTTAGACATATCTTCTAGTTATGGAATATGTTATTTTTATTATGATGTGTCTCATGATTTCATTCTCATTCCTTAATGTTCTTTTCATGACCTTATTGAAGTATCTCAGGTTCACATGTAAAATGTTTCTCTTGTTTCCCTTACTGGGTCTTCTGGTCACCCTTTCATTTGATGTATGTACCCCGGTTATGAGATGTAGTAATGAACCTATGATGAACATAAGGAAAAGCCTTTCATGTATAGAACAAGAATGTTTTTTTTTTGTTTCATGTATTAAGTTCCCGGTTTCCAAGACACAAAACCTTAAAGATCCTCAGTTTTGTATAATGTAATGAAAGTTTATGTGACAAAAAGGAGGGATTCTATAGTTGGTTTCAAAGGATGGTTTAGTTATTTGTGGAAATTAGGATATGAAAACTCTTGGATGAACCCTATAGAAAAGTTTAAATATAGGAAATCTTCCTGGTATTTTGGTGAGTATTTAGTAAGGGGTTCCCAAGAAAATACATCCATGTCTGGATACGAACAGGTAGAGGTGGCTCTGGCACATATGTACATAGGGGTAAAACCTGAAAACACCGCATTGATCTAGACTCGAACGGGAACTGGTACATGACAATGGGCCTTGCTTCACTTTTGGTTACGACACTCCCGGTGGATATGATTTGGGAAATTAATAAGTATAGTATGAACAATTATTAAAGGAACAAAGATGAAATAAAATAAAGATTCATAGAAGAATATATGATCATGGATAACCTAGATTGGAACCTAGGGGATTACAAGTTAGGGTATACTTTTCTTCTAAAAGTTTATCCTTCTATGCTCTAAGTTTCCTTTTCATGATTATTGGCTAAGTATTTAAGCCCCTAATTATACTTTATTTTCGTAGTTAATGGTGGGAAAAGGAATAACATTTCCCAAAACCCAATGTGATAAGAAATGTGACGATTTCCGTATTAATATGACAGAGATGATTAGTTGATTAAAAGATTACTATTATTTTGGAAGACGTTCACTATTTTGGGAACACTATTTGATCGAGGTAAATATATTACTATGGTATTTTATTTGAGGAGTAATGATTGACTTATATTTTTAAGAATCGGTGAATTTAAGGTGGATTTATAGTAATTTACGTTACATATGGAAATGATTAACCTATCTTGGGAAAAAAATGTTTAGGTTAGATACTCTTGTTATATTATGTTAGGAGTGGTTGATGTTGTTTGGAGATTAGTGATAAAATTTATCTTGGAAGACTATGTTATCAAATCTTTCTTGTATTTGGGTATCAATATTAGTTTGGTTTATTTTGAGGAATTTTAAGGATAGTTATTTATGGAATAGTCTACGACGAACTTTGGGTAGTACCGTGGAACTTTGAATATTTAAAGTAGTTCACCATCCTCTGGGGTTCTTTATTTTGGAAGATTTGTTTTAACTTACCTTTTCTATTTTTGGGATAATGTTTAAAGATAGAAGAAATTGATAGTTAATCTTTTTTGGATTACACGATTCTCTATAAGATGATTCTTGTGCTTTGATGAGACCAAGTAGTTTTGAATTCTCATCGTTTGGAGAAAAGATTAGTTTTGGTAGGTATATTTCCTTATGTTTTTGTTCTATGTAGTAAATGAATTCCTCAAAATTATGAAAAGGAACGTAAAACAAAAACATTGTTGGTTTACGTTTCTAACTAGGTAATCAAAGACCATTTACAAACATCATAAGTTTGGGATTTTCTCGTGGTTTACTTTCTACTAATCATGTTTTCTATAACTCTCCCTCAGAACTTGACCTTTTGTTTTCTCCTTCATGTCCATGTTTTCCTACATGGAATCCTAGTGTGAATTAACTCAGGTGACCTTTGTACTTCTGCTTCTTTCTTTTGAAGTAATAGTTTTACAGACTCCTTTTCCGGTGTGGGTCATTCAATGAAATTTCAAAACCCATTTTTAAAAATTGCAAGGATGCAATTTCTTAAGGGGGGATGATTGTAACGACCCGAAATTTTGAATAAATCTTGTTTCCTAATTTTGTGTGTTATATAATTTTTTTTATACTCAACAAAATTGTATCATTTGATAACATGAGTATAATTAAAATGAGACTTTTGGTTTTTGAATGTTATATGACCATTGTTCAATATGACCACTAGAAACTAAACATTTTGATATTTGTCTCTAAATTCAAGTGATCATGGTTAATTAATATAGAAAGAAGATTCAATGGCCTCACCCAGTAGTCTTGGACCAATCAAAACCCATGTAACAGAACTTGGGAAGGAGGTAGCACCATTGGGCTTTGCTCTCGACCAAACCCAAGCCGAACTTCATCGTGTAAAGCTAGGACGGAGTCACCATCGCGAGAAGTTCAAACTGATAGAATTTACTACTCGTGCAATGTTGGCCGAGCCTCCCTTTGATTCTCTCACCTTAGCACACCATACACTTATGTCCTATGATGGTGTGATAAGGGGCTATGTATAGAGACCGTAACTGCCTTGTGTAATCCTTTGTTTTAAATAAAAATTCTGATTTTTTCTTATGATAAAATTTGTGAATTTTCAAATTTATTGATAAATATAGTATCGATATTTTTGATGAATTTTAGAGAAAGTATATTTTAAAAATGTTTAGGTAATCCTTAAATAGTTAAAAATGTGTAATTATTTTCAAAAAATGATCTTCTACAATTATGTTCAGTATGAAATTTAAAGTCTAAAAAGATTATCTTAATTTTTCATGAATAATAAATTATGAATATTGATTTTATGCATAGGATTAGTAATGTGACCAAATGGATTAGTAACATCACTTAAATAAAGTATTAATATAATCTAGGAACCTTGATTAAGTAATGTGATTCGATAAAATGGTTAAATAATGGTTTCATAAATTATTAGTCAAGTATTAGTTTTTTTAGGTGAATAGTATTTTTTAATTAAAAATTAAATTAAAATTATTTATAAAATTATTTTTATAAAATTGATTTCATTTTTGAACTCAGAGAATCGATATTATATTAAGGTAATTTTTTGGGTTATTTCTGAAAAGAATGAATTTTCGGTGAATAGTGTATTTATTTAAAAAATAAATTAAAAATATTTAGAAATTTATTTTTATAAAATAGTGTTCATTTTTCAAATCAGAGCATCGATATTTGGTTAAGATGAAATTTTGGGATTTTTCTGAGAAAGTTGAATTTTTGATGAATAGTGAAAATACAGTTTTAGGGTTTCAGTATGTTTAATGACATCATAAATGTGTCATGATGATGTCATGAGATACTTTAAGTGTTGGCCGGAAAAAGGATATGAGTTATTGTATTGGGGGACCCATGTGGCTAATACCATGGGCAAATACCATGGGCATGGCAATGGTTTTGCCAAAACCACCAATGAGGTGTCCCTTGGCCATTAATGCCTTGGCCCCTCACTTTACCTATAAATACCAAGTCATCCACTCATCCATTCGACTCCCAACTCTCCCCCAACGTATCTCTGGTCTCATTACATCCAAAAGAGTCCTCTCAAGGTTCTCCCAAGCCCTCAAGATCCCAACCATTGGTTTTTAAGAGTTACATTTTAAGGTAAGGGATCATACCTCTCTCTTTCTTTTCAAGTAATATCTTTTATGTCATTTCTTTTATGCTCCATGATCTTATGTTGGAGGATGTTATTTTATATTAATATTAATTCCCTTTTCATGTTCATATGATGAGATAACCCCTCTTTCTCTCAATAATTCGTTTTAAGAATGTTTAAGTGGCGTCGTTAGGCTGCCGAATTTTTAAGGGATTCTCTCACCTTTCTCATTTTTTAAAGTTCTACTTTCATGTCAAGTATTTCAAGTTAATTTTTATTATTTTGGGGTTTGAAATATATATCTATCAAACATATATTCTATGTTAATATTATGAGAGACTCTATTTTATCTCATCAATTCATTTTGTTGATGTTTAAGTGGTGCTGTTAGGCTGCCAAATTTTTAAGGGATTCCTTCACCTTTCTCATTTTTCAAAGATCTACTTTCATGTCAAGTCTTTAAAGTTTATTTTTATTATGTTGGGGTATGATATCTATATATAAAATACTGATATTATATGTTCATATGATGATAGACCCTATTTGATCTCATTAATTCATTTTTTTGAAGTTTAAGTGGCGCTGTTAGGCTGCCGAATTTTTAAGGGATTCTTTCACCTTTCTCATTTTTCAATGTTCTACTTTCATGTCAAGTCTTTCAAGTTCCTTTTTATTTTGTTGGGGTATGATCTCTATATCTATCATACTTATATTATATTTTCATATGATGAGGGAATCTATTTGATCTCGTAAATTCATTTTTGTTGAAGTTTAAGTGGCGCTGTTAGGCTGCCGAATTTTTTAGGGATTTTTCCACTTTCACATTTTTCAATGTTATACTTTAATGTCAAGTCTTTCAATTTACTTTTTATTATGTTGGGTGTATGATCTATATATCTATCATACTGATCTTTTATGTTCATATTATGATAAACCCTATTTGATCTATTCAATTCACTTTGTTGATGTTTAAGTGACGTTGTTAGGCTGCCGAATTTTCATAAGAGAAATCTAACTTTTGTGTTCCTTCCATGTTTTTAATTTCAAATAGTATGTCCTTAAAATTTCCTTACCATGTTCATTTAACCTTTATATTCTGTCCCTATACTATTTTATGGGTCATTTATAAATTTTTGACCCATGCCCCTCTCTTTTCAATGTTTTCTAAAACCCCAAAACATAGTCGTTATGCTGCAGAATTTCCGTCTCAAAATGTCTCTCTCTTTTTTTTAAAGTTCTATTATTTTATTAAGTGAATACTCAAAGCTCTATCTTCTATAGGGGTATTCACATATATACCAATATGTTATATTTTAAATTCTCTAATTTACATACATGAGACCCGCTTTCCCTTTCCGTGGGTTTAAAGTGACATAAAGATCATGTCTTTTAATCAGTTTTTAAAACGTTTTGATTATGAAATGAAACCCATTTATTTTATGATATATGGGTTTTTTAGGAAATGATTGATGATTATATATGTGTATCACATGATAATATTTTCAAAATAAGGGTGCGCCCTGATAGCACTCTAATACATTGTGTAAAGACTTAATCCCTAGAGATGGCCATTTTGACTGATTCCTTGGTGAATAACATTGGTAATTTTTATTGACACGTTGGGGATAGACCTTGGTGAAATGGAAATGATTGACTTTGTTAAATTTTATACCCACATATTCTAGTTATTAAATACGTTATTTTTATTATGTTATTCCTCGTTATTTCATTCTCATACCTTAAAGTTCTTTTCATGACCTGATTGAACTGTCTCACGTTCACATGTAAAATGTTTCTATAATTTCCCTTACCAGGACTTCTTCTCACCCTTTATTTTGATTTATGTACCCAGGTTATGAGATGCAGTAATGAACCTAAGATGAATATAAGAAGAATCCTTTAAAGTGTGTAAGAAGAATTTTTTTTTTGTTTCATGTATTATGTTCCTAGTTTCAAAGACACTAAACCTTAAAGATCCTCAATTTTGTATAATGTAATAAAAGTGTATGTGAAAAAAAGGCGGGATTATATAGTGTGGGCCTCAGTGGAATGTGGCGACCATGATGGTGGAACACCCTCCCTCGTCCAACCTTATAAGTTTATGGAGGAGGATTCCAATGACTATCATGGAGATGGAGATTGATAGTGAAGTGGTATCTACTATAGGAGGTTTCATGGATTTTTCGTGAGGAGGGAACATGGGAGAGATCAAGAGGGAAACTAGAGTTATGCGGAGAGTCACAATAGTTTTTTTCTTTGGAGGTGTGTGGTGGAGCATGAAGGGAATGCACCAGATCTCACATCCCACATCAAAATTGTAGGATGGTAAACAAGCCTTTATAAAGCTTGTAGTTGGAGCTCTGGGCATACTCACTATAGGGTGGTCCCTAGGATGATATTCACACACAACACTTATTGTTCGTGACACAAGTCGTACACAAAAGCCATATAGCCTACCCCAAACACTGTGTGTCTTGACCATCAATGACATATTCACCCGTTGTGCTTGGCCTCTTATGGGTTTTCATAAGATATCACCCACCTTGTTTCAGGGATCAAGTGGGAACTCTTAGGCCTTACTGGCTAGAAACCCCTTGTGGGATGGCTATGTGGCAGGTCAGCTTGTTTTAGTTCCTATTGAGACCGAGTGAAATTCTTACACAATTGTTTTTAAAGAAGATAGAAATAAATTAAAGAAGTTCATAAAAAAATTAAATGAAAATATATTAATTTAAATTAAAATATTAGTTTATTTTAATTTATAATAATTTCTACTCAAATGTACACATAAATTACTAAAATAGAGAAAATAAATGGTTCTTAAATTAATAAACATCATAAAATCATTGTATTTTGTTTAAAAAATATATACATTTTTTTTGGTTTTTCAAATACCCCCACATTTAAAATTTTATTTTCCCCAAAAATTAAATCTCAATATTAAAATTAATTGATCCTCAGTGTTAAAAATATTCAAATTCTAATTCAATTAAATTAAAAAAGATTAAATGTAAAAAATATTCCAAAATTAATATAAAATATGAATCTAATTATAAAATTTTAAAGAAAAAATTTCACACATTTATTTTTATTTATCCCTTTGTATAATGGTGGAACAACTCTTCCCATTCCATAATGTTAAAAAATTCATTATTATTAAACATCCAAATCCTAATTTACCCTACCTGAATCATTTTACTCTTCTCTGATGATACAATTCAAGAAAATTTTTGCTCATATCATGAGAGAATTCAATTTATCCATACTCTTGTATGAAATCTAATTTCTACACCTTATAAAGAAAATAAAGAACATAAAATCATGATGAATTACAATTTAATTTTTAATGACTCTAAGGCATATGGTTGTTAGGATTTGATGTTTTAAAAATAAATCCCATAGAGTATGTTTTGTATCATAATGAATAGATCATGATATTAAATATAAAATTGTAATGTCATTTGAGCCTTAAAGATATATAAATTCTACACTTCCACAAAAAAATCCTAAAAAAATATTTTGATTAGTGTATCCATAATGAATTATTAGATCCCTCTATTGAATATTTTATTTCAGTTTTATACTCCATTTTTTGTTCTCATGGAACAATTTTATTTTAGTCCTTTTTTAAATTTTATTATTATAATAAAAATCTCATCCACTACTTAACCATGTATGAAAAAAATTCATTGGTTTATTAATTTCTATTTTTGGTTTACCCAAATAAAACCCCAATACATTAATTTTCTTGTTCTTTTTTTATTTTAGTTTTTTATATATATTCATGAGGGGAAAAAATAAAGTATAATGAATGAATCCATAACCTTATATAATTCTCACAAAAATAACCATCACACATATTCCATACAATATAAATAATTCCATTTTCCATGATTCCCTTATCCCTTTCACTATATCCTAAAAATATCATTCAAATACTAATAGAAGGTAAGGAATGGATAAAAATAACTGGAAACATGGCACATTCGTCTAAATTTCATTCATGGTCTATACTGGCTAATGTAGGGTTTACGTAATGGTTTTTTAAATGATATGTGGATTATAAAAATATTCCCCCATTATTTTATATGTTTATTTTATAGTCTTGTATTTAAAAAGATAAATTACGTGTTCTATTAAGTGTAATGTAACAATATCACTAATGAAATATGCTCCATAATATAGTAGGATGTACTTGGCGTTGAAATCCTCTTGGTACGAGGACATATGATTTGGGAAAATTAGTCAATGAATGATTAATAATATCAAAACAATTCAAAATAATTTCATAAATTTCAAATCATGAATAATGATAGGGAATTTTCATTTACATGAATCATTTAATTTACTAAAATTATGATTCATTATTTTAATATCCTTGATTAGCATTTAGATATCAAATTCAATATTTTAATCATATAACCTTATTGAAATTGATATCTAAAACCTAGAACCAAATTATTCCTATAAAACTTAGGTCTCTTAGATAAGTCATGTAAAGAATAAATTCTTGTTTGGCCAAAAAAAAATTCTTTAAATGATGAAAACATGTAGTTGGGAAAACAATTTGTCGAGTTTATAATAAATAAACTCCCTCTTTAGATAAATATTTTGGTCATCTTCCTAGAAAATTTTGGCATGACTTTTTATTTACTTCTATGATCAAACCCACTCATACTAGTGAATGAACCATTCCATCAATGTTCAAAGGGGTGATGTAATAGGTAACTGAGCACTAAATCATTAGAAAATAGTGAATCTTTTGTTTCTTCCTAGAATCACCTTTGGTTATTATCGTTTTCTCAGCATAACCTAATGAGAAGAAATTAATTTATGGGTTAGATAAGCTTAAGCTTCTCCATTGTTTATTTAGGTAATATTCTATGTAACTTTTACATCCTTTTACCATTAATAGTGAGTGAGTTTACTCCTTCATCTTAATATGTCTTCAAGAAACCTAAACTTTAGACATTAGAAACACATATTGGTCATTCACTTCTAGAATTATACTTATCTTGGATTATCTACAGTCAATAATTTTGGAGTAGAATATGTTCTCTAGGTGAAATGATATTTTGGTTGAATCAATTTTTTAGGTGCCACCCGAGTTCATTCAATTTAATTTTTTGAGTTTTTAAAATATTATTTTCTTATTTCTTCTCTCTCTAATAATTGATGTTTTTTACATTTTCTACCACTATCGAAATCCAAATTTACTTTTTTCACAGCTCATTATGTTTGGTTCTCCAATTCCATTGATATGTGATCAATTTTTCTATAAATCAACCAATACAGGATCAAACAAAAGGGTGTCTTATAAGATATCTATTATTACAATAATTTTTCTTCAATCTATTGGCTCAAATATTTTCAGTTTCTTATGACTAATTCCTCAAAAATTACATTAATATTCTAGTTGGATACATCATCTTGGAAATTTTAATGGGGATTGTATGATGTGTCTTTTTTTGGGTGCACCACTTACTATTTCATAAAATACTTTATTCTACATAAAAAAATGATTCCCCTGGACACAGATGATGTCTCATTGTTCTCCAAAAATTACAGAGAAAACTTCTTAGAAAAAATCAACAACAAATTTGGAATCATTTATCTAAATGTATTTTGAATCCACCCATTTTCAGACATAATCAACAAAAAGTAAAATATAATATTTCTCAAAATCCATGGTAAAGGATGTAATAAAATCATTTCCACAAACATACAATACATAAATTAAAATTGTATGTTTTGGGGGAATCCCAAGTGTTATTTAAGTGTTTCCACAAAACTAACAGATTTTTCATTTATTACAATAATCATGACCATATTTAAATAGTGTAGGCCAACAGATTCTGAACTCCAAAACATCCACTACTTGTCATTGTTATCCAACATAGAAATCATAATCATGTTTATGGATAAATTGAAATATATATTCTATTTAAATTGTTTGAAAAAACCATTTATGACATTATATTTTGAAATTTAATTAAGATAGGGACCCTCTGAGATATAAAATATAGATTCATCCTTAATTTTAAGGTTCTGGTTGAAGTTAAGTGAATAAAGTATCTAATACATGGGAAAAAAATTACTTTGAATGTATAATATGGTATGTCTTCCTCAATGATGTAGACATACCCAAAGGTGCATGGTCAGTAATTTGGATTTACACTTGAATTTATGATTTAGTAGTTTCAGGCATCCTAATGAGGTGATTTGATACTTGGTGATCAACTCCCATTTTTTAATTTAATATCCAGATTAAAAAACTAGAAGAGTAATATCCATCTCACAGGCGTTGTTCTGGCATAATTATTCTTCTTCAAACACCTAAGTGATGCATGGTCCGAAAATATCCCTAAATTTTTTTTATTTAAATATGAAATTAATTTATCAAATGTAAATATGATAGAAAAAAACTCCTTTTGATTTAGATTGTGGTTTTATTGAGTGGAATATAGGGTACATGAAGAATAGGTTATGACTTGGGTTTTTCCTTCAAATCATTTGGAAATATTTGTTCAAATAGCTTGATTTGATTCATCACAAAGTAACTCAAATGGATTTTTCTAATTTTGGGGTTCTATAATCGGTGGGGTGGGGAATCAACTTCTACATTAACTCATCATATTACTTTCTACATTAAATATTAAAAATATCCATCCACATTTAACTGACATCTTAAGAATGGAAGAGAAAACATACTAAAATATTGGGTTAATATCTTATAAAATAATCCATTACCAAGAAATTATATGATGGGTATCAAACATATGGGGTTCATATAAAACATGATCACAAAAATTTTATATTTATCCACATCAATGAATTTTTTAGAAATTAAGTTTCTTAAAACTATTCCATTTACAACCCTGAAGTATCAATATTCAAATTGAAATCCAAATTTTTCTTTATTTTATGTTGTCTAAATTTTCGCATGGTTTCAAATGAACTGATCAAATGAATTCCAAAAAAATGAAAATTCATTGATAAATAAATCTAGATAGTCTATTGTGTGATAAGATAAAATTCTTACTATAAGGACCTGGTTTTATTACATTACATAATATTGCATTTAGTAAATATATATCTTTCGTTAATATTAAGGATTTTTTCATGTTTAAAGATTTAGAGATTTGGGACATAAAACATTTATAATATTACACATTATTATATAGTGGATACCATAAAAAATATTCATTTCTTGGAAAAATTAAAACTATTCAATTGAATCATTATTTCTATGACAATTATTTTAAATTTTACTTGGCTTAATTATTTTTCCTACTCATCCTTATAACCTTGGAAAATCATTTACAAACATTGGATGAGCACCAAAATCACAGAAAGGGATATAAAAGAAATAAACGAACACATTTGACCCTAAACACTTGTAATGTATGAAATAATTTTCAAAAGACATATTTATCACCTGTATATATACATACATTTTGAAACATGATATTTTCACAAAATTACCATAATACATAAGATCATAAGTAGAGTAATAAAGGTATCATGGGGACATAGTTACATAATTTTGTATCCCTCTCTACTACCTTATAATTTGTAAACCTAACAACTACCATACATGTTTTCTAACCATCGTAGTTAAACTTGGAGTAACAACATAGTCAACCGCCAACTTACATATACCAAATGAATTGGAAAAAATATTGGTCCCACCATTCATAATAAAAAATACCCAAGAACTAGAGCAGAATCATACTACATGTATAATTTCATAAAAATAAATCCTTACAATTTTCATAAAACATAATTTTAAAAGTGGATTTTAGAAGAAAATCCATTTATATAAATCATATAATTGAAGTGAGATTTAATAGGGTGGATGGAATATATATATATAAGCTATAAATAAACATAAATAATCATAATGGAAGAAATTTTAATCCCGCAAACATTTTTCTTACCACATAAATAATGAAGTTTAAACTTAACCCAATGAATGGAAATCAGATTAAGAATTCCCTTACCTCGGGTTCTTATGAATTAAAATGTGCATAAAACTCATTTGTAATGATTAGAAGAGTGTTATTAATATCTGAAAGCAACATATTAATGTTTATAACATCTTATATGATAATTTAATAACATCATTTCACCCTTAATTTATTAGTATTTTGTAGCTTTCATTGTTCTGGGTGCTTTCATTACATGTTTTCCATGATCGGTTCATGATGGAGGATCTTGTCGATTGGAAGTTAAAAAAAAACTGAAATAGAGTAGTATATACATATTTTAAGAACAATTAATTATACATTTTACCATTTTTAATTATTATACGGTGATGATTCATAAGTTAAGACATTAATGATGTTCGTTTAGATCTTTTTAGTTGCTCTTTGATTATAACGACCTAATTTATTTTATAAATTACAAACATGTTGACAAAAGAATTATATTAATATGGATAACAAATAATACATATATTATAACTTAGTCCAACCATAATAATTGTTTCATGACCATTTTTTATGGAATTAATGAACATTGAAATCACATCATCTACAATGTCGGTAATTCGACACATCACATACAATTTTTTTAATTCATTGAATAAGTGGGGGAGGAGAAGAAGATAGATGTGAAATTTTCCATGAACATGAGAACATCCAGAATATATAATATTCTCGATCATTAATTCATCTTAGATAAGTGGAGGTGAGTAAATTAGATGAAAATAATGTAACTCAAAATAAAATAGTATTCTAGAGATCCCTTACGAAAATTCAGTAGCCTAATGGCGTCACATAAATATCCAAAAAAAGAATTTGATGAGAGAAAAATGGTATCTCATAATTTAACATAATATGGAATTTAAGGGGGATATGGAATGAAATATCCTAAAATAATACAATGGGAATGGAAAATAATAACATTAAATTAATGAAAGGAACGAAAATAAAAGAGGATTTTTCCTCTTGATCTCTTCTTTGAGAGATCCTTCTTAAGGCCTTTAGTTATGGCCTTTTGGTGAGACCAGCACCTCTATGAAGTGGGGAACTTCCTTGGGAGGATTTTTTGTTAGAACATTAGTATGAATCACGCTCTTTGATGTGTGGGAGGAATAGGGGGATGATGGTGGTATTTATGGTGGACGAGAGGGGGTATTTTTCATTATTTTAATCATTATTATAATATTTCTGCTCAAGACTATTAATAATATTAATTGATGTGACCAAAAATATTAATAATTCCATGTGATTTCAAACCATGTGGGTTTGAATAACTTATGATGTCAGAAATAGTGTAGTTTATAGATAATTTGAATATACGGTATTTTAGCGTATTTCACTATTCATCGAAAATTCATGAATTTCGTAAATATCCCAAATATTCAACCATACCATTTCTCGAAAAGAAAAATTAAAAAATTAACTCAATTTATTGAAAATAATTTTCTAAATATTAATAATATTGTTTTTAAATAAAATCATATTTATTTAAAAAATTTATAATATTAAAAATATAACTACTTTAATATCAAATTGTAAAATTAACAAAAATATCATAATATTCAAGCCTTAAGTAAATAAAATAATAGTACCATTTAATATTAATTAGGGGAATATCACTATTCATGTTACTATTCATAAGGCTATGTTACCATTCACCAAAAAAATTGGTTCTATCACACTTAGAATGACATACTGAACATAGTTGTAGATAACCATTTTTCAAAATTTAAAACATAGAAGTCGAAATATTATTTTTAAAGGAAAGTTATAAATATCAACTTAAAAAATTTTCAATCATTTCCTTTTATAATTTTATTAAAAAATACTACGATGTTATGTTATCATCACCTTTCAAAAATTATGTCCTCGCAATTTTATTTACTTATTAAACAAGTGAGGGTTCCATGATCAAGGTGTCCACCTGGTTTCATTATCATCTTGATAACAAAAAAAGAAGGTCCATGCAATGATAAAATGATTTATAGATCCTTCAAAATTATTTTCTTCATTTATCCAAATACACCCTGTACATCTTGGGTCGTATGGGTGTTCACAGAAAAATAGTTTTGGAAAATAATCATTTATGGCATATAATTTAAAAAATATCTGATAAAAAATGATTGTTAATAATGGTAAAACCATGATTGAGTGAAAAATTTCAATCAATGGTCCCTTTTAAATACCATAAGTATGTTCTAAATGACTATATTTTATATGAAAATATAAATAGTTTGCACAAGGGTGTCTTTTTTCAGCACATTTTCCAAAATCATAATATGCTTCAAAATCACTTGATAAGGTAAAATATTTGAAAATTATTTGATAATATTTACGTTTCTTAAAAATATGAAAATATTGAGAAAATATGATTTGATTAAATACAAACTATGATTCACAATGGTACAATGGTATAGTTTAGGTGTTTGATATCTCAAAAAATTGCTTGCATGTGAGTTATATGTTAGATAAGGTTATATAGTCGTCTAGACATAACTTTTCAATAATTATTGAAAGCATGTCATCATGAAGAGATAGGAATGTCATCTCAGATCCTCCACCATTCATTTGTAACTGATTTTACTTTATCTAAATAGTTATAAAACAAGGATTTAACTAAAATAATTGACATACTGTCTAACCATATGTTAAACGAAAACTCATAATCCCTAATGTTTTCTAAACCTTTCCTCTAATATCAACTATACGGACTCGACCTTATTAAATTACATAATCATTCATTTAGTAAATAAATATATTTCTTTCACATTGAAGATCATTTCATTTTTTTCATTAGAGATTTGGGACATTAAACATTTATAACATAAAACATTATAACAAAGTGGATACCATAAAAACAATATTCATTTCATGGAAAATATAAAACATTTCAAATTAATCACGATTTCATTGAAAATTATTCAACAGTTTACCTGTCTTTCTTATTTTTCATACTCATCCTTATAACCTTTTTAAATAATTTAAAAATATGGTATAAGTTTAGAAACCTCAATAAGGGATATAAAAAGTTGCAAAGAACTCATTATACCATGAACACTCGAAACTTATGAAATCATTTTCAATAGATATACTTTTAACCTTAATATATATACATACATTATGAAACATGAGATTTATAAAAGATTCTATAAATAAATAGAAACAAAAGTAGAACCATAAAATATTTTTGGGGCATTACTTACATAATCTTGTTATTCTCTCAGCTACCTTATAATTTGTAACCCTCACGGCTACCTTAAAATTTTGTAACCATTGTAGTTACACATGGAGTAAACATATGCCCGACCACCAACATACACATACCCAATTAATTAGAGGGAAATATAGGAACCACCACTCATCATAATCAATTTTCATGAACAAAAACACAATCATACAACATGAATAATTGCCTAAAAATATTGCCTTTGAAATTTCATAAAACATAATTTTAAAAGAGTATTTTAGAAGAAAATGCCTTTACATAAATCATATAATTTATGTCAGACATACTAGAGTAGATGAATATGTATATAAATTGTAAATACTCATAAATAATCATAATAGAAACAATTTTTATGACACAATCAATTTTAATACCACATAAATAATGCAGTAGAAGGCTAACCCAAACAATGGAAATCGGGTTAATAATTCCCATTACCAAAGGTTCTTCATACATAAAATTTGTTTAAATCTACTATATAATGGTTAAAAGACTGTTACTAATATCATTCAGAAACATATTAATCTTTATAACACCTTATATGATCATTTCATCACATAATTTCACCCAGTAATTATTATTATTTTGTTCCTTCCATCGTTTTGGGTTCTTTCTTTACATGTTTTCCATGATCGGTTCGCGACGTATGATCTTTCCTATTGGAAGTGAAACACCAAAATTAGAATTAAGTTGAATTTAAATATTTACAGAACCATTAATTATACCATTTATCATTTTTTATTATTACATGAAGTTGATTCATAAGTTAATACACTACTGATGTTCGTTTAGATCATTTTAGTGGTTATTTGATAAAAATGACACCATTTTGTTTTATAAATTAAAAACACGTGTAAAAAATAATTAAAGAACCATAGAAAAGAAATAATACATATATTATAACCTGGTTCAACAATAATAATTATTTCATTAACAACCTTTAAGGAATTAATGAAGATTGAAATCACATCGTCCACGATATTGGTAATTCATCACATGATAGGAAATGTTTTTAATTCCTTGAATAGGTGTTGAAGGAGAAGAATATTGTGGATGAATTTTACATGAACATGAGGATAACCTGAATATAAAAGATTATGGAGCTTTCATTTCCCTTGAAATAGAGGATGTGAGTAATGAAGAAGAAGAAAAATATACTAAAAATAAAACAAAATTTGAGAAATCCCATTCAAAAATTTGGAAGCCTAACGGTGTCACGTAAAATTTTATAAAATAAATTAATGAGAAAAAAGGGTCCTCTCATAAATATTAAATAATATATGAATTAAATAGGATATGTAATGATATATCCCATCATAAGACAAAGTAAATGAAAAATAACAACCTAAAATGAATGAAATAAATAAAATAAAAGAGGATGTTTACCTCTTGATCTCTTCTCCTTGAGATCCTTCTGAAGGGTGTCTATTTTGGAATTTTGGAGAGACTAGCAGCATGATGACGTGGGGAATATCCATTAGAGGAGTGTTGGGTAGATCTTAGATAAGGATCAAGGCTTGAGATGTGTGGTATGAATAGAGAATGAGGGTGGTATTTATAGTGGATGAGAGGGGGTATTGTTCATTATTTTAATCATTATTATAATGTTTTTTCTCTTGACTATGAATAATTTTAAATAATGCAACACAAAATAGTAATAATGGAATGTGAGATCGTACTAAGTGGGATTACATCACTTATAAAGTCATAAATAGTATATTTTTAGGATAATTTGAATATACAGTATCTTACCGTATTTCACTATTCTTCAAACATTCAAGAATTTCAGAAAAATCCCAATAATTCACCCTTACCATTACTCAACGTGTATAATTCAAATATGAATTCCATTTTTTAAATAAATTTCTTATAAATTATTAATTTAATTTTTAAATAAAATTATACATAATATAAAAATAGAATATTTTAAAACTACAACTACTTTTATATCACAATGAAAAATTAACCAAAATATCATTATATTCAACACATAAGAAAATAAAAAAAATAATATAATTTACTATTCATTTGGGTCATATTACTATTCATAATTGAATATTACTATTCACCATAAAACACACTTTGCATCCATTAGACTCCAAATGACTTACTGAACACAATTGTAGAAGACCGTCTTTCAAAATTGAAAACCTAGAAGTATATTTTTTTTAAAGGATAGTTATAAATGTCTTCTTAAATCAATGTTTCATTCATTTCAATTTATTTTTTTTTAAAACTAGGATGTCAAACATAACATATATTTCTGGAATGTACATGGGGCATTGCACAATCCCAAATTCATCCTACTGTTCAATAATGACTTGAAATTACATGTGATATTAGCATTCTCTTGGTCTTATGTGGGAATTGGGACATAAATATATTCAAAAAAATCCATACAAAAAATAGTAATGTGTTATATCTTCTAGCCTTTTTATCAAATGATAAATGAATGTGATTGGGAAATATTATTTTCAAGTGACTTGGATTATCCTTATGTAATCAATGCATACCAACAAACTATTCTGGAATATAATGGGTGTTAATTACATGTTCTAGTTTTCCAAAATTTTCAAAACTATTTTCATTAGATTCACTTGGATGGGTCTGACCCATTCATTGTACAAAAATTGGTAAATGATGTATTCCACTATCAATGATTAAACTACCTTTTTCTTATAACTTCCCCTATGATGTGATTCACCCTCCACTATGGATTCCTAACAGGTTCATATTCATCTTCTAAAACGATTATATGTGAGAATACATTAGATTTGATCCTAGGTATACCTTATAAAATATATCTCATGGCTTTATAATTTATTTTTAGAAGTTCAATCAGAGTTTTATCCTAGGCCACCTATAGAATAATGACAATCATCACATGAAACTGTTTATCCTACAACTGATACAAATTTTTCAAATCAATTTTGAGGGGTTTTAATAGAAGACTACAGGGCTATTATATAGATTATAATGAATTCAAATTTAATTGTATCAAAATCATGAAATTCCTTGGAAAAAGTGTATCATTTATTATTCTACATGTATGTCATCAAATAATTTATAGGTGAGTTCAGAATCATTTATTTTTAGTATTATCTCTTCACATAAAGTGATATTATAAATCCATCACTTCATGACGCATACCTTAATCTTTGATGGGATCAATACATTATATATACTAAATTATAAAGAAGGAATTGCTTTTTGATGTGTTTCATTTTTAGTTGAGTATGTTAAAGGTCACCATTTTATCTTCTAGCTATATAGTCAGGGTTTGTTAATGCACATTGAATATTATTTTTATCGTTTTCTGGAATGATATTCTCAAAATTAGGGGTGAATTATTTGGTGCATTGTCATCCTCCATGGTGAGGATGTAAAAGTCCATAGGGATAATGAGTCATTCAACTCTGACGAGCACATCACCTCTAACTCCATCTCAGAAAATATTGGATTGGTTTGATAGTTCACTACCACTCTTTAAGTATTCAGTTTACTTATTTACAAATATTAAAAGATACAATTATACATTACATTTATTTATCACTATTATCACACAAAGAATCATTAAAATTTAACAAACAAATTGTGTATGTAATAGAAAATGTCCCAAAATATTGACATTTTTTGGGTAATGGTGGGGTGATCATGGCTGAGACATTCCATAAAATGTTTATTCCTTAATATATATCACAATTCATTCTCTTGGTTGATATTTAATTGAGGTAATTCATTTTTTTTGGATTTGGGGGTATTTCCTCAATCCATGGAATATTTGTTTCAATATTCTAGATGGTTTCCTATATTTATTTTTAATGTTTTTCATCTTCAAAAATTGATCATTGAGTCAATGAATAAGGGAATGGTAGCTTCTTTCACTTTTATCCCTATATTTCTTTTTTACTTTTATTTTTATCTTTTTTGGGGATGAGTTTTTATTCATGTTTCTTTGGAAAATCCATATTACTTGGTTCTGGTGGTGGAAGCTCCTTACCACTTCAGGTTGTGATTTCACTGACATTATCCTTTGGATTTGGATATTTTTTTTATTGTTAATATATCATGATATTTAGTTGGGATATCCTTAAGGATATAAAATTTAATATCCAAAATTTTAACTATATACATAAAAACTGCAATCTCAATTTATGGTTGGTTATTCTTATTACATGTTGTGGTTTGTTCATTATTTTGTTTATAGAAAGGTGGTTGTCGAAGAGTTTGTTATTCCATGAATAGATTCCTATAATATTGTTCGAATGGATTAGTTTTTTGATATTTTTGTGCAAAAAGGATTATTGGATTGGATCAATTAACATCTGAATACCTATTAGGATTTCCCTTCTATCTATTTTTGATAATATGGAAATTTTATTTGTTGAAATGTAATAGTACAAATTTTTATTCAATTTCTCTCAGCACATTGATCAATACAATTATTCTGTGATGAACATAGTCCAAATACCTAGAGTGGACTATATTTCTAATTTAAAATCTTAAGAAACATGTTTCTTACAATGTTTTCAAATTTTTTAATTCAGATAGTAAGGAGAGGTGATGAGTCTGATGTCCTTTCCACATATACACGTCTAGAATTAATGCATCTTGTTCTAAATTGTTGGGAGTTATATGAAATATTACCAATGAGATTCTACACTTCTATTTGTGATTTCTGAAATTAATCTCCCCCATAGGATACATCAAAATGGTTCATGTCATTTTCCTGCAATCTGTTTTAGAAAAAGACAATGATGTGGTGTTCTTCACCTGTTTGATGTAGGAAACTTGTACAATTTTTCATCGATCATTCCTAGTGATCTTAAAGAGTATCACATTTAGATTCCCTAATGGAGTATATCTCCTTTATAATTTTTGTGATTTTAGAGGGTGGGAAGAAAAGTTTCTTTCATATGTGTTGTAGAACCTCCCAATGTTGTATCACTTTTGATTTTAATGTATACAACCACGTAACAGCTACTCCATCATGTGAACAAGTTAATGACTCACACATTACATTATCCTCTACAACACCTCTTGGTTTGAATAATTAACGAGAGTGAATGAGTTATGAATGTGTTTATTGGGATATTCACTTGTAAGATATAAAATTTTGTTAGCACCAACATCATGATAATATAATATTCAGAATCATTTTCCTATTCGAGAAAGATTAATCGATTTTTTTGTGATCAAATATTGTGGAACACAGGTCCCTCAAGGATTCTTGTGGCCTACATAAATTATTTGTTTTTTGGATTTTAAACTTGAATATTCTAAATTCCCTTATTCAAACAAATTTTTAGGATTAAATTTGGAAACATTTATAATAATGTTTTTCATTTATGGGTTTTTTTATTGGTTGTTTGGATTTTACACTTGATGATCAATTTATTCCTAAATATTAATTTAAATAAATGATAATTATCATATAATTTCAAAATAATTTGATCATGTTTTCTTCTTTTCTAGAGTATTAATATTTATTTTAATGAAAACATTACATTTAGATTGAATTTTCACACTTGCAATTATTATAACAAAATAACATGTTAGAATGACATTCAATTTGATCTTATATATTTCAAATTAATCAATGATAATTTTACTATAGTTTCACTATATTATGATCACATGTATTACATTTTTATTATGTGAATAATATATTATATATCTCCATAATATTAATTGGAAAAATAAAAAATTGAATAATATCAGGAATTTTATGACAACCCTCGTCATTGCGGTTTGGCAATTACTGAGGGAATCAGAATTTTCCCTTTGGTGGACTTTTCATCTTGAGAACCGCTGTTCAAAAAGGTATTCCAGATGTTTGATCCTCATAAAATATTTATTTTGTAGTTTCTAGATGCTTTATTGGAATCCATGAGCTCATTGGATGAATGAAGGAAGGTAGGTGGAGTCCATAAGGATGAATGCACTATCTTGCAACTAGGCTGCACAAAACTGAGTGTTTCTTCCTAGGTGCGCCAACTATTCAATGGATGGTTTTTTAATGACACTGAACATATTACCCAAGAACTGATGTCATCATTTACTAACTTTCTATATAAAAAATGGCCAAATACGAATCGACTGATCATCTAAATGTTCTAGAGAACTATATACATACATGATACCCATTATACATTTGGGAAAGTGAATGAAACATAATATATAACAATAATAAAAGAGATTCAACCTTGAAAACTCAATAAAACAGAGATAATAGCATTAGGAATATCAAATGAATAATGATAATATATTAATTCTAAATGAATGTAATGCTTCATTATTGGATGTCATGATCTTAGGCAACATTATTTCTCAACCCTCGTGATATTTCCCAAAGAAAGATTAAATATACTGGTTAAAAATCCTTTTGATTTATCTTAATAGATTATATCATGAGACATATCAATTCATTTAGGAGATATTTCATTTCTATCTCCCATACCTCAATTCTTCTAAAAATAATTACACATATATTGATTAACCGGCTTAATTCAAGAACAATGATTTATATCATCAAATATTTTTATTAAGTAAAGGATAATAATTTATCTATATTTACTCAATTATTCTAATAACAATAAAAGTAATCACCTTATATAAAAATTGTATATACGTTAGAGAATAATAATTTCCATTATACAATAATATGAATATTTAATATAATTTCATTGTAATGTGAGAAATGATAGTAAGAATGTTTTTTTCTCATGACAATGTTAAAAATCACCAAACAAAGTGAGATTGTACAGAAAAATTTACCACTTGGTAATATTAATATCAAATACAATTGGATAAAATAATTAAAATTGAACCATAAAATAAAAATAATTATGAATGAATAGTTTTAAAACAATTAAAAGGGGAATTATGTAGACCATATAAAAAAATTAGGTCGATACAATATTCCTCAATGGACTGAAAATGAGACAATATACATTACATCATATTTCATTTTAGATGATAATGATTTAAAATACTAAATAGTGGTTTTAATCATGTTATAAATTTATAATAGAACTATATTAATATTTATAATATCAAAAACTGGAACTTTATAATATCTGGTCTCCTATTAGTTATTAATTTTTCAATATTTTCATTCTATCAGGTGTTAATTGCTTGTATTCATATTCATTATTTTTTCTTGAAAGTTCCATTTCATGTTGATATTGTAATGACCCAAATATTCATTAATATAAATTCCCCTTAATGAAACTAAATGACTTATAATGGTTATATAAAATGTTAACATAATTGGATTTATGTTTCAGGATTTTCAAATACTGTTATGAATTGTTACGGTTGTTAATATAGTCATTGAACATTAATCACATGATTAGAATAAATATAGGGCTTTATCAAATCAAATTTACTCAGAAAAAAGAAAGAGAAGGCCTCATCTAGTATACATAATCCATACGCATCCCATTTGCCGGAGCTCGGAAAAGAGGTGGCTTCATGGGGAATTACTCTTGACAAATCCCAATATGAGCTTGAACACGTTAAGCTTGAGCAGAACCAACTACGGGAGATGTGGAAGTTAATAGAGATTACCACATGAGTGATAATATCTAGACACCCCAAGAGTATGTCACTATCTCACACCATACCCTTCAGTATTATGCGGGTGTTATATGGGGTTATGTAACAATACCCTAGCACTATGACTATGTAGATTATTTTTGTATAAATAATATGCATTCATTTTATTATTGTTATATTGTACATCGTTTTTAAAGAACAAATGGTATTTTTAGTTAATATTAAACTATGAAATCTATTTTCTTGAATTAATGGATTTTTTAATTAAATAATAATTTACTAAAATATTATTACTATTAAATTATTATTTAATAAATATAAATCATCGTATAATTTTATGAATTTAATTGTAATTTTAATTATGGTATGAAACCAGATTTTGTCAAAACTCTTGAATTTTCCATAACTTTTGGTTTATAATTTTAATAGTATGAATTGAAATATTTAAAAAATTATTTAGATAAAATGAATATTATTTATATATTTATAATGTCAAAATTATCCAATGGTGGTTTTTTCCTAATTTTCTGAGATAGTCAAATTTTTGGGTAAAAATTAAATACCATTTAAATATATATTTTGTTTTATGACATAATAATGACCCAATAGTGATGTAATAAAATAATATAAACATTATTATCAACCAATATATGTTTCATAATTAAAATAATTTGGATTTAGAATTGTTTTATTTATTTTACAAACCATTAGAGAACCCTCCAAGACTTATAACACATTTTGTATTTTTTTAATTGGTTTTCTTGAGAGTGTGACTCATCTGCACATCAGAAACCCTATTATTTTATGAATTTAGGACATTTTCCTTATAAAATATTGTTTTCCACTTCCCCTTGAAAAAAAATGGGCAAAAACCAGGGTCTGGTTTGTGGTTTTGATTAGTTTAATGTGAGGTGTCCCAAAACATAATAATAAAGAATTCTCTCTCCTTTCCTATATAAACCCACCCAATATCACACTTCCTCTTCACTCAAAGCCTTTAGAGTTCGACCGACTCCTGAACTACGCTATATATAATCCTTCCAAGGTTCCCTAAAGTCCCATGAAGCTTCTCTCAAGACTCTCCCATGCCTTTTGGATCAAGATTCCATGTAAATATTTCTTTCGTTCTCAATTTTACCATATTTTTTTTACAATTTTATGCCCTTTTGATTTCAATTACAAATTTTGGGGATTGAATTCACAAATCCACCATACTAATTTCTTTATGTATGGATGATGTGATACCACTTTCTAAATCATTAATTCCACCCGTGTACAGCAGTTACCATGACGTAATTTGGGGATAGATTTGTCTCTCCTATTTTATATCCAAGTAATTATTTTGTAATATGAATCTAAATTATGTTACGTTTGTTGGGACATGTATCTATATGACTCCCTTACTGTACATTAAATTCTCATATGAAGAGACACCCTTTTCTCTCTAATCAACCATTTTAATGAATCTTTATGTCACGTCGTTATGTTGTAGAAATTGGACAATGTTTTTACATGCCAAGATCATTGTGTAGTGAATACCATACCCATGTATCTATCAAGGTTATTCACATTTATTCAAATATACATATTGAATGATACTTTAATATATTTATTCCACATTACTTAATCGTGGAAGAATTTATGGGGTCGATTGATTCCATGTCATATGATCATGTGGCACACTTATGCATCAAATTAAATGTTTAATAAGGGTGATCCTTGATATAACTCCAATGCATTGTGTAAAGTATAGTATCATGATAAGTCATTTTCAATGATTTTTTACTAATGATAATTCATGTGAAATGAGGGTTTACTCTTTCTTCATGTGAAATGAGGGTTTTCTCATGCTCCGTGTGCAATAAGCCATGGCTCATGCTAATTCATTGTTAAGTGTTGTTACAACATTTCCATGTTATGATTATCATGCTTTATCAAGCCATTATGTTCATGTTTCTCTTGGATCCATTGATATGCCTATTTTTCGGCATGTATTTTATTCCTCATATTATTACATGTTAATTCCCTTACTGGGATATATAGCTCACCCTTTTCTTAGGAATGTCCTCAGGTTATCCCATGAAATGATATGTATGACGAAATGTAGTGGTCATGTAAGGGATGTTTTCAATAAATATGTTGTTTGTTTTAAGTTATATGAGGTTATGTAATGTTCCTATTACCCATATACACTATACCTCTTGATCTTCTATGTTAAATCAATTTATTTTTATGTAATAAATTAGGTTTAAATTTGTAATAAAGATAATGGTTGCTATAGTTGGTATTAGAGGATAGGTTTAGTTATTTTTGGGATTAGGATTAGAAAAAACCTATTGAATACATACTGAAAATAATAAGTATAATAATATCATCCCTATGTATTGGTGTGTTTTGAGATAGTGGTTTATCAATAAAATACAACCCTGTATAGATACGAGCAGGTAAAGGTGGCTCTGGAACATATGTATTCTATGGGAAAAACCAGAAAACACCGCTTTTTGCTAGAATTGAACTAGAACTGGTGCACGACAATGGGCATTGCTTAACTCTTGGATACAACACTCCCAGGGGACACGCTTTGGTAAATTCACAAGCTTAGTATGAACCCTTATTAATGTAATAAAAATACCCCTATGAATATATGTTTTAAACTAGATCATAATTACCATATATTTATGCCTATGGATTTATAATATAAGGAAATATAAGTTATTTATAAGCCATCAATTTTGTCCTTGGATTTCCCTTTATGTGTTACCCCTAACATTCATTTTATTCTAGCCAATGGTCAGTAATAGGAGGACTCGGGTTAACAACCGATGTGAAGGTCAATGTGATGATTGTTCTATTGAGATGCCCAATGCGATTCGAGCGGGAATCTCAAAATTTGTCATGTTGTCTCACAGTTAGATCAGGAATTGAATAGAAACATGGGTCAAGAGGAACATTAAACCCCCTATGAAAGAACATGTCACTATTTATAGCTTCAGGAGACAAAGGCATCCTACTTTTAATGTATTTTCTGATCCCCCAATCGTCGAACAAAGGATCAAATCCATTGAAAAGATATTCTCCATCCATCAATGTTCTAAAAAAGTGAAAGTTCCCCTTGCTGCTTATCATATGGAGGGTGAAGCTGATCCATGGAGGATGTTGATAAAAATACAAAGCTTGAGGAGGATATCGATGTGTTAGAGTGGATGGATTTATGGAAGATGTTTTTCGATAAATTTTTTCGACCCACCCTCTTACATAAGATGGAAAAGAAATTCCATTCCCTTAATGAAAAATATTACGAATCTGTTGGAGTGTGTGAGGAAAAAATCACAATACTTTTATTATACGATTTTGGCTTTTTTGTTACCCCCGAATACAAGATTGACTGCCTATTTGATGGGATGAAACCTAGCCTACTGAAGGCACTGGTTATCCATGACTTCGACAGCTATTAGAAATTGGTCTAATGTGACCTCATGGTCGATATGGAACTAAGATAATCTCAAGGGTATCATGGGTTAAGAATCATAATGTGGAACTAAATTATGGTGGTCAGATGGATAAATCCAATGGTTCTAATAAGATCTAGCACCCCACATGCCAAATGTGCGGAAAGAGGAAACATAGAAATTGCTTAAAGGGGATGAGGAAATGCTTTTGGTTTAGAAGAGAAGGGAACCTAGTTGTTAACTACTGATGAGAAAAACTAGAGGCTTTAATAGAGGATAGGAAAGCTATGTTTAAACCTCAATGTGTTGTTCATTGCTACAGCTACAAAAAACAAGGGCATCTTGCAAATCAGTTCCCTTTTCCAACGGTTTTCAGAGGCAACCAACAACCTCCAAGGAATCTAGGGAGATCATTTTCCATCATTACTATGGAAGTGAACCTCGACAATGAAGTGGTGACAGATATGCTAGTTATTCATTAAACAATAGTGAACATATTTTTTGATTCAGGTTCAGTTCATTCTTTTATATCCAGGATGTTTAGTAGAACACTCCTAGAACCACCACAAATCATGGAAGAAAAGATTTCTGTGAGTACGGAAAATAGGGTAATCATTGCATCCCGTGAATATAAATCATCCCCTGTCTTAATTTGTGGATTGAATTACCAAAAAACCTCTTAACACTCCCTCTGGTGGAATTTCATGCCATTATTGTCATTTCTTCGCTTTCCTTATATAGATCCAACAAAAATTTTCGTGAGAGGGTGATCACTCTCCATGTGGAGAATCATCCCCCGATTCTATAAAAGTGCAAGGAGGAAGATGGATATTCATTTTCTCCATCATCTCCACCGTGGATATTACTTCCCTATAAGCACGTGTATCTGGCTCAAATGATTGAGTCTAAGTAGAAAACCATCTTTTAAGACATGCCTATTGTGAGGGAATTTTCTAAAGTGTTTCCTGAGAAATTTTCTGGTTTTCCTCCTAGAAGGGATGTCGAATTCTCAAATGATATTATACCTGGGGAATTGATAATATCCAAGACTCCCTATAGAATGGATGTTGTGGAGCTTTTCAAGATAAAGAAACTACTATATGTGATTCTAGGTAAATGGATTATATGCCCAAGTGCTTCACATTGGGAGCACTAGTCATCTTTGTCAACAAAAGATGGATCAATGCGCCATTGCATCGATTATTGTGAGCATAAAAAAATCACGATAAAGAACAAGTATCCTCTCCCAAAACCGATGACTTGTCTAATCAGATGTGTGGAGCACAATACTTCTCCAAGGTGGATTTGTTGTTAGGATATTACCAGGTAAGGGTTAAAAAGGAAGATATCCCAAATACTGCTTTTCTTACAAGATACAAGCACTATGAATTCATAGTAATGCATTTAGGACTCACTAATGGTCCAGAAATATTCATGGAAATGATTAGTAGAGTCTTGGGAGGTTACTGTGACAAATTTGTGGTAGTCCTTATAGATGATATTATGATATACTCCAAAACTAAGGAGGATCAAGTGGAGAATCTAAAAACTGTATTAGAGTCCTTGTGAAAGGTGAACTTCTATAAAAAGTGAAAAAAGTGTGAGTTATGGTTAAAGGTGGTCTCATACATGGGAAATATCATCACATGTAATGGGATATATATGGATCCCTCTAAAATAGATGCAGTTGACGGATGGTTGAGGCCAACATCAGTAACATATATTCGTAGCTTCTTGGGGTTAGATATATATTATCGAGGATTTGTGAGAAATTTCTCACGATTGTCCAACCCAGATACTCAGCAAACTTAAAAGGGAGTAATGTTTTCTTGGATTGATGAATGCGAAGAATGCTTCAATGAGTTAAAAAAGGCGGCTTATCACTGCATCCGTGCTCCCTTTACCCACAAGTGGAGATCTTTTGGAGGTATGCAATGATGCATCAAAGAGGGGATTGGGATGTGTGATGATGAAAAATGACAAAGTCATTTCCTATCCTTCAAGGAAAGTGAAATTTCATGGGTATGTTATCCAACACATGATTTGGATTTGGATGTGGTGATATTTGTTTTGAAAATTTGCTGCATTATCTCTTTGGGGAGAAGTGTGAAATATATACGGACCACAAAATCCTCAAGTATATATTCACATAGAAAGAGTTGAACATTAACCAAAAAAGATAGTTAGAGTTGATCAAATATTATGACTGCTCAATCAATTACCACCCTGGGAAGGTGAACAAGGTGGTGGATTCTCTATATAGAAAAGACCCAGCAATTCTATCATTGATAAGAATTGAGAAGGATCCAATCTTTTTAGACTTGATGATGATAGACATGGGAATCATATGAAGGGAGAATTATTAATCCATTAACAAATGATTGATCAACCATCACTATTGGATAAGTTAAAGGATGATCAAAAGGATTATGTGGGAATTCAGAATAAAGTGTAAGATATCAGAAATTGGAAATCATTGGAGTTCAATGCTAATGAATGGGGAATTGTGAGATTTTGGAAAAGACTATGTGTTCCATCAAGTCCAGAGCTGAAGAATGATCTTTGTTATGATGCACATAGTTCAAATCTCTCTATTCATCCATGAATCATAATGATGTATCGAGATCCCTGAGAGCATTATTTGATGTATAATATGAAGAAGGAGATCACTGAGTATATATCAATGTGCCTGGTGTGTCAGCAAGTGAAGGAAAAGAGACAGAAGTCAAAGGGGATGATGAAACCATTGCCTATACCAGCATGGAAATGGGAGAACATAACCATGGACTTTTTCACTGGACATCCGAAGAAATCCCAAGGAAACAATGAAATCTGGGTTATTGTGGATCATCTTACAATGTCCTCTCATCTTATTTCAAATCGGGATGATAACTCATTGGATCAACTGGAATGGATATATATCAGGGAAGTGGTCAGGCTTCTTGGGATACCACTTCATATTGTATCCGATCGAGGTCTAAGAATGACCTATATGTTTTGGAAGAGTCTACTAAATGATCTAGATACTGAACTGAACTTCAGTACGGCCTATCATCCTCAAAATTATTTCCAATCTAAGCGGACTATTCTGAAATTAGAGAGTATGTTAATATCCCTTCTATTGTATTCAATGGAGGGTGGTACATACAGCTTCCACTTATTTAATTATCCTACAATAACAATTTCCACTCGAGCATCATAATGGAACCTTATAAATCCATTTACATGAAGAGGTTTAGAACAATTACATTTGGGATGAATCCATTGAGTGTAAGATGATAGGACCCAAAATGGATGAAGAAATAGTGGAGAAGTATAAAACCATTCAGTTGTATATCAAGGAAGCCCAGAGTTGACAGAAGAGTTAAGTAGATATCTGTTGAAGAGACATTGAGTTTAATGTTGGAGACATTTTATTTCTATGAATATCTCCGTTTAAGAAGGTAAATTGGTTTGGAATTAAAGGGAAGTTAAGTCCTAGGTACATCGGCCCCTTTAAGATTCTTGATCGTGTTGGGGTTGTGGCCTATCGACTAGAACTTCCACCAACCATGGCCAATGTACATGACGTCCTTCATGTATCCCTCTTTAAAAAGTACATACTAGACCCTTCACATGTACTCTCTTCATAGGTAGTACACCTATAAGATGGTATTTCTTATGAGGAGAAACCAGTGAATATCTTATATCATAGAGAAAAATTTCTAAAAAATTAAACATTACCACTCGTGAAGGTGTTGTGGTGAAACCAAAAGTTTGAAGAAGAGACAAGGTAATCAGAGGAAATGATGATGCAGGGTTTCCCACATCATTTGTTTTGTGGAAAAGGAAATTTCAAGGGCGGAATTTCTTAAACGGGAAGATTATAACAACCCAAACGTTCATTAATGAAAATTCATATTAATCTAATTAAATGTATTATTATGGTTATATAAAATATGAACATCATTGGATTTAAGTTTATATATTTTAAAATACCATTATGAATTGTGATCATTGGTAATATATTCGTTGAATAGTGATCACATGATCAGTAAAAATTTAGGGCTTCAACAAATCCAATTTACTCAGAAAAAGGAAGTGATGGCCTCCTCGAGTAGACTTGCCCCGTACGAAGCCCATTTTTCAGAGCTCAGAAAGGATAAGACATCATTGGGATTTTCTCTTGACCAAGTCCAACCCGATCATGAACATGTTATGCTTGTGTGGAACGGACATTGGGGGAAGTGGAAGTTAATAGATATTACCACCCCAGCGATGTTATCTAAGCCACCCCAAGAGTCTGTCACCATCACACACCATTCCCTTCGGTATTATGTGGGTGTTATAAGATTTTATGTAACAATACTCTAGCATAATGGCTATTTACATTATTTTTTTATAAATAATGGGAATTAATTTTATTATTGTCACTTTGTATATAGTTTTTAAAGCCAAAATATTATTTTAAGTTAAGATTAAACTAAGAAATCTATTTTGATGAAATAATTGATTTCTAAGATAAATACTAAATTAATAAAATATTATTATTCTTATATTAATTTTTATTAAATATAAAATATCGTATGATTTTATGAATAATATTTTAATTTTAATTATGGTTTGATAGCTGTTTTTTTCAAAACCCATGAATATTCGATAAATCTCATTTGTTATTTTAAAAGTAAAAAAGTCACATATTTAGAAAACTATTTAGATTAAATGAATTTTATTTTTGTAATCCGGACATCGAAATTATCCAACGGTGAATTTTTCTTAATTTTTTGAGAGAGTCGAAATTTTGGGAAAAAATTACATACTCTTTGAATATATAATGTGCTCTATGACATAATAATGACCAAATAATGATTTTATAAAATAATATAAACCTTATTTTTCTCCAAAACATGTTTTATCATTAAAATATTTTTATTTTTGATTTTTTTTCATTTATTTTACGAATCATTAGTGGACCATCCAAGACTTATAAAACATTTTGTCTTTTTAAATTGTTTTCCTTTAAAGTGTGACTCACCTCAATATATGCAACCCTTTTATTTTAATAAGTTAGTACATTGGACTTATAAAATATTTTTTTCCAATACCCTCTGGAAAAAGCCATGGGCAAAAACCATGGGCTGGTTTGTGGTTTTGATTAGTTTAATGTTAGGTGTCCCAAACCTAAATAATAAATAATTCCATCTCATATCTTATATAAACCCACCCAAGGTGGCACTTCCTCTTTACTCAAAGCCTTTGGAGTTCAACCAACCCCTGAATTTTCTCTATAGAATCCTTCCAAGGTTCCCCAATCTCCCAATAAGCCTTCTCAAACATCTATCAAGCCTTTGGGATCACACATCCCTATAAGGGATTTCTTCCTTTCTCATATTTGACCAATTTGTTTAAATTTTTATACCCTTTTTCAATTAAAATAGTTGGGGTATGATTTCAAACTACCCCCATACCACCCTCTTTATGTTTATATGATGTGATACTCCTTTATCTCCCATTAATGCCTCCCAAGTAATACTATTAAAAAGATGAAATTTCCTTAAGGATTTTTCCCTCGTCTTTTACATCCATGTAATTATTTTGTAATATGAATCAAAATTTAATTACATTTGTTGGTACATATAACTATATGACCCTCTTACTGTCCATTTCATGTATATTTAATGAGTCACCCTTTTCTCTCTCATAAACTATTTTCATGAATCCTTATGTCACACTATTATGCTGCCGAAATTGCACCGCATTTTTTCAAGCCAAGATTATTGTGTAGTGAATACCATACCCATGTCTCTATCTAGGGTATTCATCTTTACACACATATACATATTTAATCTTACTTTATTGTATTTATTCCACATTAATTAATCGTGAAATAACTTAATATGTTGATTAATTCCATGTTATATGATATATGTGGCACACTTATGCATGAAATAAATTGTTTAATAAGTGTGCATCCTAATAGATAACCAATTCATTAGGTAAAGAATAGTATCATGATAAATCATTTTCAATGAGTTTTGACTCTTTATAATTCATGTTGAACAAGGTTCTACTCGTTCTTCATGTTCAATTAGGGTTTACACATGCTACGTGTGCAATAAACCTTGGCTCATGCTAATTCCATGTTAAGTGTTGTTGCAACATTTCCATGTTATGATTATCATGATTTATCAAGCCTTGATGTTCATTTTTATGTTGTGCTCCATTGATATGCCTATTGTCTTACATGTATTGTACTACTCATGTTATTCCATGTTCATTCCCTTACTGGCCTTTATAGATCACCATTTTCATATGCATGTTTTGAGGTTATATCATGCAATTATATGTATGAGGGAATGTAGTTTTCATTTAAAAGAAGTTTTCAATAAATATGTTGTGTGTTTTACGTTCTCAGCTGTTATGTAATGTTACTAATCCTCAAAGGCACTAGACCTCTCTATCTTCTATGTTGTATCAAGTGATGTTTATGTAATAAATCAGGTTTAAGTGTGTAATAATTTGTTAGGGTTTTATAGATATTATATGGTAATATAATCACTAAAATAATAATCATGACATAATTATCATATTTATAAATAAATAATACTTTTAAAAACAATCATAAAATATTGTTATGATAAATTATGTTCGTTATGATAATGTAGACAATAGTCCATATGTACGCATGATTAATGTTTCCAATTGTCATCGGTCATTATGGAAATGGGTTTTCTAATATTTTATATTTAAATAATGGTAATAATATCAAAAATTACAAATTATTTATTTAAAATTATTTTTATAAATTATATATGTGGTGTGCTTCTGAAAATAGAGTCAAATAGCTTTGTTATGGCAGATTTCGACACAACAAAGAATGTCATTATCATCTTTAATGATTGAAAAGGTAAAAATTATAATGATCTATTAAAATTTTATAATTATAAATATTCTACAAAAACCATAATCTTTTCATTTGTATCACATATAATTTTTATTATTACAATTATCACCTTCCATGTAAAGAGTTATTAAAAGACAAATCACATCACTTTATGAGGCAATAGTCTATCGTACTCATTAGTGACATTATTGTATCCCATATAGAATGTTAGGAAAAAATATATAAATTCTATCATAATTATTAGAAACAATTATTTTTTAAATATCATATATAATATATATGTACATCATCATATCCAACTGAGAATGGTGTTAGTGGATAAAAATGTCATTGGTTTGCGAGGTGATAGTCCATATAGAAAAATTATTATTTTGAAATAGACTAGATTGTTTTGGGGATGGTTCTAGGTCATGAACATAACATAAAAAATCTCATTATATGTAATATAAAATTTATTTTATAAGACATTTCCTCTGATTCCTCAATACTTCTTCTCATGTATCAAGAATCGAGATGGGTTATTCATAGTTCAATAGATTAGATTTATATTATTTTTCATAATATTTTAATAACTTGTTTCAATACATCATTCACATCATTGAAAATGACCAATGAAACATGTCACATACATTTTAGATACATGGTGGGATTACAAATGATAATAACTATCTCCAATTATTTAATGTGTTTTAAAGTGTCCAATTTAAATATGTGTTAGATTCCCTTTCATTGAAAACCATAAAAATCCTTTCCATGGTGTTTCATTATAGGAAATAATATCCCCACGTGGAATTTTAAAACATTCTTCCAATTATCAGCATAACACTAAGGCCTTAATTGGGATTCATTAATGTGATCATTGAATATCATGTAATTTTTTCGCTTCAATACAATACATGACTACGAGTATCCTTTCACCAACATCAACCCAACATGCAGGAGTATGATATCTCATTCCATATAATTCTTCATACTATTCCTACTGAGTACATGAATGGAAACAAATTTTATATGAAAACTCTAGAAAATATAAAAATTTATCCCACATACCTTGAACTTAATTTCAGCATGATCTAAACAAGTCTTCAATTTCTTGATTATTCCATTCGAACTGTCCATATATTTGGGGATTCCAGGTAGTCCTAGAATGAATCTTATTATAAAAATAGTTCTAAAGACACCTTCAGAATATCAATTGGAAACTAGAATCTCAACAATAAGCAATTGAAATTGGTGCACCATAAAGTCTTATAAATTAATTAATATAGGGAATTAAGTTTCACTGATGAGGTAAATCCCCTCTTTTAATGAGTAAATGTGTATATTTTTTAGGTGATCATTGATAACCCATATTGGATCATTAATTATAGGTGTCTTTGATAGTCAAGTAACACATTCATTAGTAATTTAATCCCATTTCCATATAGGAATTAGAAGAGGATTCATGACTCAACTTTGATTTTGTCTCATATATTTCACATGCGAAAAAACCAAATATCTGTACACATAATTAGAAACATCCCACTATATGTTTTACATATTAAATAGTCCTCTCAAATACTAAACATCTTCATTATACCATGGTGTATAGTGAAATTTGATCAATGAATTTCACACAACATTTCACTTTTTTCTCATGTATATAAGGAACACCTAATTTCTTTCCAAACATCATAACACCATTTTGATGCACAATGTTTTATAATTTCCCAAGATTCAAAACTCTAATTTTCTTCTTTATGATTTCTTCATTAGTTTGAGAACGATATATTTTTTGAAATAATGATTGCTTTTTAATTTGTTAGAAAATGTGTGATGTCTCCCCAACTATAATAATATCCATATCCATCATTTCAATATCCATGGACATATGATCCATATCCATATTAATTCATGTACAACTCTATGATCTTTCATACTCAATGAATCCTCTACCTTTTTTCAATCCCATGATGGTAATGTATTTAGAAATCATAATCCATTGGTAGCTCAAGCATCCCCCCTTGTCTCATGTTGATAATTTTTATTAATATATTTATTTTAGACTCTTATGGTATATATATGTATATATATCACATCATTCAGTATATATATAACGTATCCATATATTTATTGTAATGTTTACATCTTCTAACAGAATATCATTGGTTGGACAATTTTGTTCATGAGACATCAATTACCTTTATACATATGAAATAACAATATGATTTTTTCATTATTAAACTACCAAGTCTCTTTTTCAAGAATAACTATATATAAAAAACCCATCATTTAGAAATAGTAGAGTAAAAATAGTTCTATTGACCAATATTCACAATAGTTTATCAAAATATTTTTCACATTCTTTTATGCAAACAATAATAACCCCATATGTGTATGTATAGTTAACAATTTTCCTAAAAGGGAATATATTTGAACAAATATCAAATAGTATCCAACACAACCATTGAAACAATTTACCTTGTAACACACCAAGAATTCACGATATGCTTCTCTTTCAATAATGCAATAGCTTTCATTGTATGCAAGTTCGAGATTCTAACACACCGCGACCAATAAAAGTAGAAGTTATGAATTGTAATACCCACCTTTTGAAATTATATAAATTTTATATTTCAAAATGGTCTTCATTTTTGTATTCATAATATCTAATTTATCCTAAGTTGAATTTTTTTTTAATTTTCTGAGAACTTCCAATTTTATATGAATAGTGAAAAATACGTAAAAACAACTTTTTTAATAAAAATAATTTATAGTGATAAATTATAATATTTAGTGGTTTTAAAATATAATTAGAATATATGTTTACCCTTTTATCCGGTGGTGGTCATTAGAATTAATTTCACTTTGAAATTGGACATAAACAATTGTCAATCTTTTGAAATATATTGTTTCTTAAAAACACGCCATTTTTTGTGACAGCGGGAGTTAATTATAACATTAATTAATGAAACTTATATGTTTGGAATTTTGTAAAATAGACATCATTTTTGAATTTGTAATATCAATTATAGCTTAGGGTGATATTTTGGCATTATTCTGAAAAACTTCAATTTTTGAAGAATAGTGAAAGCACTAAGTGGTAGTTAAAAACTGATTTTTCATTTAAATGAAACATTACCACTTCTATGATTTGATTTTCAAAAATCCAACATACATGGTTTTCATTAGGAAGTAAAATGTGGTTCAATGGGATAAAAACAATTTTTTGGTAAATAGTAATTTTTACGTTTAATTAATCGCGATTAAAGGTAATTAGTGAAATTTAAGATAAAAATGATATTATAAAAATATGAAAATATCTTTATAGTTGTTCTACCCCTATTGGATGAGTCATGTCCGACCAAGAAAATCCATGGGTCAACTTGGGGACCCCATGGAGCCACTTTGGTAGGAAAATGACATTAAAAATGTTTTATTTAATGTTAAAATAAAAATGTCGCATACATGAGTTCTTTTACTAAAACAATTTACATATGGGGTTATACAAGTCATATTTTTTACTATAAATATTCATTAGAAATATGAAAATATTTCCTACATCATGATATTTTTCTATAATTTTTAGACATTAAATAAATTAAATTTTTTATGATACCATGATGATGCAGCGATTACCTCATTATTTAACGATTTAAATAAAATGAAAAGATAATGTAAAATATAATACCTAAACATGTAAAAACCCTATTGGATGGGTTTATTTCGAACCCTTATCACCTTATCCTATAAATATATAAGTTTGGTACCTTTAAAATCCGAAACGCATTATATAATAAAGTAACATTTTATTACATTCCAAGAGTGCCCCACCTCTCCTCTAATAAAAGGCCCCCACCACTACCACCTTATTCACACCTTCCAAGCCATTTTTCTCGGCCAAAATCTGCCCAAATACTCTCCCAACATCCTTCTCTTACTCTTAGAAGTCTCACTTTGGGCAGAATTTTTCCCAAGGAAGCCTTTGGGTCAAATCAAAAAAGAGTTACCCGATTTTAAGGTAATGTCTTCTCTTATGTTATTTTTTTTATTTTGCATTTCCAACCCCATAAAATCTTTTTATTAATTTCATTTGTAAAAACACCAGTATCCTCAATATACTAGGATGTTGTTATAATAAGGATTCAAGCTACACTTACACACACCTACATCTAATGGTTAAAGAACATATTGTTTCTGTGGATGGCGAATTTCTGCCTCATGAAACGATGATTGTTCAACACTCATATAACACCTTCAAAGGTGGACATTAAGATGTCACTATATTTATATATGATATATAATATGTTTATGTTTTACTTAATCTTCTGTTTTTTTCATTTATTTCATACCTTTATGGTTTCCATTATGGGTAAACACGATATTTTCATTTTAGGAAGTGCGGACTACCGCCCCCTCAAAGTGAATTGAATCGTTAGTGCCATATGTGGGATGTATAATGGATGGAGTGAATGGTATTATACATGATATTATAGTTGAATTATAGTATACCTTTATTTAATTATAATTTCATTCCATTAAATATGAAATAAAAATAAAAGTAGCGTTCATGCGTACGTACGGCTTATCGTCTCCATGAACTGTGCATTTCATTTCTTACCTATAAATGTTATGTAATATTATAAATGAATGTATATACTGGATATATATGATATATATGATATCTAAATCATGAATATAATTCGGGAGATAATGGATATTCTACCACATAAACAACTTGTAATTATAAGAATTTAATTGGTGACTCAAGTACCAAAGATCGACAAAACGACCGTTATTAACATAAATGACTACATAATTTTCGTAACATTGTAATAAGTGATATAAAAGGGATAATGAACTTGAAAAAGGTTCTCAAGAAAGTAGAGATTAACACTAGTTTATTATTCAGGAGGTTAAAGAATGGTCGAGTCAAGTCGGACACAAGGTAAGGGAAATTCTTAACCTAATTTCCATTCTTTGGGTTAATCCCCTACATTAAAATTATATCATGATATTGTTATGTCCTATCTTGTATTTTTACTTTATTTTTGTGTACATATAGTGAATAAACCTAATAGATATATTTTATTTACAAAATTAGCTTAGTAAGGGACATCATTTCAATCTCCTTTCATTGAGGCATATTTTGTTTTATACACAACTTTATTTTATATGGTGTATAAACCCCTTTGACTTTTACATTTATTCAAAAGGAATCTTTTTATACGAAGAGTTTTCACTAAACGACAAAAGTATTGTTTTGTCTTACATATGCGGCAACGACAACTTCTCTACCACCTTTATTATACCATTGAATCCTCCCTTACACACTTATAAGGATATTTTCAAAATAAAGGCTTTATTTTATAATTATGTGATTTTTAAATGATTTCAAAAAACAGATATTTCTTTCAAATATATGAAAATACAGTGAAAATGTATATGTATTTAACGCAACCTTAAAAATATTTTCAGAAAACCTAACTCTCAATTGTGGTAGATAGGAAGGGATTGGGCGTGGACCCATCATGGCCTATTATTAGTCAAGCAGTCTTAGAATTAGAAATTTTGTTTTCAGAAGCTTGCATAATGTTTTTAGAAAAACACTAGAGTATATTTTATCAATTTTAAAAGTAATTATCTTCTAAAAAAATTTCATCAGCAAGTCTCATGAGACAAACTAGTGTCTTGGCATGAGTCCTTGACAAAATCTTATTTGTGGTCTTGGCACGAGGCCTTGCCTACGTGGTTATGATAGTCTCAAATTATGCATTCCATCATTTTGAAAGTGGTTATTGATATTGCATGTGATTATTCAACTAGTAGAATATCCATTTGAGTAAGTAAATGGAATTATATAATTTTATTTTTTCCATATTATGCTGAAGTTCAAGTTTAAAAAGGCTTTTGTTTTAGTTATACATTTCCTTAAATGTTAATGTTTATTTATGAAAGCTTCTTCTATATTGTTATCCTTACTGAGCATCTAAGCTCACCCCTTTCAATGTTTTAATATTTTATAGGATGTGAAGAAGTATTTTATGAATGACTTGCAGGGATAGTCAGAAGAGGATATGAGTGTGGACTATGGAGACCATGTTATTATAGTTTTTCACATTATGAAATAATGTAACTTTTTTGAATGTATCTAGTGTTTCCAAGGCTACTAAACTAATCGGTCTTTCGAGAATTGATCTTTTTTGATCATGCCAATGTTACGCAATAATGCACAGACTCTGGGTAACTAGGGTCGGGGCGTTACAGTTGGTATCAGAGGCAATTTAGTACTAACATTTGTTAAGTCAAAAGTCTTCTTTTGGCTTTTACATCATGTTTTGGAAATCAAAAATATATTCTATGTCATGTTTTGGAAATATCAAATGTATTCTATCATATGTTTGTAAATAACAAATTGTCTTTTATCATGTTTATCGTATCGTACGATGTCGATCGTACCGACCAAAACGTATCGTACTGACTCTGTCAAACGTATCGTACTGACTCTGTCAATCGTATCGTACTGACTCTGTCAATCGTATCGTACTGACTTTGCTTTTCAGATGATCATTATTTGTTTTGGTACTTTGTCAAAAACTCTCTCTGCATATGAATCGTACTCATGTTTTACATTTCTATATATCTCTTATCCTAACAAAACGATGTCGTTGAGTTAGTTATATACTAATCAAAACGATGTCGTGCTTTCTGTTTCAATATGACCGTTGGAGGCAATATGACCGTTGGAACCCGAGGCCTATAAATAGGAGGTCATTTGAAGCTGAGAAAACACTGATGAGCGAAGAGAACGAAAGAGACTCTGTGAACTACAAAGATTCTAGAGAGAGACACTGTGACTTCTCTCATCAGCCTTGTGCGTCCGATCATCGTATCGAGGGCTTTCAAGTAATTGAAAGACAGAGGTGCCGATTACCTGCAAAATCGAGGGCTGCCGGGGATAGGCAGACAGACGTGCCGATCATCGTATCGAGGGCTGCCGGGGATAGGTAGACAGACGTGCCGATCATCGTATCGAGGGCTGCCGGGGATAGGCAGACAGACGTGCCGATCATCGTATTGAGGGCTCATCAGGGTGTTGGTGAGACAGACCTTTTATCCTAGGTGAAAGGATAACCCTTCTCTTTGGGTTAAAAGAATTGTATTACTTTTACATTTCCGCTGTTGTATTAGAAAGGGATTTGTATTGTTTCCTTTCTTCTTTACTTATTCAATTGTAATTGTTTCAATTACAATCATTCCATTACATATTGTATTGATTGGTTCTATACGCTTTAAGGTAGAATCATTCATATCTGTATTACTCTGATTATTGTGTTCATCTTGAATACAATTGTTTTACATAACATTAGTATTACAATACATCATACCTTTTACATTCAATACAATTGTGGGTGTTTGTATTTGTATTAGTTTAAGATCATTTAAACTAATCTCTTTGTTACTAAAACTCAAAGTTTTTAAACCTACAATTCACCCCCCTCTTGTATTGTTCCATCTAATAGACTTTTATATCTACTATTCGATCCAACAATTGGTATCAAAGGAGGTTTTCCACTGACTTGTATTACTAGCTTTATTTCTTATTACTTTCTTAAATACTTACTACACTAACGTGTGGAGTGGAAAAGTTGTTTTTGTTATATTAGATGGCAGGAATGAATATCGGATCAATAGATAATATGAATCCTTCTAGACCACCGATCTTTGATGGGAATGATTATGAGTATTGGAGAGATCGTATGAAGACTTTCGTCATCAATACTGGTGTAGACAATTTTATTATGCTTACTGGGGGTTACAAAATTCCTGACAAAGAAGTTTGTACTTTTACCAATCAAGAGAAGCAAGAATATCAACTGAATTACAAGGTACGCAATACTTTATTATGTTCTATGACCAGGAATATATATAGTCAGATATCTTCATGTGAAGCAGCCAACTGTATTTGGAAGAAATTAGAAGTCACTCATTTTGGTACATCCAAGGTTATAGAAACAAGGAGAGCAATGCTTCGAGCAGAGTATCATGGATTTGTTTTTCCTTATGGAGAGCCAGTATGTAAAATGCAACAAAGGTTTATGACAATTGTCAACAGCTTACAATCTATGGGAGAAAAAGGTCTTGATGATGAATCTCTTGTTGATAAGATTATAGATATTATGCCAAATGAATGGGAGTCAAAAAGAACAGCTATTGATGAAAATAGAAAAGTTTCCCAGATTACTCTTGATGAACTCTTTGGAACTCTTCTACAGCACGAGACAAGAATGAAAAGAGATGCTGATTTTAATAAGAAGAAGAATGGGAATGGAAGTGTAGCTTTTGCATCTAAAGCTAAAACACCTGAAAGGGTTACAAGGTCTAAATCCAAGAAAGTTGTTGTTTCTGATTCAAGTGATTGTAATATTTCAGACAATGAGTTAGCTAATCTTGCTCGGAGGATGAACAAGATTGTGGGAAAGAAAGATTTTCAATATAGATTCAAAAAGAAAGACAGGAAAGATAGGAAAGATTCAGAGGTAACTTGTTATGAATGCAAGAAAGCAGGTCATATAAGGCCTGATTGTCCTTTACTGAAGAGGAAAGATAGAAAAGAGAAACACTCTGAAAGAAACAAGAAAAGGTTTTATAAGACAAAGAAAGGCTTGAAAGCAAATGATACATGGAGTGCAAGTGGTAGTGATTCCTCAGATGATTCTTCAGAATATGAGACGTCAGGACAAAGGAATATTGGACTTCTAGCCAGACTTCCAATTGAAGATCATTGTCTCATGGCTAAGGTACATAATGCTGAAGCTGTTACAAATGTCTCTTTAAATGCAAATTATATTGATAATAGATATTATGAATCTTCAAATGATGAACCCTCATCATCAGAAGATGATACTTTACCTTCTTTTGAAGAAGTTTCTAGATTTGCTAAGTTACTTGAAAATGAAAATTCTAAACTCAAAAAGAGATTTGAAAAAGCAAATTCTAGAATTTCTATTTTGACTAAAGAAGTATCAGATCTTTCTAAAGATCTTGATGGGAAAACTTCTGATTTTGAAAGTATTTTGAAAACCCTTGAGAAAGTCAAATCTGAAAAAGATAAACTTTCCAAGGACCTTGAAACTGCTATTTCAAAGAAAAACTTTTTAGAGTCTAACTCTAGTTATAATTCAAATGTTTTAGAAAACAAGAATTTGGTTTTAAAACTAAAGTCAGAGATTTTATCCTTGAAAAAGTGCTTGTCAAACTTTACTCAAGGAAAAGAAAACTTTGATAGGATGTACTCTCAAATAAGACCTTTGAGAAATCGTTCTGGTCTTGGTTATACTTATTCCAAACCTGTTTTTAGTAATAACTATTTTGTTCCTCAAAAAACCATTTTCTGTTCCAAGTGTCAATGTGGTGGACATTGGAGAAGAGATTGTTCTCTTAACAAAACTCAATCCTTAGGATTTCATAAAGCTCATTTTGCAAAACAAATGTGGATTCCTAAAATTCTTTTATCTAATCCTTCTGGATCCAAACAAGTTTGGATTCCGAAAATCTAATTGTTTCTTTTTCAGTAAAACGAGAAGTGTATCAATAAGAACATTTGGTACATGGATAGTGGTTGCTCTCGACATATGACTGGAAACAAAGATTTCTTTGAAAAGGTTATCAAAACAAAAGGTGGAAAAGTTACCTTCAGAGATAATGCTCAAGGAATTATTGTTGGTATATGTAATATTGTTTCAAATGTTTTTTTTTGTAAAAGGAGATATTGTTTTACAATTCATCGGAACGCAAGGACAACTTGCTGACATTTTTACAAAACCTTTACCTTCCGATAGATTTGAATTTATAAAACAAAAGCTAGGAATGATTACATTAAAATAATCATTCATATCTACATCCTGTTTTACATCTCTCCTAATAGTAAGAAACTCCTCGTAGAAAGGGGGAGGACATTTCTTTATGTCTTTATGTTTCTGATCTTTAAATATTTACTCTCATTATATATGTTTCTTTCTGTTTATCGTATTGACCATTTCAGTTTTTCTGTTTATCATATTGAAATTCTTTTCCATCGTATCGTTCAAAAATTTTGTATCGTCCGATGATAGTATTCAAATTCTTTTCCAACGTACCATTCAATAGTTTTTGAATCGACCGATGATAGTATTCAAATTCTTTTCCATCGTACCATTCAATAATTTTTGAATCGACCGATGATAGTATTCAAATTCTTTTCCATCGTACCATTCAATAATTTTTGAATCGACCGATGATTGTATTCAAATTCTTTTCCATCGTACCATTCAATAGTTTTTGAATCGACCGATGATAGTATTCAAATTCTTTTCCATCGTATCATTCGATTTTTTTTGTATCGACCGATGATATTATTGAGATTGTTTTCCATCGTACTGTCGGTAAATGGTAACAACTATTTTCCATCGTACGGTCCGATCATAGTAATGACTCTGTTTTCCATCGGCATCATATTTTTTCTCTCCTTACGATTGTGTTTACTTTTGATTCATACCAAAACCAGCAATCACCTTATGTTCTCCGACAGGTTTCTTTTCATTTTTTTTGTTAAATTTTTTTTTGCTTTAATCCTAACCATTGATCTGGTATTATCTAATCTTGACCGTAGAATATCAACGGTCATCTCTTTATCGACTATAAATACCCCCCTTCCCTCCCCAAACCCACATTGATTGTTCAGGATTTGAGGCGAAGCTCTGCTCCACCAGCTATAAACCATCGTACGATCTTCTCATCGGCAGAACCTTTATGTCTCAATCTTCTGCTAATACTCCTGCCGAAATGTCTTCAAAGACTTTTACCGAGAAAGACTTTCACAAAGAAAGGTTAGTATCCCGAGAATTTTTCGATATGTACGATTCTAAAATCAAGAGGATTATTTTGTTTCAAGGATGGGAACATCTCTGTGTGGAAAAGCCTGATATTCAAGATCCAGTTCTTTTTGATGAAGTTTGTCAGTTTTACAAAACCATTTCTTTCGACAAAGATATGACTATAAACTTCGCTGTGTACGATAGAATGTTATCTATGTCTGTGAAACAAGCGGCACATTTTCTGAATGTTTCTATAGAAGGCGATGCATTCTGTCCATCTCACAAACTACCAGAGGAAGTTGGTACGTTTAATAGAGAAAGTGCTGAAAAAAACTTTGTTTGTTGTTAATGAGGGAAAGAGGAAAGTTTATCATCTTTCACCGGACAATCGGTTTGTCACTTTATGGATGAAAGGTTTTCTTGTCCCAAGAAAAGGGGATAGAGAAACCCTTAAAGTTTCTGATGTCTTTATGCTCGACTATCTTGTGAATATGAGGAAAGTAAATCTCATGGGATATATTTTTGAAACCATCAAGAATGTCAAGAAAGGAGGGATTAAATCCCAAATAATAATGTATCCAGCCATCCTTACGAAATTCATTCATGAGAGTATGAAGTTTTGTAACATTCCTTTGAAAGGAGAACCTATGGATTTGTGGCCGTCTTTGATTAATAAGAGTACGATGAAAAAGCTGAATGTTTGTTTTGATTCTAATTCAAAACTTTTTGTCAGAGATGTAGAAGCTGAATTGGCTCAAAATCAATCGGCACCTATGCCAGCCAAGGATAATCAATCCACTGGTGTTACTCGAAAGTCTGATCCTCAAACTAGTTCAAAACCAAAGAAGAAGCCAAGGTATAGTAAGGAAGTTGTAGCCAAATGGATAAAGGAAAAGGAACAAAGAAAGGAAGGCGATCCGAAGTTTGGTCTTGATCCTGCTGAGGCCTTTGCAGAAAGAATAAGGGTAGAAGAAACCCTTCAAGCTGAAAAGAAAAAGAAGACTCTTTTGAAAAGAAAGGCTCAAGACTTTGATATCTCTAAAGTCTTGAAAGCAGTTGAAGATGCTAGTGCTCAACTAACTGTGGAAGTGCATCAAGAGCCCATCGTACAGAGTCTGCCTGAGAAAGAAAAAGGAAAACAAGTGATAGAAGAAGTGGAAGTAGAAGAAGGAGATTTTCTGTTAGAATTTCTTCAAAGTTCAAAGAAAAGTAGAGAGGAATCGCTTCAAAAGCTGAGCGAAGGTGTTCAACAAACTCCTCATGCCGATCAGTAAAGATCTCCGGACAGGATGTCATCTCGAGAAAAGCAAGATGCTCAATCCTCTCATTCTGATAAAGTAGTTGTCATTAGTGACATAGTGGAAGATGAAAGAAAACAGAAAGAAAAAGCGAAAGGGAAACAGCCAGTTGTTGATTCAAGCAGATCGTATGAACTAGCATCGTACGATGAAGATATTGATTCAGAGCATACAATCTCTCTCAAGAAGAGTGATTACATTGTTCATGTTTTGAGAAGGGTGGAGAAAACAATTCCTTATTTTCCGAGGCTGGAAGAGAAGATTGATTTTATTACTGAAAATCAAAGGAAAAAAGTTTGGCTCTGTAAAAGAATTGAGAAAGAAAGTTTTATCAGTAGAAGCCGATCTGAAAGTTCTTTCGAAAAGCTCAGTTGCTCATAAGAAAGCTTGCAATAAGATGACCAAGTGGTCATACAAAACTGAAAGCTCAATCAATGATCATGAATTAGCTATTGAAGATATAAGGAGGTTATCAAATGAGCTAGCAATTGCTTTCAACAAGCTTGATAAAGAAACGGTTGAAAGGCTGAACCTTTTGTCTTCTCAAAGAACCGATGTTCCTTCAGTGAAAGACTTGCAAGATAGGATGAATGCTTTCCAATCTGAATTCTCGAAGGTTTCATCTTTCAAAGATGAATTGGTTTTACTGAAGAATCAAAATTCTGAGTTGTCCAAGGATAACAAGACTCTGCAAAACAGAATTGATACTCTTGAAGAAGTAATCAGAGTCCAGGAGGAAACCATCAGAAATCAAGATCAGATTTTTGCGGATCAACAAGAGCTTCTCAAAACTCAGGGTGAATCAATTTCTGAAGACAAGAAGGAGATCAAGAAGATGAAAGCTGTGCTTCATGAGCTTATAAAGAAAGAGAAGGAAAGAGAAAACAAATGATTGTTGTATTTGTTTCTTTTGGAACTTGTTTGTTTTGTAATAACTCTTATAATCCTTTCTCTTTTATCCATTGTCTTGTATTACTTCACTAACTCTTCCAGACAATTCGAGATTCCTCCTTTCTTTTTGTAAATCACAAAGGGGGAGAATATTTACAAAGCAAAGATTGTTTTACAAAGGGGGAGAATGCATTACAATACTCTTAAGGAAAATCTATGAATACAATCCTTAGGAAAGTCAATACCTAAGGGGGAGTTAGTTGTATTCAATTTCTTATTCAGAAGAGTTTTCAATAACTCAGGGGGAGATAAGTATTTCTTGTTTCATTTACTTTGTGTGTTTGTGCTTTCCAAAAAGGGGGAGATTGTTAAGTCAAAAGTCTTCTTTTGGCTTTTACATCATGTTTTGGAAATCACAAATATATTCTATGTCATGTTTTGGAAATATCAAATGTATTCTATCATATGTTTGTAAATAACAAATTGTCTTTTATCATGTTTATCGTATCGTACGATGTTGATCGTACCGACCAAAACGTATCGTACTGACTCTGTCAAACGTATCGTACTGACTCTGTCAATCGTATCGTACTGACTCTGTCAATCGTATCGTACTGACTTTGCTTTTCAGATGATCATTATTTGTTTTGGTACTTTGTCAAAAACTCACTCTGCATTAGAATCGTACTCATGTTTTACATTTCTATATATCTCTTATCCTAACAAAACGATGTCGTTGAGTTAGTTATATACTAATCAAAACGATGTCGTGCTTTCTGTTTCAATATGACCGTTGGAGGCAATATGACCGTTGGAACCCGAGGCCTATAAATAGGAGGTCATTTGAAGCTGAGAAAACACTGATGAACGAAGAGAACGAAAGAGACTCTGTGAACTACGAAGATTCTAGAGAGAGACACTGTGACTTCTCTCATCAGCCTTGTGCGTCCGATCATCGTATCGAGGGCTGCCGGGGATAGGCAGACAGACGTGCCGATCATCGTATCGAGGGCTGCCGGGGATAGGCAGACAGACGTGCCGATCATCGTATCGAGGGCTCATCAGGGTGTTGGTGAGACAGACCTTTTATCCTAGGTGAAAGGATAACCCTTCTCTTTGGGTTAAAAGAATTGTATTACTTTTACATTTCCGCTGTTGTATTAGAAAGGGATTTGTATTGTTTCCTTTCTTCTTTACTTATTCAATTGTAATTGTTTCAATTACAATCATTCCATTACATATTGTATTGATTGGTTCTATACGCTTTAAGGTAGAATCATTAATATCTGTATTACTCTGATTATTGTGTTCATCTTGAATACAATTGTTTTACATAACATTAGTATTACAATACATCATACCTTTTACATTCAATACAATTGTGGGTGTTTGTATTTGTATTAGTTTAAGATCATTTAAACTCATCTCTTTGTTACTAAAACTCAAAGTTTTTAAACCTACAATTCACCCCCCCTCTTGTATTGTTCCATCTAATAGACTTTTATATCTACTATTCGATCCAACAACCTTGAAAGCTAGATTTAGATAAACTCTGATTAGAACACATAGCCCTAAGATAGACATTGAATATTAGTATAGAAGAACATCCTATAATTTCGGTATTATAAGGATATTTTGAGTTTTCTAAGCAATACATCCCTTTCTGGATATGAGTATGTAGAGGCGACTCTGGGACAGATGTACCTAGGGGTAAAACCCAAAAACACCGCTTTGAGCTAGACTCGAACGGGAACTGGTGGACGACAATAGGCCTTTTTGCACTCTTGGTTATGACACTCCATGGGGATACTCTTAGGATAATTCTCATTTTCTTTACCAACCATTATGAAGGGTTTATGAGTATATACTTCCTCAAAGAATTTTTTTTTATGATTTTGGATTATATCCATAAATAGTTCAATTTATGTTAACTGTTTGACAATTATGGAATTATATATTTTAATTCATAAACTAATCTAGTTTATGCCATTGTTTAGAAATGGCGCCTAGTGGAAGGAATGGAAAACGTATCGATGTAAGCTCTCCATGTAGGGATTTCCCTCCTGCTCAAGATAATTATTGTGGAGCTAGAGATACAACTGGTGCTGATCAACTTATTACCATACTGGGACAAGTCACTCAGCTTATGAATAATAACCTTACTCGTATGGAGCACCCTGATCCGCAACATGGATGATCAATGTTATACCGCTTCATGAGGAAACAACCACCAACATTTAATGGGGGTACAAATCCATTAGTAGCTGAGAAATGGATAAACTCCTTATAGAAAGTATTCCACGCCTTGGAGAGTAGCGAAAGGGAGAAGGTTATCATGGCAGTTTACCACCTCACTGGAGATGCTGATCAATGGTGGTCATTGATTCAAAATAAAAAGGAAGATGAATAAGTATCAAGTATGGAATAGAGAGAGTTCAAAGATCATTCCTTTGAAAAATACTTCCCTTGTGACCATAGAGCAGATATGGAAAGACAATTTCTGAGTCTGAGGCAGAAGGAGGATGAGAATGTCGCAATGTATGTGGCTAACTTTACAAGATTAGCCAGGCATGCTTCAGATTATATACGTAACCCAAGAAGTAATATCGATCGTTTCTTTGATGGGTTAAAACCATTTCTCCGTCGAGCACTAGTATCAAAATCTTTCTCAACATACGAAGATATAGTCGCATGTTCTATCAAGACAGAAAAGGAATTTTCTAAATCTTATGACCATAAAGTAAAGCAAGAGACGAAGAGAACGGTGGAACAAGAGACAGATAAAGAGAAAAAGGGAAGGAAAGAATTTCCATTATGTAATAATTGTGTGAAGAATCACCCCAGTACATGCTTAAAAGGAATGGGAGTTTGTTATAAATGTGAAGAAAAGGGTCACTAGACTCGTGATTGCAAGGGAAAGAAAGAGGCCATAAATGTTGAATGCTACAATTGTAGGGAAATGGGGCATTATGAAAATGAATGTCCTAAGCGTCACGGAAAATTACCTCAGAAAATTCCAAGGGATCAAGGACGATCTTATGCTGTTACTACAGTTGAAGTGGAATAATTAATTGATTGGTGCTTTTGGACTCAGGGATTTTATTCCGGTTATAAGAATAATGTGATACATATAAGGATTGTACTTCAGTACTTGTTTTTCATTAATTTTTTAATATGATGAAGGTAATCATATTTTCAGTATGTGACAATAAGAGAAACATTACTTTGATTGGGGAATTTGATGTTATAATTGATTTTGTAATTTAGAGTCCTTTTAGAGAAAGTCTAGATAGAGGTATTTTGGATAACTATATAGGTTGGAATGGATTAAGTTGAACCTTGGATAGTATTGTTTAAGGTTAAAACATTTCTGAAGATTATTTTTGGAATATTATAATACTATAGTTTTAGGAAAAGGACAAACTGTGGGTTGTGGGATAAACCATCACGTCGAAAAAAGTGGCAGTAATCGAACCCACAACCATAGTGCGACATGCCATTATTACCTACCACTAGCCTACAGGAGGTCCCTGGTTATTTCGAAATAGTTTTCCAATTCTAAATGGTATGTGGTAATATTTGGAACCTTATACAATTAGGATAAATAGAATATTTTTGAGTTCTGTTACCATTTGGAGTGAAAGATGGGTTTGTGGTAAACATTTATTAATGACAGAAAGTATACATGAAAAGTAAGTATATTTCCTTACATTCTTAGTAAATCTCTTAAATAAATTCCTCAACTTTATGAAATATAACATAAAACGAAAACGTTGTCGGTTAACTTTTCCAACTGGGGATTCAATGGTCGTTTAACCAATCACAAGTTTGTGATTTTCTTGTGGTTAACTTTCTCCTAATCTTGTTTTCTATAACACTCCATCAGACCTTGATGGTTTGTTTTTCCACCATATCCATATTTTCATAGAATACTAGTATGGGCTATCTTGGGTGAACTTTGTACTTATCTTTATTTCTTTTAAAGTTATATTTTTATTAACATTATTTCAAATGTGGGTTTTCCAAAAAGGTATTTTCTATTTTCAACCTTTTATTTTCAAAGAAAAATTTCAAATTGCGAGGACGCAATTTATTGAAGGAGGAGAGAATGTAACACCCCAAGCTTTCACGAAACACTTCTCTTTCAATAATGCAATATCTTGCATTGTACGCAAGTTCGAGATTCTAACACACCGCGACCAATCAATGTAGCAGTTATGAAGAGTAATACCCACTTTTTGAAATTATATAAATTTTATATTTCAAATTGGACTTCATTTTTGTATTCAGAATATCTAAATTATCCTAAGTTGAATTTTTTGTAATTTTTCGAGAACTTCCAATTTTCTATGATTAGTGAAAAATACTTAAAAACAAATTTTTTAATCAAAATAATTTATAGTGATAAATAATACTATTTAGTGGTTTTAAAATATAATTAGAATATATTTTTACCATTTTATCCAATGGTGGTAATTAGAATTAATTTCACTTCGAAATTGGACATAAAAAATAGTCAATCTTTGGATATATATTATTTCATAAAAACATGCTATTTGTTGTGACAGCGAGAATTAATTATAAAATTAATTAATGCAACTTATATGTATGGAATTTTTTAAAATAGACATCATTTTTAATTCATAATATCAATTATAGCTTGGGGTGAAATTTTGGCATCGTTCTGAAAAACTTCAATTTTTGATAAATAGTGAAACCACTAAGTGGTAGTTAAAAAATTGATTTTTCATTTTAATGAAACATTACCACTTCTGTGATTTTATTTTCAAAAATATGACATACATGGTTGTAATTAGAAAGTAAAATGTAGTTCAATGGGATTAAAATAATTTTTTCATGAATAGTAACTTTTAAGTTTAATTAATTGCGATTAAAGGTAATTAGTGAAATTTAAGGTAAAAATGATATTATAAATATATGAAAATACCTTTACACTTGTCCTACCACTATTGGATGATTCATGTCCGACCTATACAATCCATGGGTAAACTTGGGGACCCCATGGAGCCTCTTTGGTAGGAAAATGGCATTAAAAACGTTTTATTTAATGTTAAAGTAAAAATGTCACAAACATGAGTTCTTTTACTAAAAAAATTTATAAATGGGGTTATACAAGTCATATTTTTTTACTATAAATATTAATTAGAAAGCTAAAACGATTTCCTACAACATGATAGTTTTTTTCTAATTTTTATACATTAAATAAATTAAATTATTTATGACACCATGATTATGCAGCGATTACCTCATTATTTAATGATTTAAATAAAATGAAAAGATAATGTAAAATCTAAGACCAAAACATGTCAAAAACCTATTGGATGGGTGTATTTAGAACCCGTATCACCTTATCTTAGAAATATACATGTGTGGGACCTTTAAAATCTGAAACTCATTATATAATAAATTTACATTTTATTACTTTCCAAGAGTGCCCCTCCTCTCCTCTTATAAAAGGTCCCCACCACTACCACTTATTCACACCTTCCAAGTCATTTGGCTCGGAAAACCTATTCCCAAATACTCTCCCAACTTCACTCTCTTAATCCTAGAAGTCTCACTTTGGGCATAATTCTTCTCAAGGAAGCCTTTGGCTCAAATCAAAAAATAGTTACCCGATTTTAAGGTAATGTCTTCTCTTATGTTATTTTTTTTTGCTTCTCCAACCCCATAAACTATTTTTATTAATTTATTTTGTAACAACAAAAGTTTCCTAAATATACTAAGATATATTTATAAGAAGGATTCTATCTACACTTACACACACCTACATCTAATGGTTAATGAACATACTGTTTCTGTGGATGGCGAATTTATGCCTCACGAAACGATGATTGTTCAACACTCATATAACACCTTAAAAGGTTTCCATTAAGATGTCACTATATTTATATATGATATATAATATTTATATGTTTTACTTATGCTTCTGTGTTTTTCATTTATTTCATACCTTTATGGTTTCCATTATGGGTAAACGCGATATTTTCATTTTTGGAAGTGCAGACTACCGCCCCCTCAAAGTGATTTGAATCGTTAATGCGATATCTGGGATGTATAAAGGATGGAGTAAATGGTATTATACATGATATTATACTGGAATTATATTATAACTATATATAATTATAATTTAATTCTACTAAATATTAAATAGAAATGAAATTAGCGTTCATGCGTATGTACGACTTCCCGTCTCCATGAACGGTACATTCCATTTCTTACCTCTAAATGTTATGTAATATTATAAATGAATGTATATACTAAATATATATGATATATATGATATCTACATCATGAATATAATTCTATAGATAATGGATAATCTACCACATAAACAACTTGTAATTATAAGATTTTTATTGTTGACTCAAGTACCAAAGATCGACAAAACGATCGTTATTAACTTAAATGACTAAATAATTTTCATAACATTGTACTAAGTGATATAAAAGGTATAATGAACATGAAAAAGGTTCTTAAGCAAGTAGATATTAACTCTAGTATATTATTCAGGAGGTTAAATAATGGTCGGGTCAAGTCGGACACAAGGTAAGGGAACTTCTTATCCCAATTTCCATTCTTTGGGTTAATCCCCTAATTTCGAATTAGGTCATGATATTATTATGTCCTATCTTGTATTTTTACATTATTTATGTGTACTTATAGTGAATAAACATAATAGAACTATTTTATTTACAAAATTATCTTTGTAAGGGACATCATCTCAATCTCCTTTCATTGAGGCATATTTTGTTTTATACACAACTTTATTTTATATGGTGTAGAAACCTCTTTGACTTTTACAATTATTCAAAAGGAATCTTTTTATACGAAGCATTTTCACTAAACGAAAAAAGGAATGTTTTGTCTTACGTATGTGGCGACAACAACTTCTCTACCACCGTTATTAAACCATTGATGCTTTTCTTACACACTTATAAGGATATTTTCAAAATAAAGGCTTTATTATATAATTATGTGATTTTTAAATGATTTAAAAAACGAGATATTTCATTCAAATATATGAAAATCCAGTGCAAATGTATATGTATTTAATGAAAGCATAAAAATGTTTTTAGAAAACCTAACTCTCAATTGTGGTAGACAGGAAGGGATTGGGCATGGACCCATCACGGCCTGTTATTAGTCAAGCAGTCTCAGAATTAGTAATTTTTTTTCAGAAGCTTGAATAATGTTTTCAGAAAAACACTGGAGTATATTTTATCAATTTTAAATGTAAGTATCTTCTAAAAAAATTCATCGGCCGGTCTAATGAGACAAACTATAGTCTTGGCACGAGGCCTTGACAAAATCTTATTGTGGTCTTGGCATGAGACATTGGCTACGTGGTTATGATAGTCTAGCATTATGCATTCCATCATTATGAAAGTGGTTATTGATATTTCATGTGATTATTCGACTATTAGAATATCCATGTGAGTAAGTAAATGGAATTATTTAATTTTATTTTTGCCATATTATGCTGAAGTTCATGTTTAAAAAGGATTTTGTTTTAGTTATACATTGACTTAAATGTTAATGTTTATTTATGAAAGCTTTCGCTATATTGTTATCCTTACTGAGCATCTGAGCTCACCCCTTTCAGTGTTTTAATATTTTCCAGGATGTGAAAAAGTATTTTATGAATGACCTGCAGGGATAGTCGGAAAGGGATATGAGTGTGGACTATAGAGACCATGTTATTATAGTTTTTTACTTTATGATGTAATGTAACTTTCATGAATGTATCTAGTGTTTCCAACGCTACTAAACTAATCAGTCTTTTGAGATTTGATCTTTTGTGATCATGCCAATGTTACGCAATAATGCACTGACTCTGGGTAACTGGGGTCGGGGCGTTACATACCTAATTTAAGATTATTTGTGTTGGACATTATTTTAGAACCATAATATTCTTATTATCTACTATTATTCCATCCAAGTAGAAGTTATGTCCATTAAAACAAATTTTGTGAACCTAAAAATAACATTAAATAAATATCAAATAGAACACATTTCTTCGAAGAGTCTAAAGAATTATCAGAAACTGACTCTCATGGTACTCATATATTTTTTAATACACAAAAATATCCACAATGAAAACTACAAAAAAATCACAATGATGTCCCTTAAATATATTTTTCATAAGATCCAAAAAAGGGTTTGTTAGTCAATCCAAATGTAAATACTATAAATTCATAATGTTCATGACACATTTGAAAATAATTCTATAGAATTCCATCTTTCTATACTCACTATTGATTATATATTGAAAAATGTCAATCTTTCAAAAATATTTGTCCCCATGATGTTGATTGAACAATTCATCAATTTTTGGAATAGGATACACGTTCATTATCATAATGGAATTTATTTGACTAAATTAAATGCATAGAATCATTGATACATCATTCTTATAAATTAAGAGAATAAGGTCTCCCCATGGTGAAACACTACGGTGAATAAATCCCTTATCACCCAACTACTCTAGCTAACTATTAAGAACCAAGAATTATATAGTTGGAAGTATGTATTGAGTCTTTGATATTGGTTATTAATCAAGGGATTAATCAATATAAGACTATTCTTTACCCTCTAGAGGATTTCAATGTAATTCTATAGGAAATACATCAAGGTATTCATGTATAATTACTATATGATCAATTTTAATATTACCTTCTATATAAAAAGATTTTTTATATTATTCCACAAGAATCTTAATCATTAGTTTTATTGGGATGGATCATGATAATAATCAGATGATGATGTCTCTGTTAAAAATATAAATAATTCTATATATTTCTCTGAATTCATTATTTCTGTCTTAATGTAATAATTTTATGCATCATATTTTGAAATCTAGTCAATAAGAAGTATTATAATAATTTTATCCATATTTATGATAATAAGTTCAATTTAAAAAGAATAAATTTGTGTCATAATGGTGAATTGTTAACCCATCCTCATTATAGTGAGACTTCCCCATTGAATTTTTATTGGTAACTCACTACATAAATTAAAAGGGAACATTATTGTTTTATTGAAAAATATGGTAGATATAAGAGAGGGAGAGGATCCAGAATCCAATAAAGCATTTTCTAAATTTTATGATTGGATTAATGTGCCTTTCCCTATATGATAGGGTACTTAAAACTAATCTACAGTGATCGTGAAATCATTATAATCTCCCCTTCACCTCTTCTGTGGTGAATTCCCTAGACGTTTGGGGAATTCAATTTCATAGTGTCCCATATCATTATAATTGAAGAACTAGATAATATTAATCAGTTTATTTCCCTTGAATTATTTATCATTGTGACCCTTAATTATAAAATTATAAATAATTTCCAATCCCATCTGGAATGTTTCAGGATGATTCATTCAAGAGTTTTCATAAGATCAAAATCATTATGTTAACTTCTCCTTCATTTCTTCATTATCATTTTCATGTTGTTAATATTTCTCTTATTCACTATAATTTAATTTAATATTTATTTTCTATATAATTACTTCAGTTTTTTATGGAACATAAAAAATATTTCATCATATGATGAAAATGTTTGATTGATAAGTGCCCTTCCGTGACATGGAATATTCCCTTTAACGAAATGGTCAGCAACCCAATCTATGTTTCACATATAATCTATAACATACCCAAATGACATTGTAATGGTGTCATCATACTAAAAATGACATACTTATTATTTTTTCATTAAACTAGGGAACATTCAATCCATATGAGTTTTTCGCCGATGTTGGAAATATTTTTCAAATAATATCTCCTTAAAAGTAATCCATTCAATGAGTTATATATTCCTCTTCCTCTTTAGTAATCGAGATAATTGACCACCATTTATTAGAATATCATTTTATACAATACATTGCAAGTATAAAATTTTCATATTCTCTTAATTTCAACCCCATAAATATATTATTAAGATATTTAATTAATCATTAAGTCTCTATTTGATTAGTATTCTCTACAAATATTGGGGTATTCGGCCACATGAAGCAACCTAACGTAGGAAAATCATGATTTGGAATAGGTTTATCGTTTTGGGAAATGTTATTTTTTTATACTAATTATGATACCATAATATATACCTAATTATCCTAATTCATGAACCATCAGTATTGGATTCCTTGGAAGAGAAATATCTACATTGGCCATGAGTATTGACACCCAATTTCCATCAAGGATCCATTTCCGGAAAATAGAATATATTTAAATCGATCATAAAATTATTAATTTTAAATAATAATTTCTATTTATATATATTTTGTAACTCCTATCATAAATTAGAACAATTATACATTATTTATCATTAAATAATAAACTTGTATTATTTGGGGATAACTTTATTTTCAAATTCTTTACAATGGGATGTAATAAAAATGTTAATTATAATAAGAATAACCACAGGAGGGTTAAAAATGGTAAATTGTAAGGCTCATTGTTGGGAACTTGGTGATGGTCAGATAATGTCTAACTCTCTTATTTTGGATTTATCACCCCTTGGTACAATGGTAATAGAACTAAAACCACTTGTAGTCTCAATATATTAATGGATTTCTATAAAATATTACAACATATATTCTGTAGAAAATATTTTGGTTGTCCTTATATACTTATCTTTAGAGTCTATCATATGGGTATATTCTCTGATATATGGTTTCCTTAATCTAGTTCCCATGGGTTCAATTAAACATCCGCTATTAAAAACTACAATGAATTCGACCCCTGTAACCCATAGCTGGTGTCTTACATTATTACATTGGAATAGATTAAAAGGGTAAAATAATAAAGTATTGATCAGAATAATTTGTTAGATAAAAAGATACATATTTTATTCTTATTTTATATTTTCTATAGAAAATTAATTATAATATATAATAAAAAATGAATTTATCCTGAAAACATCATTCCAAGAATTCTTCTTCAAATCATAGGGAAAGGAATTCAAACAAAAGGGTGAACATAAATGATATGTATGGGAGAATTATAGTGGAAATATAATGAATTAAAAATAATTTAATAATTCAAGGTAAATAATAGAACACAAATTTCAATTAAATAACTTAATGACATGATAATATAAGTAATATTCAATATGGAAAGTTAAATCGATAAAAAAATGTCATTTAATCAATAACCAAGAATGAAATGAATCCAGAGATAATATCATAGAGAAACTATCATTAATAATTATTATAAATATATTTCCAATGAACTAAATAATTAATTATTTAATTTCGGATCTCAAACATCATGATACCTCTACCATCATGATCATTCCTCTGTAGTGTTTAAAACTATGGGTTAAAACCCATCTGATTCGGCCAATTGTGTTATCTCGTTAGACATATCGATGCATAAAGGGGTTATATAATTCTGAACCCAAACCATCCCTGTAGGTCCAAATAATTCATCACAAATGGAATAATCGATCAAATTACTGAAAAATTATCCATATCATCCAATATAAGTATCGATTAAAGGATATATATATATATAAATTCAAATTTGTGATACAATAACTCTTTGAGTAAACACTATATATAAAAGTTATATATGGTTTGTGAAATTTACATATCTATTATAAAATAATATTAATTTTTAGAATAAAATTAATTTATAATGAAATAGAAACATAAAAAAGTGATTGTTTTAATAGATATTTAAAAATCACAATGGAAAGTGACAATGTACAATAACTTTTACTATTTGTTAATTTTCCAGTCGAATCCCCGGGGATGAAATAATTAAAATTGATACATAAAATTGAATAAATTAGGAATGGATCATGATATAATAAGTTAAAGGGGAAATATATGAACCATATATAAAAAATTAGATGCATAAAATTATAGTATTCCTCAACAAAGGGAAATTGAGATGAAGTCCCCTACCTCATGCTTCATTTTGTTTGAACATTCTCTAAACTCTCTTATAGTGATATTAAGCATGTTATTGACTTATAAGAGAATCTAATTAATATTTTTAATATCATATATGATCCTTTTATCACATGTTATCACATTTTTATAATAATGATACATTATTCTCATAGTCTCGAGTGTTAATTTCATCATTTTCCATTCATCCTTGGTTAATAATGTTCTAGTTCTTGTGAATATTTAGTTGATTAATCATATCCATAATAATAACAAGGAAATAATTTGGAAATTTATACATTAATTATACTTTTAATTCCAAATCATGGATTATGTTTATGAAAATTAAGTATGTTACGTTCATGGTGAATGTAGGATGTATGAATGAATGTGTAGCGTGTCCATTTCCTGATGATAGTTATTAAAAAATGATAAATATTATTTTCTATTTTTATATTGATTATAATATCATAAATTACTGATTATTTATTTTAATATGATTACATATGTACATATAAATCATCCATGTGGTGTATTGATGAAAATAGATTTTCATCACTCTTTGAAGGCGGTAGTCCAAACTTAAATGAACAATGCTATCATATTTATGCGATTGAAAAGATAAGAAAAAATATATACATTTCCATTTTGAATAATAAATTGGTGGCATTCCACATCGCTTCACGAGGCCGTGTTCTGATATACACACAGCTGATGTAATCATATCCCCTACTAAAAGAGAGATAAAGAGGTATATATCATATAATTATTCTACATGAAAAATTATGTTACAAATTATCATATATATTTTTTATATCAATCATCAAAAACAACTATGTGTGTCGTAATGTAAAAATTTATGACATCAGTTCATGAGGCAGTTGTTTAACATACAAACCAATGATGACTTTTAACCCAATTGATGGTGGTGAGGATGCTTTTTGGTTCTTACCATAACAAAAAAAACATATTTTTAGAAGAAATATAATAATGTTATTATATAATAGTAGATTAATATTAGTTTAAAGTTGTTTAGTATGAAATAAAATAAAAAAGATCCTTGATGAACATTACCTTTTATTAAATTAATCATCTTTGGGTTGCATCAAAATTCATACAATCAGGGATATATGAAAATATAATAATCATAGGATGAGGTTATAAAAATTGGTATGTGATATGGGAATGTATTGTCTGAATGGCAAAGGGATTCATGGTTTGAATATGAGTGGATAGTGGGGTGTCCTTTTATGAGTAAGGTGAGGGGAACACTTGTAATTTTTGAAAATAAAATGGTATAACCATGTATTTCTCATTAAAAAAGGATCCAATATTTTATATAATCTATCTTGAGAACTGATAAGCTAAAACTATTTCCATAAAATGAATTTTTGTAATTTTTTCTGTAATTTAAAACCCTTATAATTTTAGTTTTGCCACTTGTAAACAAATTTTTACACTACCCACTATAAATAATGTCTTATTATTTTTAAAATTCATTATAGTAAAAATTAATTTGATATTATGAGATAATATATATTATTATAATTCAAAATATATAATATGTCTTTTGAAATTATATTCACAAACATGAAAAAACATAATTTCAAATTAATCATGATGACTCGACAAGAAAGAGGGTTTTTAATGAAAAAATGATCAATGTATTATATTGTTTTATATCAAAATGAGTTTTGAAAATAATTCTAATGACATGGATTTTAATAATAGATATATAATAGAAATAATTTTACATTAAAAAAATTGAAAATATAATTTTACTTTAAAAATAAAATTAATGAAAAAGTAGTTTTTAATTAATTTTTTTTAAAATACATCAAAAAATGAAGCATTTCAGAAAAATTCCAAATATTCACAATATGATAATTTCCATTTTTTGATTATAAAGTGAATTTAATTTTATTTTTTAAAATTTATTTAATTTTAAAAAAAATAATTTTTTTTGAAGAGTGACTAAATTGTATTCTAGAAAAAATTATGCTTTTTTAGAAAAAAAAATCTTCGTATTTAAATGTTTCTTATATTATTTATAATTTAAAGATAATTTTTTTAATATTTTAATTTATACCATTCTTAACTATCAATTTAATCTCTAATTTATAATTTCAATGTTTAAAAAATATTTCAATATATTTTTTTCATTTAAAAACGGTGTTGTTTGCATCACAATCTATCAAAGAGATTTGTCTTAAAGAAAATTTTTCATTATGTCATCGGGTGTAATAGACACGGTGTGTTTTTATAATTAGTATAATTTTTATATTTTTATTGTGCTGTATCCCTGGTATTTATGGTGGTAGGGGGCATGAGAGGGACCATTTGTTGATGACTTCCATCCAAGATGCCTCTCCTTTGACATTCCACAAGGGGTGATGTTCTAGAATGAATTCAGATAATGAGTTAAGATGAATTTTTCCATGTGTAATATTTTTGGATCCTCAATTTTCCTTCCCATAAATATAATCAATTTGGGTTATAGTTTTGGTGGTTATTCAATCATTGTTTTATTAAATAATCAATGATTGACTAGAATTTATCTCTCCATACAAGGAGGGAATCTTGATATGTTTTCTTCATGAAGTTAGAAGCTGGATCAACAATTTTATATTACCCCCGAAATTTAAATTGAGAATTTAATTTAAAAGTAATTAAATTTATGATGGAATAATTTTCTCATGATAGGTATTGTACATAAGCTAGTGTCGAGGATGTTTGATAGACCATCCAACGATGGTTGGTAATAATTTTACAAATAATGTGGTTATTAACGAGTTTTCCAGAGTTTATTGTGTGTTATATTAAATTAAATAAAAAATATAATTGTTTTTAAATAATTTTTTTTTGATTTATGAGATATTTAGGTTCACAATATAATGTAAAATATTTAATTTTTATGTGGAATGATTATACATGGATTGAAAGAACATGTTGTGGGGATACATTCAATATCAGGTAAGTTGTCCAATGATACAAAAACAAAGGTTATTTTGTTTTTTTTAAGAAAGAAACAGGGCTTAATAAAACTAAAGAAGGAAAAGATGGGTTACAAAATTTTTAAGGAGGGGATTTTACATTTATCTCTGTAAAGGATAGGATGCATCTCACGAGGAGTGCTAGAATGATAGGTGAAAGTGTCACCAGAGGCTCCCATATTTGCAAGGAAATCAGAAAGTTGGTTGGCTTCACGGTAGACATGTGTAATGATATAATGCATTTAAGCAAGTATGTCAAGTCACATAATCTATTTCGATGATAGTTTCCAAGCAAGGTGAATCTGACCCATTCTAACCGCATGTACAATTGTGGTAGAGTCACATTCAAACCAGATTGTCCTCTAATTATTTGTATGTGAAAAATCACCTGATTTGATGTGAGAAATAATATTTTCTTCAAGAGTTATAGCAAGTCCACACGTACCATGAACCAAATCAGGGAAGTCACCATCATGATTTATGAAGACAAAACCATATCCAATAGGTCCTGGATTACCACTTGAGGCTCCATCCAAGTTGCATTTAATCCAGCCTGCAAAAGGAGGTAACCCGAAGACTTCCATGGTTCTAGGAGGCCAAGGATAGTTACCTTGCACATGTAGTTTTTTTAGAACAATTAAATCCCTTATAACGTTGTCAAAATTTTCATGATGTAAATTGTTTTCTTGTTGATCCACAGAAAAAAATTCACAGATCAGCAACCTATAATTGATTCCAACATTTGTGTGGTGATCCCTATTTCTGCACTTCCATATGACGTGAATAACAGCAGCACATGAGGTGATGAGGTGGCTTTGGCTATCGAAAATGAGAATAAGTGCTAATAAACACTTTAATGATTTGGGATTTTTCAATGAGTTGGTCACAGTGGCCTAAGGGTGTTGTTTGTGTTGACTTAAGGCCTTGGGAATGTCTCGGGGTTTATATTGATCCATAGACATCCTATTTTTTGTTTCCTATTGATATTATTCATTCATGGGTGGAATGGGGTCAAATGACGACGAGAGAGACCTTCATATAACTCATGGTAAATGGGACCTCCTTCCTTGTATCAAATGTGAGACTTGGTGTATGGGGTTAGTGGGATATGTACATCAATAATTGGTGTGAATTTTATACGAATTTTTTCATTGGGATTACGTCCTCCCTATGATTCATGTTTCTGTTTTCATGTTATTATAATATATAAGATCCATTGGTAGTAGTATTCGGATTGCTAATATACACTACTAATGTTGGACTAGACCCTAAGGAATGTGTCAAGGTATGACTTTAGATAGTGATGTAACTGATTGGTGGTGGGTGTTAGGTAGTATCAATGAATGTACACAATGGTGGGTCTAGAAGAACCATTGGATTCCATTCCTTTAAATTTTGAGATGTGTATCCATGAGAAGATAGGTATCAAGAGACTAGGTCCTTGTGATAAGTTAGTGATCTATGTGATAAGTTATAGCCATGTGATACTATGAATGATGTATCTTTTCTAGAGGTGTAATGGGGTGGGATGCATGAGGTTAACTCTCTAATTTTGGAAGATAGTGGATAGTTTGCTTTGGAAATTTACATAGATGATTTTAATAGAGTATGATTATTACTTTTTATTTTAGGTATCATGTCAATAACATTTAAATTCATATCATGGGTATGTGGAATGGCCTCCCAATATAATTTGTGGAAGAGTCTGTGCGATGGACCTCAACTATGTCTCTAATGGTGGGTTAGTAGATCATTGAACCCTGAGACCCGGGTATTAGGTTGGGGAAATTTAATAAAGTGGATTTGGTCATTGTGGACATGTGTTACCTTACATTATAGAGTATTGGGATAAGGAATATATTGGGGTATGGGTTGTGGTATAATGGATGACTGATGGACCTATATAAATTTAATAGAAATTGTTTGATTCTTTTATACATGTGAATGTTCCTAGTGTATGTGTGTATCCTATTTAGGATTTGGATATTTCCTTACCATATGTCTCCATATATGTTCCAATCATCAGTATAATGGCTTGATATGATGGATGGATTTTAGCATTTTTTTCAAACATAGTTATGATAATAATAGGTATATCCTGCTTAACATAAGATGTCCTAACATGTGTTTGTACCTCATTGGTTATTTCAGTGGCCTCATTAGCACATAATGACTCTACAAGAATTTTAATTATATTTATTTTCCTTGAACATACACAAAAATATGATGGTGTATATTATGTGTGTTTTTTGATACCATTATGTGTTTTAATCCCACAATCTTTATTAGAATATTTGTGTGCATGATGAACTTATGTCCACATTTTAGGATAGAGTAAAGTCTGAGTAGTTATTTGGAATGAAGTTAGTTGAGGTTATTAGGAAACTGGGATAAATCTTATAAATGGAAGTAGGGTCAAGGCGCATGTGTTGTATTTTTTATTCATATTTTAATTTTGATCGACCCATAAGGAGAAAAATTAAAATATTTGTATGAATAAATCATGTATATTATTGATTAAATTTATTTATTTTTATACTATGATAAGATGAGGACGTTTTGTGGATATTTTAGTTGTTGATTGACAATAAATCGAGGACATTGTCTCCCAGATTTATTGATTATGACTTTCCTGTCAGTCAATAGCCTCTATTTTATGAGGAGGATTTTCTTGAGGCCATGTGATTCTCTAGAAAAGATTGGTTAAAGGATGTGGACATTAATTTTTTTATCATGTCATTTTTTTTACAATTTTTTGAGATAGTAGATATGTAGAATAGGGAAATGTTGGACTGTATGATGGAAACTAGACTACTAAATCAATAAACCTTATTCTTGTATGAATTCCTTCTTACTATGGTGATTAGAATAATATTCATATATTGTTATCTTACAGATGTAGTATTTCACATTGGGTGGTTCACATGGATTTTGAGGGTTATGGTTTATATTGGGATTGTACTTGTCCATTTTTCAAGAGGTGAGTGTATTTATCCTATAATATTAGATAAAGGTTATATTCTTCCATAATTATAGGCATGTTAGTTTCACATGACATATCTGTGCTTGTCAATTATTTTTTTATGATTCTTATCTAAAAATACAAAATGTTTTACCGAAACAATTATGTGATGATTTCTCATATTACTTCTTCGTGGATTTATAGTCTAATATTTATCCTGTAGTTTATTTATATCAATGTTCTAGGGGATCATATTGTGGGATTCTTCTCAAAAATGGAAATGTATTCCCTTCACTAAAAGAATCATGGAGACCCTATGTGGTTTAGTTCCGTCATTTTGTTCATTAGTGATGTCTCTAAGAGTGAAGGGATTCCAAAGAGGTTGTTTAAGGATGAGTAATGATTTCCCTATGATAATAGAAAATTATATTTGTTATGGAAGGCATGTTTCATTCCATATTGTTTTTATCCAAATATGGTTTTAGTGGGAATGAATTTATGGGTTCCTGGAATGATTATATTTGATGCAATTTCATCTAGAATGGTTGAAATGTCGATATATTCTAAAGGATTTTCAGTGAATCCCATGTGGACTGTTGCCACATGATATAGGTGGGAATGTTTTGATATATTAGTTTTGAAGAGATGAACTATAGGTAATTAGGTCCAAAATAACTTGATATGCTTGTGGGAATGGACTTCGATTTAGGATCTTGATCCTAGGTAGATCGAACGTGACTCATGGGACTATGAGTCAGGTTGTGCGATCTGTTTTAATTGATTGTGTGATTTTTGGGGTTGGGTCGACCAGATTGTATTCTATACATGAACATAAGAGGAGTTTACCATTAGATCCATCATCCATGGTTTGTGTTGAGTTATTGTTGATGAGGATTTTGGGAATGTCTCAGTGTGTGACCACAGGTTCTCTAGAGTGATGTAAAATGCTGGTTGCTTCATGGATATTTGACCATGCCATATACATGGTTGTTAGGAATAGTTCTAGTGGTGGGAAACCACACATTGAATATAAATGATATTATGGTTTTGGTTTCAATTTGGTTTAACATGTAGAGATAGGTGACTTGTGTTTCTAGTATGATATGTGAAGAAATGATGGTATGAGTCTTTTGATGTGAAATTTGAGATGACCATTAGTTGTGAATGGTAGAATTAGAGATAGTTCAATGTACCATCTTACTATCGATCAGTGTTTGGTCATTGATGAAATAATTTATGGAGGCAAGGGAATGGATTAGGGGGATAGACAAACAATTAGTGGTGTTATAACCTCTGGGGTCACCATTCAAAGATAAATATAAAGGGATTCGTATAATGGGTATCATGAAAATGGACTTTGGATGGTGATGCCCTCATTACATTAATATTATGTTGTTTTTGAAAGTTATGATCAGTTTTTTGGGAATGGGTGGTTGTTTGAGTTTGGATTTTTTTTATTAGGTATGATAATTGTTTCCACCTTATTTCATATTATTTCTTATGGTTGATAGTGGATCATGGTGCTTGAAAGTTTGGTCCGAAAATTATCATAAAGACATATCAATCCATGGGATCATCTTATTATTCATGGGTATGTGGTCTTTGTGTATTAAGGATCATGGAGTAAATTCCATTAATGGAGGGTTGGGATGGAATTAAAATCTCAGTTCCATAGTGAAGTAGAGTAAATAGGTTCCTTAGAAAATTCCATATTTTTATTTTTTCTGTACTGTCATTTAGTGCTGGTTCGTTGGGATAGTTCTCATGGTGGGTTTGGTGTGATCCAAGAATGTCTTATATTTGAGGTATGATAGAGTTAGGGTTTAGAGAATGGAACTCGGATTATGTAGATGGTGATCCAACCATTGATTTAAATTGGGATTCATGTTACATAATTAGTGTTTTTTTATGAAAATTGATATGATACCTCAAGGTGTAGGAGACTGTGATCAGGAATTTAGGTTTGGGGATGCATCGATGTGAGAAGTCAAGTACATTAGGAAAATTGGGTTGGATTCATTCCTCGGGGTTTTTCATAGATTTGAAATGGTATGGTTGGAATCAGGTCTAAGATGACATAATCACTTCAATTGAAATTTATTGAAGACCAGACATGAGATTATTTTAAGGAATTCAATATATTCGGGCATATTATGCCTCTGGGCCTTCAGGTTATGTATTTTCCTTCGGCTCGTGTCGGGCCTTGTTCCTTGGGCTTATGGGTCATATAAGGGTTCCCCTTCATCCCTTAAATGGGGGATTATCCTTAAAAAAATAAAAAATATAAGGCCTTCGGGCCATTCAGGTGTGGGGTGTTTTAGCGAATAATGTTGAGAGTTCAATGCGTACTGATAACTGAAGTATGATGAGATAGTCAGTTTAGAGGTTTCCAAAAAATTCCATGAAAACAACAATTTTTATTGGGTGTCGTGCAACATCCTATGTTACTATGTGATAGAAATTTTTAATGGAACGTGAATTTACCAATTGCTGGACAATTTATCTGGATAACCAGTGTTCTAAATAGATGATTGGTTGTTTTGTAATCATAAAATAAACATGTTTATATTTATTTCAGAATAGACTTACATTATTATATAGATAATTCAATGTAGGGGGTATGAATATGGCCTATGTATTACTATATTTCTACAGTACCCACTAGCTGGCCATTGGATCCATCTAATATCTGATATAAAAAAAATTAGATAGTGGATGACATCGTGGTTTTTTTATAATTTATAGATTTTACATATTTTATTTTGGTCATCCCTTGGGTTTTATGGGGTTTGTGAGATTAGGAGAGGCCATTCATTAACAAAATCTCTCATGCCACTCCTGTGACCCCTAAATGAATGGGATGATCTTGTATCTTTTATATAAGATATTTGTGTTTATTTTGTTTGTTTACATTTATTTTTTTCTCCACCCCTCACATCACCCTAACTATTATTTATTCATGTATGGTTTTTGTTCTTTATTTTAGTATAGAAAGATGATATCTTCTGAACATGATATGTCACTTGATGTACTTAGTAAGAGGTAGTCCTGATATAATGTATGTATGATGTTGAAATTGGGTTCAGTTGAGGTATGTCTTCCATAAAAAATTAAAATTAAAATTTCAATTTACTAAAATGAAATTTTTGTTTTAACTGATGACTAGTTATAGGTATTTTAATAAACAATTTCGCGGGGAGGTATGACAGGCCTTCCTTGGATGGTTGTATGTGTTTTTCAGGTGACAGTGTTGCTCGATGAGTTTTCTTGCATTTCTTCCACATTTATATAAATTAAATATTTAATTATGAGTTGTTATAATTAATTATTTATGTTTATTTCAATAGTTATGTTCTTTGGGTAATTGAAAATATTGGTTAATGATGTGGCGAGATTGGATGTGGTTCAATGAAGCTCGTTAAGGGATTAAAATTGATGTTGATGTTTGTGACCACTAGAAGAAAAAACCATAAATTTTTTATACGTGATAGTGATTTTATGTGTATATTTTTATGGGATTGTTAGTTGGGAATAATGGATAATGTGACACATAATTGAGGTGGCATGGTGTCATGGGCATTGTAGGATAAGAATATGTTCTTTTGAGAATATGGATCATTTAGGATCACATAGAGACTTCGCCTCCACGGGGTGAGGGTATCCTTCAAGATAATGTGTGAAATTTGGAAGGTATTATGGTGTTTTTCTTAATGTGGATATCGTTGGTTGGTTTACATAGATCAATTTGTTAGTTATCGGTTTTTTTGGGGCTGAATGATGATGGGTGAGACCATCGTACTTATTATATGTCATGGGAACTCCCTATTAAGTATGGATGTGAGTTATGGTGTATGTGGAGATTAGAAAATGCATTATGGACTTGTTTTTGGATGCTAAGGCTGTTTTGGTTCATTCCTATGAGTTTAGGGTTATCTTGGACAAGATGTCTTGGGATGTTCCATGAGTATTACGATCTAGATTAATGATGGGATTGGGTGATATCAACCCATACCATGAGTTCTAGTTTAGGTTGAGACATTAGGTAGTGATTTCACTAGTAGATATTTGGAATTAATTTTTATCAAAATGTAGAGTCTATGACGGGTCTTATTCACCAAATGGATTCACAACTAGGGATTTTGAGAGGTGTCATGATGAGGGATTTGGCCTCTAGTGACTAGAACCCCACGAGATGCCAGTGGGTTATGTGGAAGGATTTGAACATGTGATTTTTCCCCAGAAGGACCATTCCATAACATTATTTAGTTGATATTCTTTAGGTGACACTTATAGTGTCTACTAGGATAGGATTGTTTACTAGGAAACATTCTATGCAGTCTTGGGTTGGAGGATGACACTACATCGTTCCTTCATATATCTATTAGTTGACATATCCATGGATCGATTGGGTTGGTGGGATGGCCTCTCCATAGTATGTGGATTTATTATAGTGTAATGGAACTCTGTAGTTTCTATGGGGGATTTTTTAGTGGAAGATCATGTCCTTAAATTCATGTTTTTGGTTGAGGGGATTTCTAGACATGGACTAGGACGTTGTGCATTCATGGACCATTACTTATAGAGTCATGGGTCATGGACCACCCTAAGGGCTATGTGATGGAATTAGGGATGACTAATGGGACTACATGGTGTGATTAGGTATGGGTCAAGGATTTTGGATGAGTTACCGCAACAAGTTTCTCTTCGAATCAGGTCATGTTTTTGAAATCTCCCTTCCCTGAGTCATTGGGTTTGAGCATGTTATCCATATAATGGCACAATGTGAATGACATGGTGTTGACGATGGTATGATAGGTGTCTGGATAGAACCTGAGGATCATATGGGTGTGAGTGCCTCATAAGGTGTTTTATGGTCTAGTTAGTGTATTATGTATTCAAAACAATATCTATTATTTTTTCTTTCATCAAGCATACTCGAACATATGACATCCTATATTAGGAATTCTTGGTGAGAACATTCCTTCTTATGTGATCAAATCTTGCATCGGAATCTCATTGAAGATTCTTACCTTATCTCAATGTTTTAGGTTAAACTAAAAAGCTTCTAAAAATTCATATCATTGAATCTCAATAGTATCAGGTGACTCATTTGAGTCTCAAGGATGGAATTAGGGACTTGGTGTGTGTGTGTTGTATTTTTTTGTTTTTTTCCTCTACCCAATGAGAGATTTTTTGGATGTCATTTATGATACAATCATGTATGTTATTTATTTTTTTTTTATTTTTCATACCTTGATATGTTGTGAGTATTTTTTGGTTATTTCAACAATTTTATGATTCTTATTAGATGGAATTTCCTCCCCATTTTATGGATTAGTCCCTCAACACATTTAATAACCCATAGACATATGGGAAAGTAATCTTGTGGAATTGTGTAAATTAAAATAAGATGGGTTATGAGAGTTTGGAATCATATATACTGCATCTTTGAATGATGTTTGGTTTATTATTATAGTCGGAAACATATCCAAGGACCATTGTGTAATATTTTTATGATAAAAAGTACCCGTTTTATCATATTTTATAATGGGAAAAGTGTTCTAAAGTAAAATTTTAAATTATAGTTTAAAACAAGAATTTTTTGTCATTCTAGGCAGAAAACGAATGAAAATAAAAAATTCCATTCCTACTTGTGAAAAAATCTGAAAATATATTCCTATATATCTATGAATAAAAAATTATTATTTTATTATTTTTGGATCAAGTAACAGAAAATGTGAACTAAAATTTCATTATAAAATATAAAACACACACATTTAGTTATTACTAGAACATACTGTTTCATAATGATGTGTGATTAATTGTAAAATGATAATAATGAATTGATGATCATTTTCCTAGTGTTTCATAGTAATGTAACCTCATTCCCTTAGTTTGGTCTATTTGATGTGAATTTTTTCATTGCTGAAAATTAAATGTACAAAAATACATTTCCAAACATACCATAAAAATTACTTTTCACAATATTTTATATGGATAAAAATATTGAAACAAAATTCATTATAAGTATTATAGACATTGAATATTTAAAAAAACATATGTTGAATTTTTAAATAAAATATAGTACAGGCATGATAAGAAACTACCTCATCATGGTATCTATAAATATGTTGACAAAAATTAGTATGTCCCCTCATTCTCGAAGAAACTATATTTAATTATATGAATATGTAATCTGTATATATTTAGTATAGTACTATAAAAATAATGAAATATAAATTTTCAATATATATATTAAATTAAATATTAATTTTCCTCTCAAATTCTTCTTCATTATTGTATGTTTTTTCATAGATTATGATATATTTCAAAAAATTTATAAACATTATAACTTTACACATAATTATTCACTAGTTTTAAACACAATATTAATACTGATAATTTTTTTTATTTTATTCTATTTTTTTTGATAGTTATATTTATTATATATACCTAATTACGTATCAAGTAATAGAAACCCAAATGTTTTTTATTTGTAGTGTCTGTGATCATCCCATGTTTTTTATTATAAATGAAAAATGCATTGACTTATAAAATTTTGTTAAGCCGTACAACTAGATTTTTTCTAATATATCAATGATTGTGATTTACAAATTCAAAATGGAGATCATGTGTGGTTGATTTGTTGGATATCAATGAATTGGATCCATAATATTTATTTTTAGACTATCTAAATTTATCACAATAAGCATCTTGTGAAAAATATAAAAATTAAAAAGTAATTAATGGATAAAATGAAAATATAGTTTATAAAATTAGAGTATATAATTTTACATTCATATGTTAGGTATTAATAAATCATTTCATATATTACCATGTTTTAAAACATTATATAAGAATCATGTCATCATGATAAAATTTCCTCTTAATCAATTTTCAATTTTTAGAAGTTACATGAGGAAAAAGAAACTAAATAATATTTTATTGTGTTTTTTTTCATCATATTCCCAATATATATTCATATAAAATATAAAAAGAGAATTAAAAATTAATAATTATTATTCATATGTTATAGAACATATGTACTCTGGAAATATTCCCCATATATATATATACATATTTATTCAAAACCAAGGATCCCAACCATTCATGCATGATAATTTTGTTTATGTTTTCAATACCAATATTGTATTGAGTGACTATTATATGTATTTTTTCCTGAAATTAAATTGTAGTAGTATTTTAAAATTGAATCATTATATCTAAAAAAATTAATGTTCATAAATGTTTTATAATTACTAGTTGTTTAAATGTATCCTTATAAATCTTTTGTGACCTAATATCTTATCCTTGAGATTATATTTCCCCAAAAAATTTGTTTCCATTTTATTATTATATAAAATACACTATAACTTTTCCATTCATTATAAATTTGTTTAATATAAAATAAATGAAAATTAACATACCTCGTTATCAATTATTTGGATTAAATCTTCATGATACAAAATTTCAAAAAACAAGGTCCACTGTGTTAATATTAACATCATCAAGGTGAATAAGTATCTAAATACTTGACTCATGATCTACATGAATATACACTTACACATTATATATTTTTATTTCATTAGTATGAATGATAATTCCATAGATATTGCACATGAGACCTCACACAACAAGGAAATGAGTAAGAGATTATGGATATATATCAAAATAAATTCCATTATCGAATATTTAAATAGAGTAAAACATACATTAATTAGTGGTTTTATATTTGCTAAAAATTAAGTTAAACAAATAATTACATTGAATAAGGAAGTCATTTAAGGGGAATGTAAAGCCTTAGAACTAGGGTCGTGCGGCTTTAAACTGAAAAGATGGTGATGTGTTGATTTCTTTTATTGACCCCCTTATTGTAGATCTCCATAAAATCATTTTTAAGAAAAAATTAATTAATTTTTCAACTTTTTCCTATATATTATTTTCAATGTGATCATGTACTTGTTCGTTATTAAATCAATCTCTTGGAGACAATCAAAATCTTAAACCTCAATAATGTACAAGATATTATGTTTGTTTCAAATTCGTTAAAAGTTATTATTATTTTGATAAAATAGATGAATTATTTTTATATAAATAGTACATATTAAAAAAATTAGTAAATTTTATGTTATAATATATTAATATATTTTAAATATATCAAATGTACACATAACTCCAACACTTTATATGTGGTTTAATTTTCAATTTCACCATTTTTTTATAATCATCCATCCATATAACATGAAATGGAATGAGGGTCCATTTATATTGTATTGGACCAATAAATATATATATAATCTCAAAAATAATAATTAATTTAATTTTTTATATCACATCGACGTTATAAGATAAATTTAAAATACATACCATGGGTTTTTTATCTAAATAATTACTGGATGCTTGCTTTATGGTAGCAACATATTGGTTTTGATGTATGTCTATTTTTATATTCCTTCACTCTTTTGTAAATTAAAAATTATATAAAAAATTACTTATACAAGAGATATAAAATAATATAAAATCAATTATCTGAAAACCAGTGTATCACTTCATCAGGAATTGAAACAATAGAATCCCTATTTTTTTGGATAATGATGATTGTGTAAAAAGTATGTGGGTTGGGATTGGTGTTGACCACAACAAATATATTTCTTTTTATAACAAGTGAGTGGATTTTACTATTTAAATTTCTACAAAAAATAATTTGAATTTCATCTAATATAATTTTTATATTATTTTACATTATAAGGGACAATGATGGGAAAATTAATATTTCTTTATTATTATTATTATTATTATAATATCGAAAGTATGTTATAGGTTTCTGTAAGACATTCAAAACTATTTACTTTAAAGTTTGAATAACATTATTCCATGAATCATAATCCATGTGATATTTCCATTAGTTTTCTAAATTAATTATATGGTAAAGAAAATATTGGGTGGTCAGTATTGACTTAGGTTTACCTATAAATTAACCTGGGAGATGACACAATATTTAAAATATTATGTAAATGCTTTTCCACATATATGGTCGCATGTTACATTTTTAAACATATTTATTCATTAAAGGATACATGGTAGAAAAAATAGATATTTCAGTTCTACATTAAGAATTAATTTGAGGTAGTTTTAATGGTATGAATCATAATACATTACAGATATGAAATTACCTAGTTCACCTATATAAATAGAATTGGGACTCCAATGTGTTCTCCTAAAAACCAACAAATAAATATATATTGAGTTTTCATATCCTATATTTTTGAAAAAAACACACATATCTATTCTAATTATCCAGTAAATCTTTTGTATCCTCTCATACATGAAATTAAACAAAAGTTAATGAATAAATTCAAAAAAATAAATTATCAAATTATTTCATGAATGAGTAAAAATAAAGTCATAATTATTTTTATTTTAATTTTTATTCTATTATAAATAAATGTAATCAATATGATATTAAAATTTTTTCTATTACAAAAAAATATAACTGAATAACTATCTAAAATATAATTTTTTATGAATATCCCATGTACCCACACATAAGATGATACTCATTATCATGTAATCACTCTCAATATTTTTTACAAACTCCATTATTCCTCATAAACTAAATCCCAATGAAAATAAATTTTAAATGAAATGATATTAGATTGACTGTGATTATAACCTACACCACATTCAATGATTACTCTCTTCTTAGGTTCCTCATATAATAATAAGTATCACACTTCATTAGTTCAATTTATAATATAATATAATAAACATCATTATCCTAGTTTATTTGTGTTCTGTATTCCCCAAGGATCATTGTTCCCCTCAAAAAACAAAAAATACATGTTTTGACCTATTTCATAGGAGGTTAACTTAATTAATAATAATTATTAGTGTAGAATAACACAATCCCACAAAAACATCCCTATAGGGTATTTATAATACTAAGGTATTTATAATAAGGATGGATAGTAAACTATAAAAATTATCATTTATCACGTATTCATGGTTTTTCTATTCCTCACAAACATAGACACCTAACTTTTATTCAAATTTGAAAATATAAAGTAGGATACCAACCTTACATTTTGATCCAATTCATATGTGTAATAGAATTCTTGTGTGATTTTACTCCAAATGATTCTAGATTTCAATATTATAAACTTTATCCATGTAATAGTTCCCAAATCCAATGTTTTCATGTCACAAAATTACCAACTTAAAAACCCTCCTTTTAACCTTTATTGACCAAGTTATTTAAATAATATATTCTTTTTTTATATGTTATTCAGTTCCTAGTGAATTTGGAAAATAAAACGCATTGTCCACGTAACAACCCAAGGTTTTGAAAGTAAATTCACTTTATAATCTTGACATTAAAAAAAATTGCCTCTTCTATGTTTTGAATTTAAAAAATGATCATATAGAGTTCTGATCATTAAACCATTTCGAGTCTGATAGAACAAACAAGAGTTTGGGTGAATAGTAAAATACCATTTATGAGTATTAGTATGAATAGTAATACGACCCCTGTGAATAGTAAATAAAGATAATATTTTATTTTCTTAAGGTAATAAGATAATGAGATATTAATTAACTTTTCAATGTGATGTAAAACTAATTATATCTTTAAAATTGATATTTTTTAAATAAACAATGAAATTATTTAAAAATTAAAATTTTAATATTTAGAAATTTATTTTTGAAAAATGTAGTTCATTTTTGAATTCTAAATGTTGAAAAATGGAAGGGACAATTTTTTGGGATTTTTCTGAAAATTTTCAATTTTTGATGAATAGTGAAATACTGTAAAATGTTGTATATAAAAATTTTCAGTTAAATACACTATTTATGAAATTATATGTAATTTAAGGCCACTATTTTTACCTCTTAGGCACTTATTTCTATTAGGGGTCACATGAAACAACAATATTGGTTGACTTGAGAGAAATAATACAATAATGAATTAAATATTTAAAATTCACTCATCTCTTGCACTATAGAAGACCCCCACCACTCCCTCTTCCATTAATTCTTATACAACATGAATCTCCTCAAATATTAGACCAAATAGACATTCCTAATCACTCCTCACAACTAGGAATAACTTGGTCTTTCCAAAATACAAAAAAACACCTTCACTTAATGAGGTTCCCAAAGAGGTTATATTAAGAGGTAAAGCAGCTTCTTTCTTCGTTTAGTTTCATTTTATGTTACATTCTTTTGAAATCCTCTCTTCACCCCATTTTTTAAAATTACCAAGACAGATATAGTATAATATATATAATGTAATTTTATCTTTTCAATGTACGGACCGTCATCAATATCCACTCTCTCTCTCTATTTTATTTTATAAACGAAATCAATGGCAATGAGGTTCCAATTTATAATCGTCGTGGATGGCGATGTTTTGTTCTTCAAATTATCCTTCATTACATTTCATGAAACCATTATTGTGGTCCATCTATACATTATTAAATTTATTATAACCTAATTAAGATTTTGTATCCAGTATATGTATATATTAATAAATTGTATGACCAAACTAGTTCCAAATAATCAAAAAACCGCTAAATTATCTAAGTTAATGTGAAAAATATTTCATCTATTTAGTCATACTCTTTCCATTTAAAAAAATGATAGAAATGACCATTAACAATTCTGGATATTCTAAAAAAAATATGTCATTTCAATTCTATATATTTTCATGCATTCCACTCCATTAGTTAAGTACAAGTGAACCAATTATGAAAATAATGAAAACGAAAACTCTAGAACATTGAAATTCTATATAATAACATATCACTAAGGGCATAAATAAACTAAAAAATTAATGATAAACTAAATAAAATTTATAATAGGTTCTGAAATAAGGTATTAATAATTATAATTTCATATTCTAGGATCTTATATTCAAGAGCGGAACACATTCGACCTTAAGGTAATGTTTTTCCCCCAAAACATCAATTTTATTTGGCTTACATTTATTTTACAATTACATCCATGAAATACTTATGTAATTTTATGTACTCCTCATAAATTCTGTGTGAGTTTTCTAAATATTTTTACCAACTATAATCCTTCCTTATTTTATGAAAACATACATGTTTTCAAAGTAACATTCATAATTATTTCCTAAATACAATCTTGTTTCATGGGAGTTTCTCAAATTCTTATCTATTTTCAGGGCACTTTATAAATTTTTTATGGATAAAATTTTCTTTATAAATTCATTTATTTATTTATGAAAATAATATCTTACTTCACTTATGTTTTATACAAATATTTTTCAAAAATAAACTCTTCCTTTCAAGGTAAAAGAGTATTTATCTCAAGATTTACTCGAAGATTTTATGGCCATATATTCATCTATTTCAACACTATTGTTGATTATTATTCATTATTGGGATTAATATCTAATGATATCATCTAAAAAATTACTTAATGGTTTATGATTATTTTTTATATGGATGTGCTATCATAAAACCATTCACCAATTTACTTTGAATGGTTTTTGTTTAAGCTTAATGTTCGGGAAATGTTATTTTCATTTCATATATTAATTTCAATATGAATTTATATGATATATATATTTATATCCATTCATATTAGGAATTAATTACACATATTAGGTTTCAGGTGGGGCCTATTATATCACATTGGTGCCTCATTAGGTCACATAAGACAAACTACGGTCTTGGCACAAGGCCTTGACAAAATGATTAATTATAGTCTTGACACGAGGCATTGGCAGTATAGTTAGGTTATCCTGCATTATGAATTCTCTCATTAGTAAAATATTATTGTTGTTTCATATGGTTATTATACTATTATAATACACATGATTATGTTATGTTATGGAAATACTCACTCATCGCATATTTCATCCATTCTATTTCTAACCATTACTGAGAATTTTTGCTCACCCCATTCTTATGTTTCAATTTCTCATAACCAGAATAATTTTATTATGAATAACATGTTGAAATAACATATTATGTATAGAAGTTTCTTAGGAGTTTATAAGTTGTTTCTATTTAATGTTCTAACGTTGAACTTGTGTGTGTATCTTTTTTACAATAATACTACACTAATCGGTCATTCAAGATGCTTATTCAATTTTTTATGCCAATATAATCAAATAAAGAACTTGCTCTAGGAAACTATGTTCGGGTCCTTATCATTGGTATCAATGGAAGTTCAGTTGAAAACATGGAAACTAGATTTAGAAACCATAGATTTGGGAAAATGCATAATGATAGTCATTGAGGATAAATATACAAGAACACCATACCATTTTGGTAAGGAATAGATTATGTCGATATTTCAAGCAATACATCCCTGTCTAGACACGAGTAGGTAGAGGCGGCTCTGGAACAGATGTATCTAGGAGTGAATGCTCTGACAAGGACTTTCGAGTCTGACCCATGGTATCCCGGTCACCATCAACAGATCTTTCTACTCTCATAGTTATGACACTCATGGAGGATATGCTTAGGATCATCCACATTTTCATTATAAAAAATTATAGAGAATTATAATGTAAATTATTTTTTAATGATACCATGCTTATGATTCAAAAATTAATTATGCATCAAAATTAGATTTATGTAAAGTATATTGCTACATTGAGATTATACATTATGATGCATACACTTATCTAGTGAATGTCATTATTTTGAAATGATAAATTGTAGAAGGAATGGAAACTGCACGAGCATGCATTTCCTTTATATGGATTTTCCATCGATGCTATATAATGATGTTGGATTTGGGGATGTGAGAGGTGATGTTCAAATTTTAACTATACAAGAAAAACATACCCAGGTTATTAATAACAACCTTACCCATATGGAGAATTATGATCCACCATATGGATGCGCTATGTTAGATCGCTATATGTGACAATATCCTCCATCATTCAATGGGACTACCAACCTGTTTGTAGTAGAGCAGTGGATATGTTCTCTATAAAATATATTTCTCGCTTGGGAATGTAACGAAATATGGAAGGTTGTCATTAAAATTTATCATTTAACAAGAGACACAGACCAGTAGTGGTCATTAATCCAAAACAAAATGGAGGAGGATGAAATAAAAAAGATGGAATGGAGGGATTTTAAGGAAATATTCATTGAAAAATATTTCCCAAGTGAAACAAAAGTCGTCATGGAGAGAAAATTCTTAAATCTGAGGTAGAAGGAGAATTTTTTTTTCATGTATGAAGCCAACATTACAAGGCATGAAATGCATGTTGTGGAGTACATACATAATGCAATGATAAAAATTGATCGATTATTTAACTGTTTAAAACTGTTACTCTAAAGGGCTCTAGTCTCCCAAAGTTTCTCATCATATGAAGATATAATCTCAATTGTTATCATGATAGAAAATGAAATTTTCTATGTATTATGACTTTAAAAGAAAAAAATGAAAAGAAGAGTGCTGATGAAAACTCTGTTAAACAAAATAAGAAAATGGGGATGATGGGAAGAATAGAATTTCAATATTGTAGTAATTGTGGGAAGAATCCCCCTGAAACTTTCCTGAAGGGAATGTGAGTATATTAAAAGTGTGGATAAAAGGGCACCATGCTCATGATTATAAGGGGAAGAAAGAATCTACCAATGTTTAATGCAACAATTTCAGGGAGATGGGCCATTATTCCTATGAATTTCCTAAGCGTTAGGGAAATGTCCCCAAAGAAGGCCAAGAGAGTAAGTTCAAGCTTATGTAGTCACTACCGCAAAGATAGAAGTTCCTAACGATGTGGTGGAAGCTATATTGATCGTTTAATCAAACTTATCCAATTCATTATTTGAATCTGGACCATCAAATTCATTAATATATTCCTAGTTGTCCATGAAAATTAGATATGCCCATTTTTATTTAATAAAGTTGTTATCATTACAAACCCATGGTGGATGTATCATTTTAACAAAGGCATGTCAATTTTTCCCCCTCATTACAAATAAATTTTCTTTAGTTGCTGACCATATCATCATAAAAATGAATGAATTTGATATAATTCTCGGTATGAATTGGCTGTCAAATTATGGTGCGAAGATCTATTTCCAGAAGAAGGATGTTGAAATTTTTGAGAATGGTATGGAATCCCTTATCTTTAGGGAATAAACATCACCATTGGATTATAATCTATATCCACCCGTAAAAGCTCTGGTAAATTCTATTATTGGATAGAAATAGAACCCAATATCTTTCGGTGGTGAATGAATTCATCAAATTGAAGACATGCATGTAGTACAAGAATATGTCGATGTCTTTCCAGAGGATTTACCTGGACATCCTCTAAAGTTGGAAATTGAGTTTTCAATTGACATAAATCCTGGTTCAAGGCCCATATCAAAGACCCCTTATAGAATGTCCACTATGGAGTTAATGTAACTGAATAAAAAACTAGGGAAATTGAGTGATAAATGAATTATTCGACCTAGTGATTCTCTATGGGGATCCCATGTCCTCTTTTTTCTAGATGAAAGCTGGATCCATGAGGCTATGCACTGATTACAATGAAATCATTGCTATTAGAATAAAAAATATGTATTCTCTACCATGAGTTGATTATTTACATGATTAACTTCATAATGTCTAATATTTTTAGAAGACTAATCTTCAATATGGATATCATTAGTTTCATGGGTGGAAGGAAGACGTTTCAGAAATAGAATTTCGAACCAGGTACATGCATTACAAGTTTACAATGATACCTTTTGAACTAACTAATGCACCATCTACTTTCATGGATCTGAGGAATAGATTTTTCGCAGACTTTCTAGATAATATTCTATTGGTGTTTTTGATGATATCCTGGTATACTATAAAATCCATAATGATTATGATAATGACTTTCAACTATTCTTAAGACTCTAAGAAGAAATATGTTATATGGGAAGTTTATAAAGTGTGATTTTTGGATATAATCTGTTTCCTTTCTAATACGCATTTTCTCTATAGATAGAGTATCTGTAGATCATGTGAAGACAAAGGCTATGCAAGAATGGCCTACTCCAACGATCATAACTATGTTACGAACTTTAATTTGTTTAACAGGTTATTATCGGCATTTCATTCCGATAATTTCCCATTTATCCAACCCAATGACCATGCTCATACAAAAAAAGTTTATGTTCATATGGAAAAAGGAATGTAGAAATTTTCTTGAACACTTGAAGAGGAGGTTAGTGAATGCTTCGATCCTAACCCTACCATCTGGTAATGATGAGATTGTTATCTATAGTGATTCATCAAATAAAGGACTGGGTTGTGTCCTTATGCATAATGATTGAGTGAATAACATTGCATCTATGCACCTAAAAATTGATGAACAAAACAATCCTACTCATGATCTTTAGTTAGCAGCAGTAATCTTTGCTCTATATATTCAGATACATTACCTTTATGGAGAAATGGGAGATATATACCAATCATAAGGGTTTGAAATATATATTCGCAAAGTAACAACACCACATGAGACAAAGGAGATGGATTGAGCTACTCAAATATTATGATTAAAAAATACCCTACCACCAGGGAAATGCAAATAAGGTAGAAGATGATTTGAGTAGAAAGGACCATAAAATTATGATCAGGATTAGAGTTGAAATGGATCCTATGTTCGTGGATCTAGTAATGATGGATATGGGAATTATAATGGAAGGCAACACATCACAAATTTTTCAAATGGTTTCCAATCTTTCTTTTCTGTAAATGATAAAATGTTCTCATGGTGATAATTGTGATTTTCAAAAGAAAATTAAGGCTATAAATGATGGGAAGTTGACTTCCTTTGTATATGAAGGTGGGATTTTGAAATTCAGAATGATATTTTTCTTTTCCAGCAATTCATGACCTAAAGAGGGATCTATTGGATGATGTTCATAACTCTAATTTCTCTATACACCCTGGTAGTATAATGTTGTATAGAGATCAAAAGTAACATTTTTGGTTGGAAAACATGAAGAGGGAGATTTCAGATTATGTGTCGATGTGTTTTGTGTATCAATAGGTGATGGTTTGAAGACAACGGCCTGGAGGATTCATGAAACCCCTTCTCATTCCTATTTGGAAATGGGAAGATATTACGGTTGAATTTTTCATGGGGATACTAAAGACTCTAAGAATGAATGATGGGATACGGGACATTATTGATCATATTACAAATCATCGCATTTTTATTCTATAAGATAAGATTTACCACATGAAAATTTAGGATGACTATATATTAACGAAGTTGAAATACTTCATGGTGTACCATTATCAATTGTTTTTTATTGCGATCCCTATTTTACATCACATTTTTGGAAGTCTTCAAAAGGCCCTAGATACTGATCTTTGTTTGAGCACTGCCTACCACCGAAAAACTAATAGTCTATCAAAACATACTCTCAATCATTGAAAGACATGTTGAAGTCATTCTCACATGATTATCAAGGCATATGGGATCCGTATTTACCTCTTGTAGAATTTTCCAATAAAAACAGCTTCTATTCATGTATTCAGATGGCACCATATAAAGCGTTGTATAGAAAAAGTTGACATACACAAAATTTCTAGGATAATTTTGGTGAAATAATGATCAATGGCCTAGAACACGTTGAAGAAACAACTGTGAAGGTGAATATTATCCAAACCCCTATCAAAATAGCTCAATGTAGGAATAATATCTATGCTGATAACCGAAAAAAGGATTTTTAATTTCAAGAAGGAGATCATGTTTTATTAAAGGTATCTCCATGGAAGGGTATTATATGATTTGATAAGATTGGAAAATTAAGTCTGAGGCACATCAGATTTTTTTAAATTCTAGTTTGAAATGGATTTATTACTTACCGTTCATAAATGTCGCCAAGACTCTCAAAAGATCATAATGTTTTCAACATATCAATGTTAATGAAATACATGACAGGTCCAACAAATGTACTCAAATATGTAGAAATATAACTTAAGCTTGATCTGACTTATTGTGAAGAGCCTATCAATATTCTTGATACTAGAGAACAAGTGATGAGAAATCAGATAACTCTTCTAGTAAAGGTTCTTTGGAGGAGCCATAAGAAAGAGGAAACAACATGGGAGATTGAGGAGATTATGGTGAAGACATACCAGAATCTTTTTAGGTATCATTTTGTGAATTTCTCGGAAGAAATTTTTTAAGAAGGTGAGCATGCAACACCCCAATGTTTTGAATATAAATGCATTTTATGAGATTGATATTAAACACCACGTTTCCTCTTATATCTTTTGAATTTTGAAAAAATGGCCATCTAGAGTTGTGATCATTATGTCATTTGGAGTCTGATAGAAAACTTTTATTTTTGGTGATTTGTAAATTTCCCTTTATGAATACCAATATGAATACTAATATGACCCTTATAAATAGTAAATAATGACAATATTTTATACTCATATGGTAATAAGATAATGATATCTTAATTAATTTTTCAATGTGATAAAAAACTAATTATACCTTTAAACTGTTATTTTTACAATTAACAATGACTTTATTTAAAAAATAAATTAAAAAAATTTATAATTTTTTTGGAAAAATATCGTTCATTTTTTTATTCTACACGTTGAGAAAGGGTAGGGGTAAATTTTTTGGGATTTTTATGAAATTCATAAATTTTTTATGAATATTCATGTATGGTAAAATGTCATACATACAATTTATCAATTAAATACACTATTTATGACATCATAATTTATGTATGGTCACATGGTTTGAACTCACATGCACTTATTACTATTATGGGTCCCATTAAACAACACTATTGGTTTTCTTGAGGGAAATAAGAAAATAATAATTTAAATATTCAAAATTCACTCATCACCTTTACTTTAAAACACCCCCACACTCCCTCATCTCTTCACTCCTCAAAGCCTTGAGGCTTCTCATTGTGCGGCCCAAATAGCCTTCCCCAGTCACTCCTATCTTCCAGGAATCTCTTGGTCTTGCCAAAAGTGCAAAACCCCTTCTCATAAAGAGGATCCCAAGGATGTTATATGAAGATGTAATGTACCCTCCTTTTTCGTTTTGTTTCATTTAATGTTCCATTCTTTTGTAATCCTCTCTTCACCTCCTCTATCGGAATGACCATGAGAAATCTGGTATCATCTGTATACTATAATTAAATCATGTGAATGGAATAACCATCATTAATATACTCTCTCTCTCTCTCACTTTCTCTTTTATTTTATAAACGAAATCAATGTCCATGAGGTTCCAATTTATAATCTTCATGGATGATGAAGTTTCGTTCTACAAATTATCCTTTGTTACTGGTCAAGAAACCATTTCGGTTTCTGAAGTAGACATTAATATATGTATTATAACCTATGTAAAATTCAATAACCTATATACATACATATTAATAAATCGTATGACCAAACAAGTTCCCAATAATCCAAATACCCCTAAATAACATAAGTGAATGACATATATATTTAATCTATTGATTCATCCTCTTTACATGTAACCAACTGATAGAAAAGATCAATAGCACATTTGGCTGTTAATAAAAAAGTATGTAATTTCAATTCAAGAGATTTACATCCATTCCACTCCATTACTTTAGAACAAGTGAACTGATTATGAAAATAAAGAAAACGAACATTCTAGAACGATGAAATTTTTTATAATAACATATCACTAATGGAATAAAGGAAGTAAAAAAAGAATTTTGGTAAACTAAAAAAATGAATAATAGGTTCTAAAATAATATTTTAATAAGTCTAATTTCATATTCTAGGATCCTAAGTACAAGAGTGGAACACATTCGTACTTAAGGTATGATTTTTTTCACCAAAACATCAATTTTCATTAGAGTTACTTTTATTGTCTAATTACCTCTATAAAATTATTATGTATTATTATGTACTCATAATTAATTCTGAGTGATTTTTTCTAAATATTTTTACCAACCAGAATCCTTCCTAATTTTATGAGATGTTACACATTTTAATTGTAAATTTTAAAATTATTTTAGAAATATAAGCTCGTTTCAACGGATTTTCTCAAATTTTTATCTGTTTTCAAGGGAACACTATAATATATTTCTTGAAAATATTTACTTTATAAAATCATTAATTTTATTATGGATATTTTATCTTACTTCACCTTTTGTTTTATACAGAATTTTATCCAAAAGAACTCTTCTTTTCAAGGTAAAAGATTATTTATCTCAAGATTAACTCATAGATTTTATAAGAGTATATTCACCTATTTCAACAATCTTGTTGATTATTATATATTTTTTGGGATTAGTATTCCATTTATCATCCACCATATTTAATTTAATGTTTTATGATTATTTTCGCTATGGTTTTTCTATCTTAAAACCATTCACCAATTTACTCTGAATGGTTGGTGTTTTTGCTTAATGTTCGGGGAATGTTGTTATCATTCCATATATTAATTTCAATAAGAATGTATATTTTGAATATTTTTATCCCCGTTCATATTAGGAATTCATTGGAAATAGTATGTATCCGGTGGGGCTTGCTATATCCTCTTGGTAAATTGGTAGGTCTCATGAGACAAACTACGTTCATGGCACAAGGACTTGAAAAAATGAATATTTATGGTCACGGCATGAGTCCTACATGGTATGGTTATATTTTCCCCCATTATGTATTCCATCATTATAAAAAGTGTAGTGATTGTTCATGTGGATATTCAACATGTAGAATACCCATGATTATGTAATGTTATAGAAATATTTACTCATCTCATACCTCTTCCATATTATGATCATGTTTATTTATAAAGGAATGTCTTTTAAATTATTCACCCTAGAAAATGTTTATTTTATCTTCTGCTGGATTGCATTCCCATACTGAGTGTTTGGGATCAAACCTTTCTTATGATTCAATTTTTCAGGACACTAATAATTTTATTATGATTGGTATGCTGAAATAACCTAGGATTTATATAGGTGTCTACGGAGTTTCTATGTTGTTTTCATTTCAAGTCATAATGTTGAAATGTGGTATGTATATTTTTTCCCATAATACTAAACTTCTCAGTCCTCCAGGATGCTTATTCCATATTGTATGCCAATATAATCAAATAAGGCACAAGCCTCAGGAAATTGGGGTCGGGTCCTTACAGTCCATTTTAATCGAAGACACACCTCACTACTCTCCCCTACACATTTATTTTTATCCACGTATAAAGTTTATATAGTTTTTTTTTCATATAAATATAAGATATAATAGTAATTATGTGATCAAAATATTTGGAATTTATATTAACCTTATCATTCCTAGCTCCACACATGTGGTTTGATTCTTTCTTATTGGTCATTATTTATCCTTTTCAAATGTTCTAATTGTTGAAATGATATGGACATACTCAGTGGGGTGAAATATTATTTCTTTAAAATAAAATAACTAAAAGAAAATTAATATAGTCATGGTGACTCCCTACATCAATTTTTTATATTAAACAATTTGTCTCATTAAGGTCTTCATCTAGTAATCCTTATGATGATGGATTTATCCACATTCATCCCTTTGGTGTTATGAATAAATCTATGTGAGCTCAATGTGAATGGATCTCATTTTTTCGAAACTAAATAAACATCTCTATTATGATTTAATTTAAAAATGTTCAATGATCCTGAATAGTTGGACTTTAGTTCCCGTAAGAAAAATTCATGAAATAAAAAAAACATGGGATTGTTATCGTTCATTTAATTCATTTTATTATATAACTATATTAATAAAACATTTATCACCCTCATTTATTATTCATTCATTTTAATATAAATCCATTATAGTATAATTTATCTAATTGAGATGAAATCTAAATTTCAATGATGTAGTAAATAAATCAGTGTACACTAACTTTAAAACCCTGAATATATCATGTTTAATAACAACTTGTAGATAAAACTAATTTCAAAACTATAGTTTATAAGGGGATATAATAATTTCTATTTTATATTCAATTTCATGTACCCAATGTGAATTTCCGTTTTTAATATCTAATATTTACATAAGGTTAACACAATATTATATAAAGATACCTTTAGATCCTTATTTGAATATTTATCGTTTATATTAGTTTGTTGATGGAATATAGTTCTATTTTTATGATTTCAAAAATATTTATCCTTTATTTCTCTAAACTCTTTATTTTGGAAAAAAAATCCATTATCAATTAAGATTTCTCTGGGAACTCTGTATATATAGAAAATGGGTTTCCTAAAAAACATAATTATATATTATACCAAATTAATTTTTAATGAATTAGTTTATACCCGATATGAAATATACTAAACTCCCAAATTTATTATACTTATTACGATGTAATTTTGGAAAATAACTGACAATTCTCAATCCATATATGTCAAGAATAAAATATTAATCTATAAAATTTCTTATCCTTTTTCATTGTTTTAAATTTTGATAAATCATTCAAAAATCCATAAAATCCTCGACATGAACATCCAATATAATCCACATTGACATATCTTAGTAGAAAAATAAAAATCTATCACATGATTTTTATTATTCATAATAACATTAATTTTATTGCACTGGTTCTTCAAGTATAATTTATTTATCTTTTTAATCAAATATCTACCATTCATTCGATGTTATATTCTAGAATCTTATTTTTGGGTAAAGGTATTTTTAATTATAGTGTAATGAGTTATGTTTATGGTTGTAATAGTTTATAGTTTCATATAGAGAAACTCATGTTTAATGGATGAGAATCTTCTTCATATACGTAATCAAGTATTTATATATGATCTACAATTTTGGTCCCATATCCTTCCATATAATTGATTTCCATCTCAAATTATAAATTCAATTAAACCCATCTATTTTTATTTAGATTTTTATTATATTTATTGTTAATAATCTTTAATATTAATGGTTTAGTAAATAGTAATCTTTCTACCAATAATGTAAGGACTAAATTAATCCATGTTTTACAAAACATATAACACAGAATTTGTAGTATTCCTATAGTTTAGTGGTTCCCTATTTAGTAGTTATCCAGTAGATTTGATCATATGGTTTCCCTATTAATTTTTTCTTGATAAGTACAGCTCCCATAATAATGTTTGTGGCACCCCACATGATCTTAAAATGAATATTTCATGGATTGGTAATTATTTAAGGTCGTGAAATAAATTACTCCATCTAATTGTAAAAATCCTCTATACATTCTTTTTAGAATTTTTATTTGTAATCTATTATAATCAACAAAAACAATGTCATGGTATTATTTGATAACTCATTTACAAATAACATATAAAATTAATAATGTTCAAGGAGAATTCATACTAGTTATACTAATTTAGCGGATGAAATTTTTAAATTAACATAATTTTGGATTTGTTAACCTCATTTCCATATATATAAAAACAACTCCAATAAATATTGATTCACTAACTAATTTTTAAAATTTTCCCTCGAAAAAAATAATTTTTTTCTCTTCACATATATTAGTATGTTTTGAGAAATTATATAATAATTCTTAAAATTTCACAATAATAATGTAAAATTCATCTATGGATACTCCAAAAATCTCCTCCACCACAGTCCAGAATATTTCGATGATGTATATATCATATTTGAAATGTTCCCAATATAATCAAATTTGTATCCTTCTATATTAAAAATATGTATATGGCCATATAAATATTGTTTTCTCTTGATTATCAGGATTAATGGGAACTAGAATTTATCATAAAAAAATACCAAAAAAGAAAAGGTGTTATTAACCAAAAATCATTTTCAAATATATGATCAATAATGGGTTATGTAATGTTATGATGAACCCACATGGGAAATCATATTTTGATGTCAATTTTGGGAAGTGATAGTCCAAGAAGTGAGTTCAAAAAAACAATATACCGAATATAAGAAACTATTTTCAAAGGTATGAATACATTAGAATGATTTCCCCTTCGATGATAAATAATGTTGTAGTGGATACTTAATGACAATCTAACATGGTACTACCATATGCTAGATATCATTGAAAAATAATATATGTAGTTTGAAAAACTAAAAAAACCAAATAATATATATACCTATTAAATTACCACTTTACATTATGAATGAAAATATAATGAAATATTAAAAAAAGGCATGATCTCAGAATATAATATATTCAATGTTTTCTATTACATACAAGTCACAAAATAATCATAAGAATCCCAAAACACCCAAATGAAGATATCCTTATGACCAGATGTCACTATCCTATATCCATGGAATGGTCCAATCCATGAGATATAGAAGATAAAGACTCTAGAAGGTAGATATTATCAATAACATGAACTGAAACCTATAAAATCTATCCACTATATCGATATTTAGTTTTATTAGAAGGGTATACGAAAACTTCATAGTAGGTTTCCACCACGAAATGATTAAATGAAATAACATTGATAATAAATTATATAAGTACTATATTTCAATAAAATAAATAATAAAATGATTTGATATTTAAGTCTAAAAACTAATGACATATCTTGAATCCTTTTTAAATTTGGAATAGTTAATTAAGTGAGACAATAATTATTTCATTAGAAACAAAATTAAAAACATTTTTTTCTTTAAAAATATGTAAAATGACTATTTTAATTAATGGAAATATATTTTTGAAATAACTATATCATTCCAAAATTATATAATGTAAAAGTATATAGTCAAGTGGAGCATTTTATAATAAGGTAGTGAATTTATGTGAAAACAAATTATAATGAAAGTATACCATAAAAAATATATGTACATTATGAAATATTCATTAGAATCCAAATTAGGTCCTTGTGAGATGACACTATATTTCAAGTATTGGAAAAATATTCCGGTCTATCAATGTATTCCTAGAAAAATAAATTCAAGTGTGCTCTAACTTTTTTCATTGGGCATCACTCTATATAGGTAAAGACACCTCGTTCACTAATGGATCATAGTCAACATATTTACCTAACTATAGTAACTACCATTTCCTGATCTCCTTCCAATTTTCCTAGGGTTAAGATAGTGTTAGCTACTAGTATTTGGGAATCATTTTTCAAATATTAATATTATTCCTGAAATGGAAGCATCGAAATATCAATTTTTTCATCCCACATTCATTAAATATTACCAAAAAATCATTTCCCGTTCATATATACATAAAATAATAAATTTATTCAATTTTTAAGATCTACATAATCAAATTAAACATCATATCATAGGGGCTAAAAATAAGGATGTATATTTTTATGTGAATAATAGTCTATACATGTTTCCAAAATGGCCTTTGGTTCTATGATAATAGTAAAAAACATTAAATAATTTTTTGATGAACATTTTGAATTAATGTTTTATTTCTAAATCCCAATCTCTCATTTTAAATTTATTACTTCTCTTCTAGAAATCCCATTTTAATTGTTAAATGGGAACATGGTCTTGCAAGATACAACATAACATGACTAAACATCAAAAAAACATATAATATAATTCCCAAATAAATTATTAAGGTGTTTGAATAGTTGAACATTAATTAAATCCTATCAATTTAAATTATGTACACTTATCCTCCAACTAAATGAGGTTCTCAAAAGTAAAATCCAACTTTTATGTGCCTTTGATGTGTTCCCCCATTTATATATTTATTTTTATGGCCAAATATATATTTGTTTTGTTGGTTTTTGATACACCAATATAGTTATTTATTAATAAACTATTACATTTTCCATTAATTTATCCTTGTAAGTTATTCTTCATTGACCACAAACATCATATTCTCTTCCATCTTCTCTTATAAATAATTTATTAGCTAGACAACGTCATTTTTAGGGAATATTTGGTGCTATGATTCCCCATAATCTATATAAGATCCCTCTTACCCAAAAAGATGCCCCATTTTATCCACTAAATTGATAAAGATACCATAATTTTTGTTTTATATGAAGTCTATGAATTTCCACACACTACCAAATAAGGCTTTTAATAGAACTACAAAAGACCATTATAAGCACTGAAAATGTGAAGATACTTGAAGAATGGTTAAATACCTGAAAATTTTATCAGTGCTAAGAAAGTGTTGTTGAAAGGGTCTTTTAACAGTGATATTTAGTGCTAATAATGAGAACATTGTTAAAGTGGGTTGGATTTTTTTGGTATACCTATGAACCTGACCCCTTTATCAACGCTTCCACAAACCGATTAAAAACTTTCTACACCCCCTTTGTTAGAAATTTTCCACCCACCGCCCCTTTTATTATGATTTTGGAATTTGCAGCCTCATGTGCGACCACCTGGATTTGATCCCTACCACTCCCCTACAATGATGGAATGCCTTTACCACTACACAATGTTGTTTTTTATATGTTTAATGATATTTCTGTTTATTTATCTAAATATTTACAAATATATTTACATATATTTATATATTTATTCTTGATTACATTTATAAATTATATTTTTTGTGTGATATATATTATAATTATTTAAATATATTATATATTATCATCATTTACATATATTGGAATATATATATATGTGTGTGTGTTTTTTTGTTAATACACGGACATATGTATATATAAAAATTATAAATATGATTTTATAATTTAAAAAATGGTTAGGTATTGTTTTAAATAATGTTTTATAATATATATATAAATAGATATATTATAATATAATGTTTCTATATATATTTTTATATGTATATCTATATGAATAATTTGTTATGAGTAAATATTATAAAACTCGCATATATTTTATTATAAATAATATTATATTGGGAAAACATAAAATTTAAAAACCATAATATCAATATGAATGTAATACCTTATAATTGATGCAATCCCCATTAAAAAGGAATAATATACCCCATTATAGTGTTGAAACTTCATCAATTGTTAAAAAATAAGTGTTTCTTGACTAAAAACATTGTTTTAGAGGGTTTCGGGGCTGTTTGTTTCCTCGAAAAAATGTGATAAAGGTTTACCACAATCATTAAATCCATAGATCCACTCGCATGCATTTATATGATTTATTATAGAGACCAAATTGACACTCGGATCAAATTTTAGTAGAATTTGATGTTCGAGTTACATTTTTAAATTATTTTCGATCTTTTTTAATTTTTTATTGTTTATCATTAAATTAATATTAAATGACTATGATAGAGTAGTAAAAAAATATTAATTAAAAATGTTTTTCTAGTTATCTTTGAATAAATTTTCACTAAATATGATATATAGTAACTATAGACCTATTTACATATTCTAAAACGTATTTCAAAAAATATATCATATTTTTATATTAGTATAAAAATATTAATATATAATTTTTAATGAATAATATATTTTTAAATATATTTTTTCAGAGTTTTTTTGAGGCCTAATAATAGACCACAATTGATAGTACATTTTTAAATGCCCTTATTTAGTGTGGGCCTTTTTATCACTTGTAAGAAATCACTGATAAAGGTGGGTCTTTAATAGTCCAGAAAAACATTGTTAAATACCCCTATAACATCTCCATTTTTAGTGCTGCCAAATGGGATATTAAACAGCATTTTATCTACTGCAATTAAATCCCTAGAACTGGTTAAAACCCATATTTGTTGCAGTTACACTACTCTTATCCCCATTAGATTTCATAAGAATGTGGTGTCGATTCCCACATTAGATTTTCATTTCTACAATAAATCAGTAGTATCCATTGTTTAAACTAATATTCCCCACCTTTTCAATTTTCATTTATACTTCCCATCTATCTAGGAGACTTCTTTATATTTTTTTAATCCTACGGAGAGAGTATTTTCACTTGGACAATCCTTATTGGAGGATTCAACTTTTATTTATGGACACATTTCATTTTATTTCATTAATTGTTATTCATTCTTTTGAAATCATTTTCTTATTCACATATTGTCTAACATTCTAATATTATTTGATGGTATCATGATATCTATATTAATTAGCTAGATTGTAAAATTTGTTATATATTTATAGATTCAGAGAGGCTTGTTTAGATCTCATCCTTACCATATAGATATCACTACCAACCACTCAAGAAATAAGGGGTTACAAAAATATCTACCTTAACAACATAGATGAGTGATGAAAGTCATTTTACATTAATCCATTCATAATTTCCCTTTAACGTATCTCTAATGTAGATGAAATAACCATATTCGCATCAACTATCCTCATTGAGATACAAATTCTCATTACACTAGAAATAGAATGATTTACTAAATATATGTCACATAGGTATGAGGACACTAGAAATCCCCTAATTCCCATTCATAGGAAGATTTATCTTATATTTTATATTATTGTCTCAAATTAACACAAGGAGGGATCAAAATTCTATTATATATCCCATCCTTAATACTATTAATACAATATCCATCCACATGAACATCAATGTCAATAAAAATATAGATGAAATATTTCTTCATCAATAAAAATAAGATCCTTAAGAATTACAAAGATAAAAATAACCCCACATATATTAAGGACTTAGTGGCCTACAATCATGCCATTCCAACTATTTGAGCATAGATATCAGTATACAATTTTCTCTAACATTATTATTCTCGATGAGTTTTAAAAATATACTAGAATGACATGAAATATTATAGATAGAGCTTTTGTCTTGGGTATATTTTCATATTACAATTATAACAATAAAAGGAAAATTAATTAGAGCCATATAACACTCCTAATTAATTATGATATGATGAAACCATACCTCCTTATATGTAATGTGAATCAAAAAATAGTGGGAATCATATTGAACTATGATTGAAAAGTCATAAAGACCACATCACGTGAAGATGCACTTATTTAATGTGTTCATCGATGATTGATGGTGTAAAAAGAGAACCAATATGGTATATTTTACAAGGTCATTTCTTTTTGGAACTCTAATGGTGAAAGAAGAAGTGGAGGGTATCCATCATGAAACAAATGTACGTTTTGGCTTATCATGATTTTGAGAATGGGATGTGATGTAAGTGTTGTATAAAGGTGTAATGAGATAAGGTAGAGTACTTTATAAAGATTTAGACCAACCATACAAATATATTGTGGGAGTTATTGACACTATTCCATTGCTATCTAAGTTATAAATGACTGTGTCAAATGCACTAGATAATAATAACTCCTTTTCCATTATAAAACTAATTTATAAAGATGATAAAAGTAATTATTTATCCTGAATATCTAAAATATCATATAAATGGAATATATATATGTATATAAACGAAATGAATTTAAATATCTTGAATATAAATCAACTATGTGTAATATAAAAAAATATCATGGATATAAATAAATTATCTAAAATAATTCAATACTAAACATGAAATTTCATAAATATAGAAAACATTCCTTAAATTTCATTAGAATGATATTGGGTGTTTTTTAAATACAATTTTAGTTGTCCACTACCTTATGGGTTTCCTCACATCACTTTAACAAACACATAGAACATGTAAATATTAATGAAATAAATATAAGAGTGGGAATTCATAGGAAACCCATTTACATCAATCTATAATATAATGAAAATTTGACAAAATCATTTTTGTCTTGGGAAGATGGAACAAAAACATCATGTGAAAGGTAGTGAAGTTAGAGGAATAACCCACACCATCCTAATTTCAATAGTATAAAAGACTAGATAATATTTTTATTTAGGGTTTGACAATAGTATACCCATGTTGATAGGAGGAATAAAAAGAATAAGAAATAGTAATAGTTGATGTTGAATAAAAATAATATGTTGTTAAAAAACAAATAACATTAAAATCCCATGTTTAAATCATTTAAGGGACTAGATGGATAAGGCGTGAGATGCTATGGTATCCCCTTGGTATGATTATTTCAAAAGAAAGCAGTGAAAAATGAAATAATATTTATAATGATTGGTTTATAATATGATTTTCTTAAAATTATTAATATGAGAAACAAACATGGATTAGCAACATGGTTTTGGAAACCATAATCCAAAAATGAAATGGCTACTAGAAAAACAATGGAGCTGGTACATAGTATACTAAACAATGTCATAAAAAAACATTACTAAATGAATGACCCATAAATAGGGGTAATATGCATGATTTTACATTAACCATGTGATACTCATATGAGATTCCATATACATAAAAAACTCTATGAAGTTCAACCAAATCATGTTCTAGCAATGTGATGACATTGAATCGTTGAAAATCATTTAAATATTTTAAATATTATAACTGGGGATTCATTGAAAATAATTAACCCAACAATTAAATATAATAGAAAACAAGGGACATATCATGGGGTAAAATTTCTCTACATAATATAGGCATTCTTCCAACAATATTCATAAAAATTTAATTACTGATATAATCAATCTTAAATAAAATACAAGGAGAGACTAAATTATAAATACAGGAAACACTACTTCCTACCATTTCGATTCATTTCAAAATCATGAAGCTCAAGACAACATAAAACATTGACATAACAAATCATAAATAAATGACCATAATCCCTAAACCAAAGAGAGTTCAACTCACTATTTATGGTTTTATATAACATGGTGGATAAGAGAATATATCTTATTCTTTTAAAATCACAATATAGAACTATGTATCCTATTTACCAGTGAATTGGATACTATACTGATAACATCAATGAATACGAATCGAATTAAATATTTTATATTGAATAGGTTTCATTGGGAGATTATCCTAATTAGGGTTGAGGTAAAAAAAATTTATTTTTCAAAAAAATAATATAGAAAACAAATTCTGACAACCCAATCCAACAATGTGATGAAATGCTTTTTAGAATATTCCATTAAGATATATATGAATTCTTAAGAAAACCATAATAAAATATATTGGAGATATCATATTAATATGAGGTAAAATAACACAATTACATAGTCCGCTCAAATAATATTCATTGTATACCTTGTGTTTTCAAGTTTATAGTTATCAAAAGATAGGAAAATTTACCAATGTTCAATGGGATATAGTCCTCATCCATATAGAGCTACCCCTAAAATAAATCACACAATCGGGACATGTTGAATATATACTAAATGTTTTTTAGGTCAAATGAAATCAATCTTGAATTGTTATTTGAATGGAGTCATCATTCAATGAATAAAATTTAATGAGTTCTTATATTCTAACTCATGGTAGGAATGAACCAACATAGTTAAATTTTTATCATATCCAGTCACCATTTCATAACCAAATTTGAGAATTAATAGACCCATTACCTTCTCAAACTTCAACCTTTAATGATAATTCTATAAAATGTACGTGGTATTAAATAATTCCCATTTAATACAATTAAATAGCTTATATGGAACACCAGTATGCCACAACTACAATCATAATTAACAAAAAATGTTGGTTGTGGATTTTACTCTAGGAAATTTAAGGGTTATTAATTAATTTGATATTCATGTAATCTTTTCTAGGAACTTCAAAGTATCTTGATGGACTTGGTCATGATGAAAAATTGGAAAATTTTGAGAAGGGTTCGGCTAATCCACTATATCTAGATTTTGAGTATTGTTCATTACGAGAAAGACTACATATAAACCATGAGAGATATTAATATATGGAAAACAAAATATACATGCTTCATATGATCTATCCATACGTGTTAAAAGGAATATAGAAAATACAAAATGAATAATCAAGATTCAACTTACACAAACTAAAATAAAACATGATTCAAAATTATATAATCTATAATGAAACACCATAGGAACCGATCAGAGAAACCATAACCCCAAAACAATTAAAATTCTTTTTTTTAAAGATACGATAATTAAGTTCAAAATCACACAAATTTGTTTCAATGTCAAATAAAATTACTCTTGATGGTTGGTTTTTATGTGTATAGGTTCATCAATACAAATTTTAACCATTTTTCTAAAACATAAAAAATATTTCAATTAATTTTGGACTAGTTCATTATTAATTTAAAAAACATGATTTTACAATTATATCCATATTATTTATTACAAAGAATCATAAAAATCATACCAAATAACATCAATCAATAAAAACACTCAAACATTCACTAAAAATACTAAATTCTCTATTCTGAAATCAATTCCAAGAAATATGTATTTCAAAACCAAAATTTGAAGTGGGTATTTGAATGTGAATTGTTCTGTCACATGGTTTAGCATTCTAGGTGAAAACTGTGTAACTACAACTAGGGAAAACATGTAACATCCTAACCCGGATGCCATAAAACTGGTGGCATGAGCCGGTTCGCCACAACGCATCAATTGTGCCTCCCCATACTCCAAACAGTTTTGAAATGTATCAAGGGCCTAGGAGGTGAATGTGGGGAGACTATGTACACATACTAGAGTAAGTAAACAGTCGAAATAACTATGTATCATACACATAAAAGAGTAAATAGATTGTGGATGTAATAAACAACTGAAAGAGAACACGCTATAATAGTATAATGCTCTAAAAGCCCGGACAACTATGAAATAAGATACAACACTATTAACCCATTAGTATGATCATATATATACAAGTACAAAAGAAACATAATGTAAAAGTACATGGCTCTACTATAAACTCTAATCCAACCCACTTACCAGATCTCTAGATAATGTCGAACTGCCCCAACCTGATCTGTAGAACTACTCGAGCGGCCTCACTCGATCTTGCAACATAGGGTCTCTACACTATAAAGCATGAAACTCATTATCAACATAAAAAAGAATAAATAATGTCTACACGTACACTGACGTGCACCTGCAAAGGTTAAAAAAATTTCATTAAGCCATCCCAACAAGAAACCATTAACTATGAAGTAAATGGGAATGCAAAAGCAACGTGGTCAACCTAAATGAGACATAACGAGAAGGTAGTAAGAAAATGTCAAAACACAGTCAAACTCAACGTCAATAATCCCTATAAACTGGTCAAATGCCACCATGGATGTCCATATCTATATAGGTAAACATTTATAGTCCTATAGCTATACACATATACATAAATATGAATATTCATGAGAATTTGAATTAAATAACTAAAAACCCACATCACCAGTCGATCATTGGGTCCACAATCCAAATCATCTAGGAATCCTATGAAATGGACTTTAGATTTACTTCATGCCTCAAAATTTATGTCGATCAATGGGTATATGATCCCATAGACATGTACCTACTTCGGCCGTAGCCAGAATTAAATCTCTCAGAAAACTACATCACCACAAGGGGTATTCTCATCCTACACATGGGTTCACTCGTATACACCTCCAATAACTATACACGTATACCATATATTGAATGTGAACCCTGTAAATAAAGATATCATATACCTACTGTCAATCCTGTATGAAAGGATATCATATACATACGGTCTATCCTGACATATCTGGAAGATCTTAATCATTCCGATCATAGGTTGAAGAGATTGTAATCGTCCCCACCTATAATGGAAGATTACGGTATCCACATATAGACATCAGGTAAATGGTAACTGAGTCATTAGCCAATATTATGATGCTTGTAAATCCAGTACAATGTCGGATCCCTAGGTCTCAGTCTGTTGGCAGTCGTGACATTTGGAACTCGGATGATTATTAAAGGGCATACCCTTAGGAAATTTGTAACACTAGAACTCTTAATTGAGATGCCCTGCTACTTTTTATATGTCTCATATCTGATTTGGAAGAGTGGAATCATTTTGATCATAGGCTGAAGAGAGCATAAGCATCCCCACCACTCGAGTGTGTGTAATCTACCATGAGTCTTAGGTCGTCATGCCCGAATCGAGGATGGGATAATCTCCCTCATTATGTATCATCAATGCAATGAGTCCATCCAAGGCATTCATACAATGTAAATCCATGTATAACTCAAGGTGTAATGTAAAATGAATATATGGCTCAATAGTTTGATTCCAGTAATCACCTCTGGTCATCCCAACAGAATATATATCTCAATATATATATATAACCAGGCTCAATAGACAAGTCTGAGGCATTAATCATGGTATAACAGTAAATATAAGAAATATCATAGATTAGTAGTTGGATTATTGGAAATAACATCTTGAATTTTAATAAGAATAATGTATCACAGGATGAATATATGGTAATACCAACAGAATGGAAGACGCATCGCGTTAGGCTCGACAGCTACTAACAATGAAGTACCACTGATGAACATCACTGAATCTACAATAAATAACTACAACATAACAATGAGTGAGGGTGGCTTGAACGCCCACCCCAACACTAAAATCACATCCCAATGGGATTACTAGTACGACATGGGCACTAGGTGACACTTGAACACCATCTCTATCCAAACATAATGTACAAATCAGGTTTGATCAAACCACATGCACCTTCTAGATCCCTCAAGTCAAACACAAAGAGGTATCTGACTTGGTATCTTCTTCGTAAATATGAGAGAATCCATTCTGTATGGGATCCTTAATAAAAATAAATGGAATAATCCTACATGATATCCTCAAACAAATACCAATTGAGGAATCCTATAATAGGGTTCCTCTCAAAGGAAAATACAAGAGAAATCCTACAAGGGACTACCTCGTTCACACATAAGAAATGGAATACTTGAATGGATCTGTGGATGAATCCAGTATCAAGACCATGTAGGCCATAAGAGATCATTTCACAAGGGGAATGTACTAAAAAACATAGGTCATGGGAGATAGCTCATAGATCATCTCAGATCAAATGTATCAATAGGGTTGGTCTGAACACCCAAACTATCATCCACGACAATTCAGACTCCTATGTGACAAATGAACATGATAACTAGAGGAAAGAACCATTAAATTTTCATATAACCCACCCCCCCTGACACAAATAATATTACCTCTAAATTTGAATTGGATTCCACCATTATGATCAATGCAAAAAAACACTTCGAATGGACTACTCACTCCCCTAATTACGACTTCTCGGACACAAAATACCCCAAACTATTAAGATGTAAGAAGTACATGTCATGAACGTCAAAGTACAAGGCGTGTACTCTTATTTTTTCCCCATATGTGTGTACTTATACATTTTCTTAAAACATGGAGTCTCCCTATGTAAATGTACAAAACGTGTAATTCAATGTACACAACGTGTAATATTATAAAACGAGAAACCCATGTTCTTTGTCACATGGTTGGACACACAACACTTCCACCACATGAAATGTACTTAGTAAAACTTATTCTTCCCCAAATGGGAAGAACAAATGGTGTGTTCCCCTGAAACATGCGATGTGTAACTTGGGATTATGACGGGAAATCCCTCAAAATGCCAGTAACACCCGTTTTCACCACCGAAACAACATATTTGTCCTTAAGATTAAACAAGAAATCATAAACAATATTTAAAACCATAAAATAGAAAATTTAAATGGGATATATGATGAAAACATAAACAGGCCTACCATTAGGCAAGAACCGCCAAAGCTTCAGTTTATTTCACCATCCATGGATGCTGCATGATGAAAAAACATTTCAAGAGCTTCCAAATAGTACCTCTTCTCCATACACATCTCACTCATTCTCCCTATCTTATTTCACCCATATGATAAGGACAAGGAGGATCAGACAGAAGGTCTGTGCAATGAGTAGGAGTAAAGAAGAAGAAGGAAAAAGAAAAGAAGAAAAGGAAAGAAATGAAAAAAGGGGCTCGGCCCGGTGTTGATGCTTATCTCATGGTTATGCCTCTTCTAGGTAAAATCCCCATTCCAAACACAAAGGCACATATGGAATCTCAATCCGATGATCCTTTTAAAATTTTTTTCAAAATGAACCAATGAGAAAAAATTAATATTTAATTTTATAATATTAATTATTAAATATTTTGATAAAATTCAAACTACATTGATTTCCCCCTAATGTTTTTCATAGGATAAGAACCTTATTCCGGGACCAACAGAGTGGTTAGAAATATATCCAAGATCAACTGGTAGCGTAAAAAACCATTATACCCCTCACGAGCATCCAGTAGAAAAAATTAAAATTTCCTCTCAAAACTGCATTCTTGGGAACAAGAGGTCCTTACAAACACCCCTCCATAAACCTTCTCATCCCCGAGAAGACCGATGAAAGGACCAGAATACATGCTCCTAAAACCAGCATTTTCACAACCATGCAATCTAGACTATCCAACAACCAGCCTTATAGTGTTAACAACAACCTTCCATGCATAATACATTTAACTATAACCGATATGGTACTCACCACTATATGAATACCCTAATTTTCATCTCAAATGAAAACATCTACCTAAAAATCCCATTAAAAACACTGATGTTTAACTGAAATGATAAAAAAGACCCTCATAAGGCCAATAGTGCACTCACAACCATATAGAATTCTATACACTAACTATAGATCTCAAACCCAACATGTTCTAGCATCAATATGGAATAACATTAACAAAAAATGGAGCACTATATAGGGCCTTCTCTCACTCTTAGAATAACCAAGAAGAATCAATATTGTGTATGATCATCTCTAACAAGAGTACACTATTATTCAAGAAGAAGTTGTGTACAACTCCCTTCGAACCACACACAAATCATGTTAACTTCGCCATGATTCAAACAAAGATAAACCATCTCACAATACCCAATTTATTCCATGATGTCACCTCTACCATGGAGGGACATTTTAACACAAAATTCGTGGTCAAAATCCAATGCCATTCTTAAAAAACATCAGTCCTTGTATCGCACCAAGCTAATCAATGATTTAGATTCAAACAATACCACACATAATTGGAGTCTATCTTTATAATCTAAAACATACATACAATGTTTTTCAAGTATTGAGCCTCTACCCACCATATAACTTCATTTGTAACAACGGAATCACTGGATAACTAGGCCAGGCACCCGAATAGTCTTTCCCATTGATGCTAGTCTCTAAAAGTAAGCACTTGAGGTGCTTTGATCTCAAAATAATAATAAACCAGAAACATACCTAAAAAGGGAATCATAAAACATGTGTCTACCTCTCTCACATAGGGTTCCCTAGAACTGTACTAACCTCGACCTAGATGGTTTTGATTCAAAACCAAGGGTCCCTATGTATTCCACCTAGCCCAATAAGAAAATCATGAAAACATGGTCACAAGGTCTAGCCACCTAGCCTAAAAGATCAAAAAAATTCTAATATAAGGTAATGATCACAACATACACCAAGGTTGAAAGCTAAATAATCAACCTAAGAGGGCCCTGATCCTCTATGATCATCCTCAGAAAGAACTTCTCACTGGAGGTCACATCTTATGCAGAAGAGAAACTGAACGGACACTCATCGGGAATCCCTATACAGAAATACCCTCATGAGGTTAAGATTAAAATAAATTACATGGTATCTTTTGGCATCATACTCAACGATCCAACACGATATCCAAATTCCTGAGAAACAACACCATACACGGGGTTCAACAAAAATGCATCACATTCCATATTGAACTACAAGGGTCACTATACCACTTTTGTATGAGGGCTGAGTCATCAGCATCACCAAAAGGCCTCAATGTATATCAAACAAAACCTACTTTCATAGTAAAATAAACATGTATGCAGAACCAAAGGACTTAGTCGTCAGTAAAAAACACACTAGAAGGAATATATGCTATGAATTCTATGTGCCTAGTACGATGCATGAGACACCTCTTTCCTTATCTGTCCAAGTGTCAAAACCATGCATGGAATCATACACATGTCCAAGAGCTAGACATCCATAGTAAATAAAACACCTAAAAAAATTTATGTAACCCAAGAGATAAAATAATATACAACTATAACATCAAAAAATCCTAACAGTAACCTCAAACCCTGGAGACCTTGAATTCTTGCTGGAATAAGTGTTCTTGACACACCTGTTTGATATCAATAACAGGTTTCAACACAATACTAATCATCCAATATACCATATACCAAATAGTAACAACCAGTAAAAAATATCCTCTAGCGCCACTTTAAATCATCCTTACCAGAATTCCACAAAACTGGTGCTCCAAGAAGGTTCTCCACAAGGCCTCAAGAGCACCTCCCTATACGCTAGAGGCAGCCAACTAGTAGGGAGGGGCAATGTGGAGATAGTGGGGAGACTATTATCTATTTCCAGAGTAATCAAACATCATAAATAACATTGTATCATACACATAAGAATGTGATCATTGTGCGGATGTAATCAACTACTGATATAGAACAAGCTATATTAGTAAAATTTAGTAAAATCCTGAATAGCTATGTAATAAAATACAACACTAGTAACACACTAGGACAAACATATAGATAAAAGTACAAAATAAACTGAATGTAAAGTACAAGGATCTATTAATATATCTGATTCAACCCACGCACCTAATCTCCAGACACTATCGAACAACACTAGCTCAATCTGTAGAACCACTCGAGCAGCTCTGCTTGATCATGCAGCACTGGGTCTCAGCACTCGCCACCATGCAACTCGTGCTCAACCTGAAAAACAGACATGAGGTATTCACATACACCGAGGTGCACATGGAAGGTTGAGAAAAAATCTTATTAGGGAACCCAAACAAGCAACCTATAACTATGATGATAACGTTTAGGAAAAATAAAGGAGTTCACCCTAGCTGAGACAAAATATATTTAATTAAAATCCTACCATGAAACAAAAGTGGAACTCAGGGTCCATAATCCCTATAAACTAGGAAAGTGACACAATGTTTGTACATATCTATATACATATACATGTATAGTCCAATACCAATACACATATAAATAAATATAAATAATAATGAGTATGTGAATCAAATCACAAATAAAAACTAGAACAACATTTGATATGTTGGAACATAATCCCGGTCTCTTTGGAATTTTGTGGAAAAAAATTGAGTTGGACACCATGCCACTCATGTCGTGTATCACTAAGTCAATCTCTAGGTACATAATTTCATCAACATGTACCATATTTTTCCAAATAAGAAATTATATCTCTGAGAAATCTACGTCACCACAGGGGGGAAGGTCATCCTACACTTGGGTTCACTCATACATGCATGTAATTTCTGAACAATGAACATGTATGCTTCTAATAAATCATGTAAAGAAAGATACCATATATCGATGGTCAATACTATATGAAACGATAGAGAATAACGACTGTTAATCCAGAAAAATCCGAAAGAGGGTAATCATTCTGATCAAATGTTGAGGTGATCCTAATCATCCCCACCTATAAAGGAAGATTATGGGAAGCACGTACAGAAATCTTGTAAAAGGTTACTGAGTGAGTATCCATGCTGATCGGGACTGTAAATACAATCCAATGTATGATCCATAGGTCTTGGTCTATTGGCGATCATGAGTTTTGTAACTCAGATGATCCCTAAGGGGTATAACATTTAGGTGATTTGAAAAGAGATAAGTCCTCGGTGAGACACCATGCACCACCCCATAAGTCTCATGATAGTTCAGGAAGAGAGGAATCATTCTGTTCATAGTACGAGGAGAGCGTAATCATCCCCACCACTCATTAGTGTGAAATCATCCACGATTCTTGGGGCATTATGCTCAAATCGAAGAGAGAATGCTCATCCTCAACATGTATCATCCATCCTATGAGTCCATCCAAGAAATTCCTAAACCATGAATCCATGTTTCACTAAAGGCGTAATTTAAACATCATGTAAGGAACACTAGTTGGATATCTAGAGGATCCTCTGGTCATCCAAAAAATATGTGTCACGAACTGTCCCCCAGGGCCCGTTCCATGACTACCCCAAGCCTGCCTTCCATAGGCCAGGTGCTGGAGACTAGCACCGAAGGAAAAAATCCCTAAAAATAGGAAGGCATTGCCTTTATAACCTGTAAACACACACACAACCAAGGACACAATTGGATGAAACACCAAGTAATCTGTATAACAAAATAGTACTGAAAGTAAAAGGGGCCTGAATACATTCCCAAATGGAAAGTACAAGCAAAACTCTGATACAATACAATTAAAGTAAAAAAAGAATAGATAACTACCGGATCATCCTCCGAGGTTCATACCTGAAGGGTAGGAACAAATCTCCCCATAAGCACTCAACGTCTATTCATATCCTCTGTGTACTGACTCGTCATACGGTCCACCTCCAGGTACCATCCTGTCCTTGTACTCTAAGCCTCAATTAGCAATGTCTACCATATACATCCAACAAAACAAGGTTCGAGCATAGCTCATGCAGGGGTGAGTATGATGATACTCAATTGGCACCTCGAGACCAAATTGGTCTCACAAAATCCAACAAGGATAAAACACAATCTATGATATCTATAGATAACCTTACCTAGGTATATTTCCATTCATATACCTATGTTTTCAAGTAATCAATATCAATCATGAGAAAAACACATAGATACTCACTCAGCTCATACCAGGATTTATTTTAGGGGTAGTAACAAGAAATATTATGAGTCACGACGTCGAACCCTCGCCTACTGGAGAACTCTTTCTATATCGAGTATAGGGGGCCTACTGCGGAACCATGCATGCTTACCACATAACCTTGGAATGATGAGGTACTCTTCTTGTCGAGTACTGTGGATATCCCACATCACCAAGCACGCTCCGCACTATGGGTCTTCTGCATCACTAAGCGCGCTCCCCCTCGTAGCCTGCTAAGGTACTCCTCCTTTCGAGTACGGTGGGTCTACCGAGACACCAAGGTTCTCCCCACTGTTGGTCTTCTGCCACACCAAGGCACTCCCCACAGGGCTAGTCGAGTCACATTGAGCCGAAACAGTCAGTAGTCGTCAGGTCTCAGCCATCTAATAGGTCTCCACACTGTGCTCACTCATCTCTGGGAGGATACGCTTCACAGGAAATTGTTCGATACTCCAAAAATCATTAAGTCCCATGGATAAGTATCTCAATGGTCCGCCACATCACAGGGGTCACAACGTAACAGATGGCGCATCAAACGGACGCAGGGTCTGCGAGTTATTTTCCTTAATGTCCTAGGGGGCCGGTTGGATTTGTGGTCGATCCAACCTGATTGTTCCCCATCTCAATCTTCAACTCAGTGTAAGGTACTCAAAGGGAACATCTCCCTCCATGATTTCTAGTACCGCTGATTGTTTGTCAAATGCATGTCTGGTGCCAATGTTATGGACAGGATAAGGTAAAAGGGGCCGTACTAGGCCTAGGTCTGGTCCCACCTAGTCGGACCTACCAAACCCGACCATTTGGGTCTGGCACGACCTGGCATGTGAGGGTAGTGAGGGTGCCATAGGGGAGGATCTTCTGAGGGTTACTTCAAGGGAGGTAGACCTAGTTGCGAGGGCATGGACCGACCGCGAGGGCGCGAACTGGAAAATAGGGGGTTCAGACTGGTTGCTGGTCGGCGGACCGACTGCAAGGCAGTAGGGACCGACAGCAAGGGGCGCGGACCGGCCACAGGGCCTCGCGGACTAACCTTGGATTGGCACGGAGAATGGTGGTGGCACAACGGCTCGACATGGCGGATGACATCAGCATGATGACTCGACACGATGGATGGCAGCGGGTGCGGCTCGGCACATCGTATGGTGGTGGTGCAGCGGCCTGAGGTTCGGCACAACGGTTACGTGGTGAGGGGGTTCGACCTCGGGCAGTGTCATGGATCGGTCAGGCCGAGGGCAGCTTGGCCGGCGCGGGGGGGTTTGGCTGGTTGGGCGAAGTTTCATGGGGTGGCGCGGGCGCAGAGGCCGCAGGCGGTGGCGTTGTTGCCTTCATTGCCTTCTTCCATTTCGAAGAGAACACCAATGAAAAACATTTGAGGGTTCAGGCCTTGTTTGTTTGGTCCTCATCCTCTGTTTTTAGAGTGGAAGCAATAGGTTCAGAAAAACAAAGCATGAATGTGAAACCATAGACTTCCACAATGATTTCTCCCAACCTAGAGTAGAAATGAAGGGAGTATATGGAAAGTGATAAACATTTAGGAATAAACCCCTAGCTCGTTCACTTGATGACGTTGTCATAAGGACGTAGTATTGTTGTCAATTCATCATAGATGAAGACGTCCCACATTATAAGATTTCTTGAGGAAGAAGCTCGAAGTTGAGGTCGTTGTTCATCATCAACGGGGTGTTCAACATTGGAGAGCATTCTCCCTAGTTCTCCCAGTCCACTTTTCCCAACAAAATAATGGTAGCCCAAAGTAATAGATTCTAATATCTATTAATTAATTAGATTAATATTCAAAAATAAATATTAATTAATAAAAGGAGAGTTGGAAAAATAATGATATGTGTGTTGGCACAATTAATATGGAGGATATAAATATGCTCATCCACATTAATGAGGTGGTTTGAGAGTTTTTTCTCCATAAATAAGGGTGTTCAAGAGGTTTAGGCCTCGTGTGGTCCCCACCACCATAACCTATCATGGGAGGTTAGGTTTGGGTGGTCCCCACCACCATAACCAATCATGGGAGGTTAGGGTCTGGTGGTCCCCACTTCTCATATTCCAGAAAGAGGATATGTTCCAGTGGACCATACCTTTAAACACCCACATTGGTGTTGCAAATAAATATAAAAATGTCACAGACGTTTTTTTATTTTTTTCTTTCACGATAATCCCAAAAACTAACTTTCACCCTCGACCAACTGCCATCAAGGTGAATGTCTATTTAAGCAAATATCGGCATTGTGAGTTCAATGGTGACCTTGTATTTCAATTATGAACACCAGTTCAAAAGTTAAAAAAACCATCTCGCATGTTTTCCAATGTACCTGAAAAAAAAAGTTCAGAAATTCATTCTTGGCACTTTTGGCCTCAGAATCATGCATCGTCAATTTTCACAGACTCGTAAAATTCCAATATAATTAAAAACTAAATTACATATATATTAGGGGTCTTTACATTCACCCCACCTCTTCCATTATTTCCCAATAAGCCACAACTCAAACCAGTAGAACATGTTGTTGTACTGAGCACACATCTGAGCCTCCCACTCCCATTTACTCTCCTAGGGTTTCCCGTGCTTCCAGCGAACGTGAAGTTGTGGCATCGACTGTCCGCAAAGGACCCGCTAATGTTGATCCTCAATCTCTATTAGAACCTCCATAATAGTTGTCCCATTATCGACATCCAGCTCACCATTGTTGATGATGTGAGAAGGTTCATGCACGTATCTCTTCAGCTAGGATATGCGGAAGATGTCATGCACATGACGCAACTAAGGTGGAAGATCTAAGTGGTATGCCACCTCAAAAAATCTTCCGAGGACCTGAAAACGTATGATGATCCTTAGAAATAACTTTCCACCTCGGTCAAATCTACATGACATCATTGGGGTGAGACCTATAGATTGATGTGGTCAACATCCTCGAACTCCAGAGGTCTCTGTCTCTTGTCGACATACAACTTCTGTCTGTTATGTTAAGTCTTCATCTGCTCCTTGATGATATACACCATCTCTGTGGTAGCGCAATCCATCGTTGGTCCCATGAGTGGTGACTCACCTGGGTCAGTCCATCCCAAGGGTGATCTGCAAGGTCGCCCATACAACGCCTCAAAAGGTTTCATCCCAATGGTGGAGTGATAGTTATTTTTGTATGCAAAATCCATCAAATGGAACTTATCCTCCCAACTCTGACTAAAGTCTAGGACACAAGAACACATCATTTCCTTGAGGGTCGGAATGGTCAATTCAGTCTGGCCATTCGTCTGAGGATGGAAGGAAGTGCTCAAATGAAGCTGCATCCCAAAAGCCTCATGAAACCCCTTCCACAGCTGGGAAGTAAAACTTACATCATGATCGGAGACAATAGTAAAAGGTACTCCTTGTAGCCGCACAATCTTCTCCACATAAATACATCCCAAGATATCTACTGAACCCAGCTCCCTGATTGGTAGGAAGTGGGATGACTTGGTGAGTCGTTCGACAATCACCCAAATCGAGTCGTGTCCCCTAGATGTACAGGGAAGAATCATCATGATGTCCATGTATATACCATCCCAATTCCCCTATGGGACCTCTAAAGTATGAAACAAGCCTACTGGTTCCTGATGCTCTACCCTCACTTGCTGACAAGTGATGCATCAAGATACAAACTCTGTAACTACTTTCTTCATTTCCATCCACCAGTGTTGTCGTTAGAGGTCCCAATACGTCTTCGCCGATACATGATGTACCGTTAGAGGGAATGTGTGGAACTCCGTCAAAACTTAATTCTAAAGTGACACTAGTACCATGGTATGTCCTATAAATAGGATAATGTGGTCCCCACCTTCATAAAATCCATCGGGTGCCTGTCGAGTGGATATCTGAGCACGTCGTGTCTCACAGTCAGTGTCCCCATGTTGCCCCTCCCTGACATGCTGATGAAGTGCGGGGTGACTGTAAGAGAGTGAAGAAATAATGCTCTATCTCTATCCACAATGGATATCTGCAAAGTGGCTAGTTGCCTTGTCACTTCTCTTAGCAGTTGTGTACCAGATCTCATGGTGAGTGCATCTGCAATAACTGTCCCCTTCACAACAGCATAGACTATCTCCATGTCATAGTCCTGGAAGAACTCCAGCGAACATCATTGTCTTAGGTTCAGGTCATTCTGAGAGAAGATATACCTGGGACTCTTGTGATCAGAGTACAATGTAAAGATATCTCACATCAGATTGTGTTTCCAAATCGTCAAGGTGAAGACCACTACTGCTAACTCCAGGTCATGGGCTACGCAGTCCTGATCATATTGTCTCAGCTGTCGTGAACCATATGTGATCACTGCTCCCTTCTGCATCAGGACACATCCAAACCTGGTCCTTGATTTTTTGCAGTAGACTATGTTCCCTACGCCCTCCTCTAGAAGCCTCATGATGGGGGCACTAGTCAACCTCTCCCTTAGCATCTGAAAACACCACAAGAATTTCTCCGACGAGATGAAGGGTTTCCCCTTCTTCATCAAGGATGATAGTGGTGCTGCAACTCTAGATCAGTCTGGAACAAACCTCCAGTAATATCCAGCCAAACCAAGAAAGCTTCGTACCTCCGTCACATTCCTGGGTGGTTCCCAAGCAAGTATTGCCTCAACATTCGCTGTTTCTATTGCAACTACAGCCTCCGATATGGCATGTCCCTAAAGTGAACCTCTCAGATCCAGAACTAGCACTTCCAGAGCTTACCATCAAACTGGTGCCCTCGTAGTGTGTCTAGTACTACATACAAATGACAGGCATGATCCTCCTGGGTAGTCGAGTTGATCAAAATGTCATCTATGAAGACCAGTAAAAATCGATCAAGGTATTGCTGAAAGATCATGTCCATGAGTCCCATGAACGCTTCTGAAGTGTTGGTCATGTCGAGTGGAATATCAAAGAAATATTAATGGTCGTAATGACACATGAATGTCATCTTCTTCACATCCTCATCTGTTACTCTGAGCTAGTGATTTCCTAATCTGAGGTCTATCTTCAAGAACCACCATGATCCCATCTAGCTGATCAAAGACGTCGTCATTCCATAGGAGTGGGTACTTGTTATTCACGGTCACCTGGTTTAAGAGATTTTGGTCAACAAAAAGCCTCATGATCCTATAATCCTTCATGGCGAACAGAATCAGGGCAGCCCAAGCAGAAAAACTAGGCCGGATGAATCCCTTCCCCTATAAGTCCTCTAGCTATACTCGCAGCTCGCAATGCTCCGCAGGAGCCATCCAATACACTGGTTTAGATATCAGTTCCATCTCGGTGTACAATTCAATGTAAAAGTCTACCTATCTGCAAGGAGGTAGACACAAAACATAATAAAGGATGAGATCCACATACTAGTCCACCAATACAGGATAGCTCGGACACTCCAAATCAACAGCTCTGAGGGAAAGTCTAGCCAACTGATGAGTGATTGGATGTAATCTCCTCTGGGTATGTCCATCCTGCACTGCAAAGGCTCCCTTCTCACCAGTGAAGGTAAACCTGGTCTCATCTGTGCGGACCCGCCACACTTTTCACACAATACAATCAATCTGAGCATGGAATTTAGATAACCATTCAATACCCAAGATTACAACGTAAGGCCTCAACGCCACTACTAGGAGATCCCAGTCAATGATATATCCTCCTAGAGTAATATCGCACTGTCGGCACCAGAGCATATTAATATAATATTCTCCTGTAGTAATATTTAGTCATAAGGATCATGCCAATGACTCCGTTTGAATATCTGTGCTCTGAACGAGGGCAGTGGAAGTAAAAGAGTGACTGGAACATGTATCTATAAGTAAAGTAGCTATGGTGGAGAAGACATTGATCATACCTAGAATCATTTCTAGAGTGCCATGATCGTATGCCTTGGCTCCTTGGAGCTGATCTCTCCCTTTCCCACTTTCTCCCTGTGGTCAGGGTGGACCTCTTTGTGGTGGTGGTAGAAATATCTCAAATCGTCGCCCACCACCACCAGCACAACCATCTCCTCTTCCATGTCCGCCTGCTCTCGGAAGACCATCTTGATTGAATCTCTATCCCTTCTTGGGAAGTCCTTCGACCATCAGATGATCATTTGAATAGCGGGTTAGACATATAAGAGCCATGTGACCCTGCCTGTTGCATGTGAAACACTGACCGCTCCAGGAATTTCTGTCTCTGTTTCAGGTTCCCCGCACAATCGATCCTAAGTCATGTAGTCGACCACCTGTAGGTCTGGTCCTCTTGGAACTTTGTGACATCTGTCTGTTTCCAGCTGCAGAAGACTCCACTATGTGATGACTGATATTGGATCTCGCTGCTAGTGACTTCTCAGGAAGGAAACTCTCCACCAAGAGGGATCTCTCTAACACCCCCAGCTACGTCGAGATGCTAATTGAGATCACCGAAGCTCTGATCTCCCTCCGGAGTACCGGATCAAGGGTTCAGACCTTGAATAATGGGTCCCACACCATATCTGTGGAGTAGAATGATAGGTTAGTGAAACTCCCTGAGTACTGAGCTACAGTAATACTTCCCTACTACAGACGAAGTAGCTCCTGAATGTGCACTACGCGAATAGTCACTAGAACAAACTCTGCCCGAAACTGGCTCTTGGAGTCTTCCTAGAGAAGTGTCACCTCATCGTGAACCTGGAGCATCATTCTCCCCCATATGCATTCTATTACTTGTAGTTGGCTGTCAGTAAGGATCAACATTATGTCTAATGGTGTCCCTTCCAGTCGGAAAACTCTCACAACAGCCTCCATCAAATCCTCAATCGTCTATGGTTCTTTCTATACCCTGAACCTAGGTGGCCTCTAGTGCTAGAGCTCATGCAATTTGCTCAAGCAGCATGCACCATCTTCTGCAAGGGCTGGAGGCATCGATGGCCCAATTGGGAGTGGTACCGCCGGTGTCTCCTCTGGAAAAGGTCCCTACAACGAGGCCTCATCGCTCAGGGGGCTATCAGTGCATATAACTCTCAAAACTCTAGTGGGTTGTCTGCGTAGAGGCATCCTAAAATGAAATAGCTGTGACACTATCACGAAACGTTATACTTGGTGAGCTGACCTAGTGAGCTGACTCAAAGAGTTCACAAAGAAGACTCTTGAAAACACACAGGAAGTCATTGTTTTCGTGTACTGGGTGCGAATTCCGAAGTTACCGTCCTAGTGTGTGGATAGGTCAGCCACCACACCAATACTAGACTCCCTAAACTGAAAACGACATTCACTACACTTAACACAATTTCAGTTAAAAAAATATCAGAGTCCAAAGTTTTGTAGTAGAACTGACTCCTCTGATAAAAATTTTCCATAACCCATCCCCCGGGGCCCGTGTCGTGACTACCCCAAGCCCTCCGTCCATAGTCCATGGGCTGGAATCATGAACCAAAATAAAATTTTCCTAAAATGAGGATGGAATTACTTGTATAACATGTAAAGACCCACACAAGCAAGCACAAAGCTGGACAAAACACCATGTAAACTATATAACAAAAGTGTGCTGAATGTAAATGGGGCCAGAATACAAGCGCAATTGGAAAGTACAAGTACGGCTATGATACAATAAAACTGATTTAAAAACAAGAGACAACTACTGGATCATCCTCTGTGGTTCCTACCTGATGGGTAGGTACAGATCGCCCCATTAGAACTCAATGTTTGTCTGTCTCCTCCGTGTACCAACTTGTCGCAAGGTCCACCTCTAGGTATCATCCTGTATTGGTAATTTGAGCCTCAATCAACATTTTCAATCATCTTCATCCAACACAACAAGCTGTGGGCATAGCCCATGCAGGGGTGAGTATAAAGATACTCAGTAGGGACCCCGAGTCCCTCTAGGTCTCACAAAATCCAACAAGGCTAAAACACAAAGTATGAAATCCACATATATTATTATTTAGGTATATACACATACATATACCTAAAATATCATTCAATACATCTCAATAATGAGGGAAACAAAGTGATACTGACTCAACTCATACCAGGATTTATTCTAGGGGTAGTAACAAAAAACATTCTGAGTTACAATGTTGAACCCTCGGATGCTGGTGAACTCCTCCTCCATTGAGTAATGTGGGAATTCTGTGACACCAAGAATTCTTCCCACTAACCTTGGACTGCTGAGGTACTCCTCATGTCATGTACCATGGATCAGCCACATCACCAAGAGTTCTCCCCAAAATGGGTCTACCGCGTCACCAAGCATGCTCCCCCCTGTATCTTGCTGAGGTAATCTTCTTGTCGAGTACTATGGGATTGCTATGACACCAAGGCGCTCCCCACTGTGGGTCTAATGTGACACCAATTTGCTCCATAATGGTCTAGTCGAGTCCCTCAGAGATGAAACTGTCAATATTCATCAGGTCTCAACTAACTACTAGGTCTATGTACTATGCTCAGTTGTCTCTGGGAGGATCCACTCCATGAGCTACTAGTCGATAGTCTAACTCTCACAAAGTCCCCTGAACATATATCTAAAATTTATGCCACATCACATGGGTCACAATGTAACAGATGGTGTGTCAAACAGAAGCTCGGTCTGTGAGTTATTAGCCTTTTACTCCCGGGGGGCCCGATTGGATTTGTGCTCGATCCAACCTGATTGTTCCCCATATCAATCCAAAACACAGTGGAATATACTCAAAGGGTACATCTTGCTCCATGATTACCAGCGCCACTGACGGTTCTTCAAATGGATGTCTGATGCCAAAGTTATGGCCATGAAAATGTAAAAGGGGTTGTAGTGGGCCCGAGTCTGGTCTGACCCATTTGGACCGACCCAGAGCAACCTGGCTTGGGCCGAACCGGTTCAGGTCGACACATCCCATTGGGTCATGCCTGGCATGCGAGGCTCGTGAGGGTGGCACAGGGGCAGCTCAGCCGAAGTGTACTGTGAGGGCAGCATACCCGGCTTCGAGGGCACGGACCGACCGCAAGGGCGCGAACCGGCCGTGATGTCACTAACTAGAGGTGAGGGCGTAGACCAGCGGAGAGCGGAGTGGACCATTCACGGGAGGCGAACCGGCTGTGGGATGGTGTGGACCGGCCGCGGGTCGACACGATGGATGACAATGTTGAGGCGGCTCGGCACGGTAGACAACGGTTGTGTGCTGCCCGAGGTTCGGTACGGCGGCGGTGCTGCGAGGGGATTCGGCCCGGTGGGGTGTAGGGGATCAGTCCGACTATGGGTGGCTCGGCCGGAGAAATAATGGTTCGGACGAGAGGGTGAAGTGTCGCGGGGTGGCACGAGTCGTGGATGTTGCGGGTGGCGGTGTTGTTGCCTTCATCACCATCATCTATTTCGAAGAGAACACCAAAGAAGAACGATAGAGGGGTCCGTCCATGTTTGTTTGTCCCACACCCTCAGCATTTTGAGATTTGGAAATACGTACACAAGAACGAATCATGAACGTGAGACCATAATCTTTGGAAATGTTTTCTCCCAACCCGCATAACAAATTAAGGGAGTACATGGAAAGTGATAAATAGTTATGAATAAACCCCTACCTCATTCGCTTAATAAAGATGGAACAAGGAGGTAGTACGATCATATATTCGTCATAGATGAATACCTCCCATGTCAGAAGATGTCCTGAAGAAGAAGCATGAAGTCGAGGTCGGTGTTCTTCGTCGGCAGTGCGTTCTTCATTGGAGAGCTTTATCCCAAGTTCCTCCAATCATCATTTGCCAACAAAAGAAAGGTAACCCAAAGTAATAGACTGTATTATCTATTATGTCATTGGAATAATATTAAAAAATGAAAATTAATTAATAATAGGAAGGTTTTCATAATAAAGATATGAGTGTTGTCACAATTAATGTAGAGGAAGTCAATTGGCTCCTCCACATTAATGACAGGTGTTGCGTGGTTTTTATCCATAATGAGGGGAGTTTAAGTGGTTTAGGCCTCCGGTGGTCCCCACCACCATAACCTCTCAGAGGAGGTTAGGTTCAGGTGGTCTCTACCACCATATCCTCTCCCGGGAGGTTAGGGTCTGTTGGTCCCCACATATCAACTTCCACGTGGAGGTATAGTTCCGGTGGACCCCACCTTCCAACAACCACATCGGTGTAGAAAATAAAAATAAAAATGTCACACAGTTATATTTTAATTTATTCATTCACGATAATCCCAAAAACTAACCTACACCCTCGACCAACTATCTTAGAGGTTAATGTCCCTTTATGTTAATACTGTTTCTATGAGTTCAACGATGTCCTTGGATTTCAATTCCGAACAACGATTCAAAAGTTAGAAAACCCAACTCTCAAATTTACTAAACATACACAAAAAAATGTTCTGAAATTTATTCTGTGCACTCCAAGACTCGGAATTACGCGCCATCAATTTTTGCGGACTTGAAAAATTACCATTTAATTAATAAAAATTACTTTGAAATTCTAGGTCTTCACATTGTATATATCACAATATATATTCATCCAGGCTCAACAACCATGTCCCAGGTATTACCTCTGGGTATACCAGTAAATATCAAAAATAGCATGGCATAGAATCCTGATACCTGGAAAGCACGTGTGAAATCCCAATATTGTAAATGGATCCCAGGAATAATATTCGGGCATACCAACGGAAAGGAAGACTCCAAGTGTTCGGCTCGAATTCCTCCATCCAGTAAGAACCTATGGTGAACATCACTGCATCCACAATAAATGAGTAAAACATAAAAAAGAGTGATGGTTTCCTAAATGCCCAACCCAACAATATATTTACATCCCGATTGGATTACTAGTTTAGCACAGGTTCTAGGTGACACCTGAACACCATCTCTAACCATACCCAATGTACAACTCTAGGTAGATAAAACCATGGAAACCCACTGGGTCCATCTAGTCAATCATTAAGAGGCTTCCTACTCAAGATCATCTAGGTAAACATGAGAAAAGGCATCATACACGGGATCATTATCCATGTATAAGTGAATAATTCTAAATGATATCATCGAACAAAATACAATATATGAATCTTATAATTGGGGTCCTCTTGAAGGAAACCATGAGCGACATCATAATTGGGACTCCCTATGTCATCACATAAGCATAGATATCCCTCAGGGATCATTGTAAGAATCCAGTCTCATGACCACGTAGTCCAAAAAGGCATGTATGACAAGGGGAACGTCTTAAAAATCATATTTCATGGGAGATAGCTCATAGCTCATCTAAGATCAAATGTCTCAACATGTTTGGTTCAAACAGCCAACCTATCATCCATGCTATGTCTCACTTCTGGGTTACAACAAAACCTGATAACTTGAAGAGGAACCTATCCATTAAGATAGAAACATCAAAACACCATTTAAATGACCTCTAAATGTTATGAGGATTCCAACATTGCAATCTATGAATAAAAATGATCCAAATGGACTACTCACCCACCCAATTCTGACATACAGGTTATAAAAGACCCAATACCACAAATCTAGAAAAACTATATTCCGTGTACATTTATCTGTCCCCCTGGATAGGTACATATACATGGCTAGAACACATGGAGTCTACCTGTGTAAAATTACACGATGTGTACATCAATTTACAATGCCTGTACTCTTTAAAAACAAAAACCCATGTTTTTTCACACACATTTGGACACACGACCATGCCCCTCAAGAAGTGTACTCAGATTACATGGCGTATAGATAGAAAAACCTCTTCTCTCCAAACAAGGAGATCAAAAGGTGGGTTACCCTAATACACACGTCATGTAACCTATTTTCTGATGGGAAGATACTCAAAATGCACGAAACACCTATTATCACCCCAAAAAAACAAATCTGACCATAAGAATCCACAAGAAAGAAAAAAGATTCTAAAAACATAAAACAATACTTTTAAATGGTATTTATTCAAAAAAGGTAAACGTTCTTACCTTTGGGCGTGAACCTTCGAAGCATTAGTTGATTTCACCATCCACGGATACTGCATGCCGACTCTTCCTATTGGGATCTTTGTAATGGTACCTCTATTGCCTTTCATCTATCATTATTTACTCCTCTCACATTTATCTCATATGACATGGCCAAGGAGGAGCACACAAAAGGCATGCAGAATGAGTTTGAGGAAAGAAGAAGAAGGAAATGAAATTATGAAAAGGAAAGAAAAGAAAAAAAGTTATCTGAGTCGACCCCGACACTTGACTAATTTTTATACCCGTCCTTGGATGAACTCCACATTAAAAAATCGACAATGCAGAAGGAATCTCAGTCCAATGTACCATATAAACGTAATTTCCAAATGAACGTGTGAAAATAAATTGATATTTAATTTAATAGTATTATATATTAAATATTTCTCTAAATTTCAAACAACTCAGATTTCCACCAAACTCATGTCCTTGGGTAAACACCCTATTCTAGGAAACAAAGTGTCTAGAAGAATAATCCAAGACAAACTGGTATGGTAAATAACTATTTTACCCCTCATGAACATCCAAAAAAAATTCGTCTCAAAAATTTATTACAAAAAAACATAGGCCCTTACAAACTACCAACCATAAACCTTCTAGTCCATATGACGCCCAGTGAAAGGACTATCAGCAATGCTTCTAACCATTGAATCTGTAAAACCATGCTATCTAGACTATCTAAGGACTAGTCTTATTCTGTTAACAACTAACATCCAAATGGACGAAATTTAACATCAACTGATTTTCTACTCCCCCATTGGAATACCCTTATCGTCATCTCAAAAGAGAACTTCAAACACAAATTCATACTAAAAACCCTGATGTTTAAGCGAAATTAGTAAAAATACCCAAAAACGGCCCATGGTAAACTCCTCCACATTTGGATTTCCATACACCACTCCTATATCGCAAACACTACAATTTCCCTACTTAAGAATGAAAATTAAAAAAGAAAAAAAGAACTAGACATAGGGATGACAGTAGATCAGTATACTCAGGACAAATCCAGATAGCGCATAATCATCTCTAACTGAAGTACACTAAGAATCTACAAAAAGGAGTGTGCAGCTCCCTCCGATTGATGCTCACACACTGTTAACATGACCATGATTCATCCTTGGGTTAACCTTCTCATATTACCCAATTTATTCCATGATACCACCTCTACCATGGACAAAAATATTCAACAAAACTTTCAGGGTCCAAAACCATTGAGTGTCATAAAATAAATTGGTCCTTGACTAGCACCTGACCACTCCCCAATTTAAATTAAAATGATTGCATGCGTAATTGGATTGTATCATCAAAACATTATCTGTACATATAGTGTTTTTCTAGTAACAAGCCCTTTACCATGATCTAAGTACATTAGCAATAGTGGAAACACTAGTCCATTATTCCTGGCACAAGAACAATCTTGCCCATCGAAGATAGTCTCAAAAAAAAGCACCCAAGGTTCCTTGATCTCAAAACAAGAAAAAATAAAAGCTCCCCTAAAAAAAGGCATCAAAATACATTGTTCAACCTCTCTCACATTGTTTTCCCAATAATAGAATAGACCTTGAACTACATGGGTTCGATTAAAACCCACGGGTCTCTAGGTATTCCACCAAACAGTAAAGAAAAATCCTCACAACAAGGTCACATGGTCATACCACCTATCACAAATGACTGTAAAATCTAAAAAAAATGTAAATTTCATGAAGAAAAACAATGATCAAAGATGAAAGCACAACCAATAGTGTCCCTGATCCTATATGATAATCCATATAAGGATATACTCCCTCGAGTTCACAAACCATGTAGAAGAGAATTTGAACAGACATTCATCGGGTTTCCCTCTATAGAAATACCCATGTAGGTCTATTTGAAAAGGAATGTCATGGAATCTATTGCCATCATACTCAGCTATCCAACTACCTAACCAAAGACTTATGAAACAACACCCAACAATGGTTTCAACAAAAAGGCATTTCATCCCATATTGACCAACTAGGGTTATTGTACCACCTCTGCATGAGGAGAGTCATCAACCTTACAAAAAAAACGCCACAACGTAGATCCAAAAACCTTGCAATAAAACTAATAATTATGTTTACAAGGACCTAAAGGTCTCAATTCTTAGTAAAAATACTTACTAGAGTGCCTATTTGCTGTAAATCATACGTGCCTAGTATGATGCATGAGATGACTCTTACTTTTGTAGGCCAAAAGTAAAAAACCATGTCTGCCATCTTACCAATGGCCCAGACCCAGATAGCCAAAGTAAAATAAAAATCCCAGAAAAAATGTGTTCCTCGCAAGGACAAAAGCATACACAATTGTAACATCAAAAAATCCGAACAACAATCCCCTACCCTGGCAACCAGGACATCTTACCAGAACAAGTGTTCTCAACGCACTATTCCGACATCCATCTTTGGTCCGAGACAATCATAATACCCTTCTATACCATATACCCAATAGTAACGAATAGGAAAATAAACTCCTCTAAAACAACTTTGTAACGTCCAGATCTAAATTCCACTAAATCGGTGCTCTGAGCTAGTTCACCACATAGCCTCATGTGCACCTCCCCATATGCTAGAGGCTTCCGACTAGAAGCGAGTGACTGGGAGGTGATATTGGGAGACAATTCCCTCATAAAAGAGCATGAAAATATTTTAAATAACTATGTATCATACAAAACACAAAGTAAACAGAGTGATAAAGTAATAAACCACTGAAATTGAACAAGATATAATAATAAAATGTTATAAAATCCTGAACAACTAAGAAACGCTATAAAAAATCTGTCACCCACTAGGTGGACCATTCTGATACTATTACAAAAAAACCAATGGTAAAAGTACAAGTCTCTACTACTAACTCTAAACCATCCCATGGACACAATCTCCAGACACTGTCGAACTCCACTTGCCTGATCAATAGAACGTCTCCAGTAGCTCTAATGGATCTTGAAACACTATGACTTAGTCCTATACACCATGCGACTTGTGCTCAACATGAAATGTAGAAATAAGGTCTACACTTACACCGAGGTGAACATGGATGGGTGCCAAAGATTCATAGTAGGAATCCTAGACATGAAACCTATAATTTTGAAGGTAATGTGTATGAAAAATCAGCGTACACAACCTAGATGAGTTACAACCAAATGATCGTAAAAAACAAAATGTAAAAGCACAGTCGAACTCAGAGCCCATAATCCAAATATATTAGGAATGTGCCACCATGGTTTTCTATATCAATATATATACATATATGTATAGTCCCATACCTATAAACATATACAAAAATATAAATATTCATGATAATAAAAATCAAATAACAAAAAAAACACATCTGTTGTCGAACCATGGGCCCATAATCCTGATCGCCTAGACATATTGTGCAAGGGAATTGAGTTGGGAGTCCTGACACATAAGTTATGTGTCATTAAGTCCATATATGGTTCCATAATCCCATTTTCATGTAACTATGTTGTCTAATGAGAGAATTATTTCTCTTGTAATGCTATAATAAAATAGGGGTGATGCTCATCCTACACCAGGGATCACTCGTACCCACATACCATTACTAAACATAGATATTGTGTACAGATTGTCAATACATTAATAGAGGATACAATATATTGATTGTAAATTCTATAAGAAAATATATCGTATACTAATAGTTAGTCCAGACAGATCCATAATAGCGTAATCATTGCGATGATAGGTTGATGAGAGCATAATAATCCCCACATGTAAAGGAATATATTAGGAAGGACTTCTGAAAATTTGGTAAATTGTTTCTATGTTAGATTATATGCTTATCAGGCATGTAAATCCAATCTAATGTCAGATCCCAAGGACTCGGTCCATAGGTAGTAAAGGCATTTGTCACCTGGATGATCCCTAAGGGGAAAACCCTTAGGTGATCTGTAAAGAGATAACACCTCCGTGAGATTCCCTACTCCACTCTGTAAGTCTCACAAATAATTTGGAAGAGAAGAATCATTCTAATCATAGGCCAAGGAATGTGTAATCATCCCAACCACTCGAGATTGTGTAATCTATCACAAGTCTTATGTTATAATTCCCAAATCACGGAGAGCATAATCAGCCTCCTCCTGTATCATCAGTCCTATCAGTTTGTCCAAGGAATTCCTACAATGTGAATACATGAATCAATCAAGGTGTACTATAAGAATCATGTAAGGCCCTATAGTCAGATACTATGAATAACCTATGGTCATCCAATCAATTTATATATAACAATATATATACATCAAGGCTCAACAACCAAGTCCCATGTAGTACCTTGGTGTATGACAACAAATATCAGAAATAACATGACTCAAATGCCAAATACCAAGAAAGAACATCTGGAATCCCAATATGAAAAATGGATCCCATGAGGAACATCTAGGAAACCCATAATAAATGAATATGCCTTGCGTCAGGCTCAAAAACCACCTACATGGAAACACCTCTGGTGAACATCAATGCATCAACAATAAATAAGTGAAACATAATAAAGAGTGGGGTGGCCTGAACACCCAACCCAACACTACACTCACAAAACCATTGGATTACTTGTTTTTCATGGGTTATAGGTTACACATGAGAACCATCTCTACCTAAACCCAAAAAAAATCAAGGTCGATCAAACCACGAGCACCCGCTCTGTCAATCAAGTGAAACACAATGAGGATTCCTACTCGGGATCCTCCAGGTAAACATGAGTCAAGACATACTACATGGGATCCATAGAGAAGAGTAATAGATGAATACTACATGGGATCCTAAAACTAAGAACAACATATGAAACATATAATAGGGATTATCTCAAAGAAAATAATAGATAGATCCTTCAATGGACTCCCTAGGGCAGCATATAAAAAAAGGCACCACTTAGCAGATCCTTGGAAGCATCCGGTCTCATGAACTCATAGGCCATAATGGAACATATCACAATGGGAATTTCTTAAAAAATGTTTCACAAGAGATATCTCATAGATCCTCTCAGATCAAGCATCTCAACTCGGTTTGTCCGAACACCCATCTTATCATCCATGCCAAGTCTCAATCCCATGTGACAACGGAACATGATAATAAGATTAAGAACCCCTCCATTTATATAGAATCCCCTAAAACACAACTGTGATGGCCTATAAATTTAATTTGGATTCCACCATTGTGATATATGTGGTAAAATTCTCAAAATTTACTACTCATCCTCACAATTCTGACTTACAGTAAACAAGATTCCGCAAACTACTAAGCCGGAAAAAGGACATGGTGTGTAATTCAAAGTACATGGAATGTACTATTATTTATCCAACTTGTTGTGTACAAATATCTAGCTAGAACACATGGAGTCTTCTTGTGTAAAAGTACATGGTGTGTACTTAAAATTACATGTTGTGTACTTTTTAAAAACGAAAAACACATATTATTTTCTCACACGGTTGGAAAGATGGAAATGCCACCACAAGGCATGTACTCAGAGTACATGGAATGAAATTAGGAAAACATATTCTTCCCCAAATGAGAAGAATAGAAAGATTGTTACCCTGAAACACTTTTCGTGTATCCTATGTTTCTGGTGGGAAAACCATCAAAACTCCCAAAACACACGTTTTCACCCCCCAAACAACAAATACAACATTAATTGGAAAAAATAAAACATAAATTGTATATAAAAAGATAAAAAAATATTTAAAAGGGGTTTATGGTGAAAACGTAAACCATCTTACCTTTGGGAATAAACTACTGAAGCTTCGGTTCATTTCACCATCCATGAATTCCGCATGCCGACTCAGCAAGTCGAGAGCATTGAAATAGTACCTCTCTCTCTCCAATTTCTCACTATATCTACCTCTATCATTTTTCCCATACTGCACATCAAGGGAGGATCACATTGGGGTTTTTATCGTGGTTTATGTGGAATGAATAAGGAAACTAATGGAAAAAATTAAAGAAACAGAAAAAGGGGCTCGGGCCAGCCTTGGCACATGACTCAATATTTTGCCTCTCCTAGAATAAACTCGCCATTTTGGACACAAAAAACATAGAAAAAATCCCAACCTGATGATCCATTTAAAATTTATTACCAAACAAACCTTTATAAATAAATTAATATTTAATTTAATAATAACAAATAATATATATTTTTCATAAATTTGAACAACTAATATTTCCACTAAACTCATATCCTAGGGTAAAAATCCTATTTCAGGACAAACAGAGTAGTCATAAAAATAATAAAAGATCAAATGATATGAGAAAAGACCATTTTACCCCTCATGATCATCCAATAGAATAAAATCAAAATTTTTCTTAAAACTTCTATTCAGAAAAATACAGCTCTTAGAAAACTTATGCCAAGTGAATGTGATATTTATGGTTTTCATGACCATCGATGTTATACTTGAACATCTATTTCGTCATAAATATTGATCCCAAATTTAGAAAAATATTAATATAAACCATATAATTTAAATAGAATTCAAAAAACCATAAATAGAGAAAATGATGTAACAAAAGTAAAAGAAAATTGAATAAAAATTTCTTAAATTATAACCAAACTACCATGGGTTTCTTGAGGTCCTAAATGACAAAGGGATATCTAGAATCTCCCCACACCCAACTCTCATGTTCCCATATTCCTATCTCTAACATACAACCAATTACTAAATAATAGGATGTATTATCTTTGATTTTATATTTTCATAAACGAACATGAGGTATCCAGATATGATACTCGAGATGTCCCACAAAAGTGCTTGATGTGAAATCTTAATTAACATGGTCTGGTGAACATTTTATAGGTTACCTAGTATGAAAATGGATAAAATATTTTGACCTCAATAAAAAAATTGTGTTATCATATCACGAATCATGCATGGTATGGAAAAAACATGGAAATTAAAGGAAAAATGAATTAATAGTTTTAAATATTTTAACAAATTAAACGATTCAAAACTATAATAAACAATTCCATAAATTCACAATGCACATATTTTTAAATCAGATAATATGAAAACCCCATTATTTCAAAATGTAATGTAGGAAATCGTGAAAATTACGTAAATATCACTAAATAAACAAAATAATCAATGAATAATAAATAAAATATCTTCTTATGACAATATTTCATTGTCCAATATCACATATGTGGATCCCAATAATAAAATATGCCTTATTATCAAATTTTATTGTCGATTCATGTGGTTATATGTGTTCAGGGGAGGTTTTGAGAGTTTTTTGGTGGGAAGTACTGCAGAGATACTACAGGAAATACACACCTTATATTGATTACAGCCCATGAAATGGTGGTTAATGGATTTTTATATCTGTAGTTTTAGGACTTTTATATCAGTAGAGGGGGATAATATGAGATGGATTACAGATTCATTATGTGGAACTCATTAATTTTATAAAATAAATTCCAAAGGTCATGTAAATTTTAATGAAATATATATTATTAGAGAACTCATGGTTTACAAAGCATGTAAATGTATTACATGTCATATGACCAGTGAAATATGGATTTTTAAACCTATTATTTATAATATTTATAATAATTCTATTGTACCGATGGAATATGGATTTTGAATGGGTTTTTTGTCCTGTCATTTTCCACACAGGTGCAGTAGTATGCTTCCTTCTCATGTGCATGTGTCACATTTTTTCATACTGAGTACACTTGTTTTCTCTCTGTACATATAAAAAAGTGTTTTTAAGATTCCAAAAGGATTACATGGACCATGCTTTACATTACTATATTGGACCCTTGATAACTATTATTTTGCTGCTTTTGCTTTATTTGGGGTAATTAGTTTTGGAGACATTTATATGTATACATTTTATTTACACATAAACTAGTAGGATAGTTTTGGAATCGTTTATATTATTAGATGGAGTTCATTCATGATTCGTCTTATCTCCTAATCAAATTCTTTTGTTGAAGATAATTCCTCCCATTTCGTGGGATTTGTATACCCTTGGTACTAGTCTCCAACCAAGGGCATACTAGTGGTGGGACTTGGGGGGTCATCATATCTATCCCCACATTGTTGTATCTTTACTGGTAGGGGTTATAATAGTTTTGTATAAGAGGTTATTATTAATATTTACAATGGAGTTTGGTTTCATAAATATTGAGAATTTCATGGGTTTTTATAGAAGCAGTCATAATTCACTGGGGTTTGTGACATAGTATAGGGATACTAGCTAGAATACTGGATGTTAGGGCCCCCATGATCATTTTCATGTAGCTTGAGATTTTTGAATGCCCAATTCATGTGGAAATATTTTTAGTGTAGAGTTCTATGATAGGTACACAAAATATGATGACTTCGGGTCTTGTTTGAATTGGAATTTTTGGATGTTTAAAATGAATAATGTAAATTAAAATGAATCTAAATAAAATTCCATACTGTTATGATTTATGAATGTTTTCATTTTTTGATATTGATATTTTTTCCATTTGTGTGTGGTTCAGGAAGTTTAGGATTTGAATGTTCATCTGGTTGATCAATGTAGGGTTGATCAAATAGAGGATGACGATTCATATAAAATGAAATTTCATGATTTTTAATTACAGTTTTTATGGATTTATGATAGAAGTGATTGAGATGGGGAGACATAGGGATGGATAGAGGATCTTATGATCTATTTTAGTTTAATCCATTTTCTTATAAAATACATGGTCGTGTTCCATGTCAATATGATATGGCGATCTTTGTTTTAGCGGTGGGTGTTGTATTTGGTTAATTAGTACGTGGAAGATGTTTCAGGATATGAATTTTATAAAGAGTTATTGGTGTATTACCATTCGTCAATCCTGAGGTAGTAAAGAGGTGAGATATTATTTTTATCAATTAGGGGAGTAGGTCAGTGAGGTAGTTGTGAATGAAGTTCATGGATCTTCTATTCTCTACCTTAGATTTTATTTGACATGAGTATCATGGAAGATTACTTTAAAAGGAAATTCATCTTTCTATACAGTATTCAATTACATAATTTACATTTTAAATGTATATGGATGATTACAAGAAGGAAATAGTGATCGATTATATTCACTCATAAGGATGATTTCTATTAGAGGGGAATAATAATGGTACCATTAGGAGAAGAGTTTCATGGGAATGGTCTTAAGAACAAGGGCCTTTGATGTTTGGTCCTGTTTGGAGTCGACCTCAATAGTTTCTTCTCTAACCTCCTCGTTTAATTGGTTTTTAAACTCTTCCTAGGGTTTTTACCGGTGTTATTGTTTCTTTAGTGTTTGTAGTCATTGTCAGAAACTTTTCCCAATGTCCCTTCAGGCTCAGTATGGTATATGTGTATAGTTTCATCACTATCCTTACCAGCAGTTTTATGTAAGACCATTTTAGAAGAAAGAGATGATGTATTATTTTATGCTAAGTGAATACACAGTGGGTAGAGGATGATGTCATTGTGTACCTTGTGTATAGAGAATTGACCCAAAGATTTTTATAGACATATTCTCCCTCATATAGGTATATGAGATGGGCGTGGTCAATTCCACATAGGGGGGAAGTAGTTCCTAATCATCCATAGATCTTAAAAGGTACATTTCAACTATTTAGTTCCCTTGTTTTCCCATTATTTGATTCTGGATACTCACACAATTTTATAGAAAACAATATTTTACTATAAGTACATGAATCCTATTTTCATGTTTGTTTTTCTTTTCTGGTTTTTTCTGAGAAAAAGATGTGTTTCTTGAAATTCATTGATGTACACGTCATGTACTTTATGGGTACACGTCGTGTACACAATTACTGCGGGTAGCCGTGTGTCGTCAGTGTAGAGGCCATGCACACAACCATGATGGTGACCTGAAGTCCACCTATAGTGGGGCTTGGTAACAGAAAGTACACACCATGTACTTCAAAAGTACATGATGTGTACTTTATTTTTTTATTAAATGTTTTGGGGTCACGTCTCATGGACATAACCTCCTTTCTCTAGGCCTGGTTCATCCTAGAGAACCCATATGATGATGATCTTTCCCCAATCCCTCGATCGAGCACTTGTACTCTGAATCGATTGTCATCGATTGTGTTGGGAATGCAATGGTAAGATCTTCATTCTTCTTTATCTTTGTTTTATGATTCCTCATCTTTCTCAAGTTATTCTCTCTTGAACATTTTAGGTGATTTTATTGATCTATCATGTTCTTGGGATATTCAAGGTTTGAGGTTCATGTATAGTGATCTCCTAACACCAATGTAGCTGGTTTGTTCCTTTCCATAGATAGTCTTTGAGATTTATATAGAAAATTTCTCAAACCCCTTGAACATTGTTTTGCATATTTAAGTACTTACCCTTGTTAATTTCCTACTATGATTGTATGCTTTAGTAGCGGTAGATTTCATATGAATGGGGTTAATTGCTATGCCTTAAAGGGTTTTCCCCCATTGTTCGTGTTGACCATTGGCCTATTTCTTCATTTTAGGTTGTTGTTGTTTTTCCATGCCTAGTATTGTTGGATGGAGTGTTTTATCTTGTCTAACATGTTGATATGTTCTAGATTGGTAGCCAAGTATTCCTATAGTTTCACATTGGTCGATTTTTATCATTTGTGCATGATTTCTTTACACAGGGTTGCAGGAACCTGTTGAAGTGGGACCATAGAGGAGATAAACGCAGAGGGCTTTCACATAGTGTCTGTTAAAAATATCATGTTGTGAGACCATATGAGGGACTGATGTATAATTATTCCTAATAAGGTTTATAGATACGTTATGAGGCCACAAGAGGAATTGACGTAGATTTATTCTTAAAAGTACCTATAGTTATCGCTGAATGAATATAGGATGGAATTGGCGGTGATTGTTTCCTCAGAGAGTCTTTGAATCACATATGACTATAGGTGGAATTAATGATGAGTGCCTCCTAATATAGTCTTCGGAATATATATGCTTGTTTAGGTTAAACTAGATGGGTTAGGCTGAGAGTAATACCCAATGGGTTACCTTATTTAATTATATATTTGTTGATATATGAAACTGAATGAATTGAAACAGTGGATTGTTTACTACTGATTACATTCTTGTTACTTCTTCCTTTTACAAGTTATCTTCCATATATTCATTGACTGTTAGGTATAGATCTTGTGGTGGTTGCGTACTGGGATTTAGTCTCACACCCTCTTTGGTCCATGATTTTGGTCCCAAATAGATTATATTTTTGTAGGTATAGATAAGGGTATGCACCCTTCTACTTCAGGTACATGATTGTTGTGGAGTTAGAGAGCATGGGACCAAGCCTATGCTTGCATTGCTGAGGAGCTGTTTATCAATTTTATTTTCTACTTTGGTTTAGTACAGTTTTTTATTCTAGCATTGTGATTTGATTGGATACATTCCTAGACATATGTATAATGCATCATTCATATGTATGTGTGATTTGGTTTATTATCTCAACTCTTTCACTGATTACTTTGGCATGGATTATTACAACTTCCACTATTTTCTTTTTTCTTACTCCTACACGGTTACTCTGCTAATGAGGGCATTGTTTCCCCACTATCACACCCAAGACCCTCACTACTTGTCAGCACCCTCTAGCCTTCAATGAAATGATCTTAAGGCCATTTCACCAACCGGGTACGTGGAACCATTGGGTGGCTTCCGGAACCGAGGTGTTACAAAGTGGAATCAGAGTTAGTTCTTTTCTTCTTGACTTACTGTATAGAGGCTATATTCAGGGATAGGATGGAATCGTTTCTTGGTAATAAGTCGTGCTCGGTAGTAGCTATCATGTGTACAGGGAAAATCCATTCTACCTCATTTATTGAAAAAACAAATAATGGTTTTGTGATATAATAGTTGATTTGATTTCCACCGTTGGGCGATTCAAATGTTTTGTGTTGTTATTGTTGTTGTTATTGAGGTTCTTTTTCTGTTTCTACCCGATTAGATAAGGGTATGCCATCCCATGAATCATATAGGCACTTGCAAGAAATCACATGTCATGCATTCTTGCGATGCCATTTAGGGTGCATTAGCGATTGCATGTTATTGTGATATATATTGTGAAATATATGCTTGTTATTTTGATTTATTACCTGATAGAATTCCCACTTATTGTTAGAGCATTTATTATGTATGATTTTGTTTGAATAAACACCAAAATTTGGTTCTTGAGGTGTTATGGGACCTCATAAACTGGAATTTTGTGGATCATTGCAATGTTATCTTTGTTTATAGCATGTATAACATTCCATGATTTGATTCACGAGGAGTATGGGCCCTCTTTGGTCGTAGTTTGTCACTCAAAGGTTTAGTTAGTGTTTTTCTTGGTTCTGGAGTAGTTTCCTAGGTTACTGTTTGAAAAAATATACAATACACAACATGTAGTTTTTTGAACACACCATGTGTTCTTCTGTTTTGGAAGAATGTTTTTAAAGTACATGCCATGTACCTTATGTACAATCGTCTAGTCTCTAACTGTGTCACTGACTGTGTCGGTAGAGACACGGGATGGGGAAATACTTAGGGGAACATGTCGTGTACCTGTTATACACGCCATGTTTTGATGAATCTATGTCCACCCGTGTGACTAATGACACGGATGGAAAAAACATATGAGTTACACATCATGCTATGATTTAACAAGTTGTATATTCTAACCCAGATATTTGGTCGTGTATCTAACAACATGTGTTTGTTTAATCTCATCAAGTACATATCGTGTCCATCTGGAGAACATTGTGTATTGTCAACATTGCATATGGTCGTGTCATTAACAACATGGGTTGGTGAAGCTCGTCTAGTCGACACCGTGTCTCACTCTAACACGCCATGTAGTCTTGTTCTAGGGAGAACCTTGTGGCTTAGTCTTGTAAAATGACACGGGTTGGGGAAGAGGACTCAAGTACATGCCGTGTGTAAGGAAAACACGTCGTGTGTTTGCGGTGTTACACGACCTGTTTTGGCATATGTACACGCTCATGTGAATGGTTTAAGGGAATATTCTGTGTAGTGATCATACACACCATGTATCCATGTTTTGAAGAACATGAATACATTAATTCTCATGTTCCATTCTTTCAATCCTTATTTTCAATCCTGGATAAATTTAAACTAAGGTGTGCGATTGACCATGTAGAGTCATTCCACCGAGACATCGTCTGGTCGTACGTTGTTACATGTTAGTAAACAGAAACCAGACATTTCTAATCAGGGACTTCTAGAAGATCCTCTAGTTGTGCCAGTCATAAAACCAGCCATTATAACGGACACATGTATTGATTCATAGATCCAAGAGGTCTTTATGTGGATGATGAAGACCTTTCAGGGATAACCGCCTCCTACCCTGATTATGGCAGAATTGACGCATGTCTTTTAGCAATATAATTCTTTCAGCTTTTGAGGGGATAGAGGATCCCAGGCTATAGATTCATGTCTAGAAGCCATACTGACGATCTTCGAGCATCTGGATACGCCTCCAGAGAGGAGATACAAGCTTGCTACTTATATGCTTCATGATTCTTCCAACAAATGGTGGGATGTGATATCAAAAGTGGGGTTCTGGTAGGTTATAGTGTGGTATGAGTTTCAATGTACCTTTAATAACAACTTGTATCCCTAGACTTTGAGACCTAATCGAGCTAGAGAGTTAACGAGTCTGGAGTAGTGTAATCTTTCTATTATGGAGGATTCCGCTCACTTCAGAGAGCTTTGATGCATTACACCCTTTCTAGGGAGAGATGGGTTGTTTCTAGAAAGGATGTTTGAGGATGGTATCAGGTCTGATATTCAAGATTAGGTGAACATCTTAGGGTTGAAATTGATATCATCTATCATCAACCAGGTGCTATCACTGAAAGTAATCTGGGGGATTTTGGAGCTGTGGGCCCGAAATGTTCAGCATCCAAAGTTTGTGCTTGGCCAACTGATAGCGAGATACACCGCAAGGAGACTACATGTGGAGACCCATGTAGGCAAGATGTGCCTTTAGTTAGCTAGGTGGTATGATACCAGTGTGGTTTGTTCGGGAATACGATGCCACATTTCCCGAGAGACACATTGTAATTCTGATCATGTAGAAAAATGTGTCACCTTTAGCACTTCTATCAGATCTTATCCCCTGCTTCTTAGGAAAATGGTCCGTCTATGACTCTTTATTTAGGAGTACCAACACAAGTTTATTCTCTATCTTGGAACAAGTGTTCTTCTAGTCATTCGGGCATAGGTTGAGTTCATGACCATGGTATTCAGTCGACATTCATTCAATGACAGTAGGGTGGATCAGATCAGAGTGGTCAGACAGGGATATGGGGTTGTAGTACATGTAATAATTTTGTTGTGGAGAAGATCCAGTAGGAGTAGGATTCCACACCCTCTACGGTTTGGGGTACAATCTTATGTGCCTCTGTTTTATCTTCTGTTATTTTCGATACATGTTCATTCCATAACATAATATAAGTTTCTCTTGTGGGGAGCCTTGGGCTCTGCATCTTTTATTCTGCTGATATCTTAATGATAGACACTCTATTGGGGACTAGAATGACTAGTGTGTGACAGTGCAAGGAGGGTCCTCTAGAAGTCGGTGGGTGTCACTTATTTTGTGAAATTTATGTTCTAGAGATGACAAGCTATGATGCCATTCTCGGAATGGACTAGTTAATTCCCTTCCAAGTAGTTGTCGACATTTATCATCGTAGGGTGAGTTTAACATCACCAGAAGGTGGATCGTTTCTTCAAAAGGTCGAATGGGATGTCCAGGCAAGTAGAGCAGGACCCGAGAATCATGGGTTGGGAGGAGTTACAAATAGAATTGCTAGTCTATATATAGATGACCAGGGGACATCACAGTTATACATTCCTCCAGTGGTAGATCGTTTTGGGAAATCTTTCCAAAAGAATTTTCAGGTTTTCCTCAGAAGTGAGAGGTGGACTTTTCTATTGATTTTTCTCCAGGAGCGGCACCAGTGTCCATTCCTCATTATAGGATGGCTTCACAAGAGTTACCAGATCTCAAGAAGTAGTTTGAGGAGTTGGAGGCAAAGGGTTTCATCTGACATAATACTTCACCTCTTGGTTCACATGTCATGTTTGCGATGATGGAAGATGGTACTCTCAGGATATGGGTGGACTATCAGATGTTGAACCAGTTGATGGTCAAGAACTAATATCATTTTCCAGGGATTAATGATCTCTTTGATTAGATTCGAGGATCATGTGTGTTCTTGAAGATTGATGTGATGTACGATTACCATCAGTTATGTTTTATACCATCGATTTTACCTCTCACAACCTTTCGAAGAAGGTGTGGTTTATACGGGTATATGGTGATGTCGTTCGGTCCCACGAATGCACATGTTTTTTTCATGGAACTGATGAATCGAGTGCTCCATCCATACATGGATTCTTTCATTTTTGTCTTCATGGAGGATATCTTGGTGTACTCTCTCACTCGAAGAGACCATGATACCCATCTTGAGATCATTCTGAGTACACTGAGAGAGAATCAGTAATATGCTAAGCTCACAAAATGCCACTTTTGGATGAACCATATTCACTTCTTGGGTCATTTTATCTCAGAGACAGGAGTACCAATTGGCCAAGAGAAAGGGTGAGTAGTAGATTCTTGGAAGAAGTCGAAAAATGTCTTTAATGTAAGGAGTTTTCAAGGGCTGAGGGCTACTACATATGCTTCATACAGTAATTTTCATGCTTATCAGCACCACTAATGGGTCTAACTAAGAAGGGTGCAAGGTGCTTTTGGTCAGATTCTTGTGAGTCATCCTTTCAAGAGCTGAGATAGAGGTTGACTTCCACCCCGATCCAAGTTTTTCTAGAACCATAAAATAGCTATACAGTGTATTGTGGTGCATTAGATATTGGTCTATGAGTGGTGCTTATGCAGGGAGAATGAGTTGTTGTGTACGAGTCTCAACAGTTGATGACACATGAGAGGAATTAACCGACGCATAATCCAGATTTGGTGGTAGTTGTTCAAGCCTTATGTTCTTAGAGAAATTATCTACAGGGATAGAATTTTTTGGTTTTCACCGACCTCAAAAGTCTCAAGTATATCATCACTCAGCCTGACCTGAATTTGAGTTACCGAAGGGGGGTTGATTACCTTTACTCTTCTGACTTCGAGCAAGCCTACATTCCTTGGAAAGGCAACACTGTGACTGATGCGCTGAGCAGGAGGAATCAGATACAATCAGTTCATGAGGCGAGCAGTGAGTGGCGGCTTATTTCAATGTTCCCTGAGATGCCTTTTGAGGTGCATGATAGATAGGGTCAGACGTTTCTTTCTTCTATAGATGATATCTCTAATCTTCTTGACAGAGTGAGAATTAGGTAGCTATCAGATTTTGAATGACCCACCCTTTGGGAAGGTGTATCAAGAGAGTACCCTATTCCTAGAAGGACCATAGGAGAGTATGAGATCTTTCGTTTACAGCGGCACATATGGGTTCCTGCAGACATATGCGAGGAGCTGAAGTTGTACTTTCATTCCTCATTTTCAGTAGTTCATCCAGGTATCACCAAGATGTATTGTGACATACATCATCTGTATTGGTGGCCAGGTATGAAGAGAGATGTTGTTCGTTTCATCACGAGGTGTTCCACCTGTCAGTAGGTGAAGGTAGAGCATCAGGGACCAAGAGGGATTTTGCATCAATTACCCATTCTCGAGTGGAAGAAGAATAATGTTTTTTATTGACTTCGTGATGGGCTTTCTGAGGTCTCAATGAGGGAATGATTCAGTTTGGGTTTTCATTGAAAGAATCATTAAGGATTCTCACTTCATGCTGATCAAGGATATATTTAGTGTTGATGAGCTAGGACAGTTGTACATCTGTGAGATTTTATGTCTTCATGGAGTTTGCACTCCATTGTATCAGACCGGGACACACGTTCTACTTCTAGGGTTTGGTAGGGGCTTCATAAGGATTTCGGTACACTTGTAATTTTGAGTATAGATTACCATCCCCAGACAGATGGCCAGTCTTAGGGTATGATTCAGGTGCTTGAGGACATGCTTCAATCAAGGATCCTTGATTTTGGAGGATCATTGTAGAAGCACATACCTCTTGTAGAGTTTGCATTCAACAATAGTATTCAAGAAACTATTCAGATGACACCTTGTGAGGATTTTTAAGATAGGCCACGCTGATCAGCCTTAAGTTTGCTTGGGGAACGATAGGCAGCTTTGCTGGGGCCTCGTCTTGTTATGGAGACCATCGAGTAGATAGTGTTCATTTGGAAGTGGATGTCTACATCACAATCCCTATAGAAGTATTATACTGATCATCAGAGACGACCTATGGAGTTTATGTTCTGAGATTAGGTTTTCCTATGTGTGACACCCAGGATGGGACATATTGGGATAAGTTTAGAGGGTACAGTTTTGCTGAGGTACATCTGGCCATTTGAGGTGTTGGAGAGAGTTTCTCCAGTTGGCTATCTATTTCAATAACCTCAGAGGTACTGGGCAATGAATGACATATTCCACATTTCTCATCATTAACGTTACATCTCAGACCTGTCATGGGTTCTTCAACCTGAGGATGTTTATTTAGAGGTGGATGCCTCATTCAAGGAGAATCCTATCGTGATTATTGATCGATGAATGCAGTTTCTCAATGGCCGGTCTGTTCCTCTGGTACGAGTGATATAGTCGCACGGGCGAGTGCAGGACGATACTTGGGAGAGGGAGGCCGATGTGTGATCACATTGGCCAGAGTTATTAATTATTTATTCTTCTATGCTTCCTCTCTAGAGAAAATTCAGGGACATATTTCTTTATGGGGGATGTTTTTATGAACTCAGATCTTTTTCTCAGGTATGATTTCCTTTTTAGGTCATTTTTATGAAAAAAGTTGAGTTTCTGGAAACTTCTTGAAGTACACGTTGTGTACATTATGAGTACATGTTGTGTACTCATTTACTACGTGTAGCCATTTTTTGGTCGTGTAGCAGACATGCACATGGCCTTATGGGGGACATATGGGCCACCGAAATAGGGGCTCATTAACAGGAAGTACATGCCATGTACTTCAAAAGTACATGTCATGTACTTTTTTTCTCTATTTAATGTTCTAGGGTCGTGTTTGATGGAAAGAACATTCAACTTCTTAGTCTGGTTCATACGAGGGAACCCGTACGGTGAAAATCATTCCACGAGCCCCCGATCGAGCACATGTACTCCAAACCGACAGTCATCGATTGCATTGGAACTGAAAAATTAAGCTCTTCTTTCTTCTTGTGCTTTGTTTCCTGATTCCTCCTCTGTCTTGAGTTATCCTCCATTGAACCATTTTGAATTTTTTTTAGATCTATCATGATCTTGGGTGATTCAAGGCTTGAGGTTCACATAAAGAGATCTCCCAACAATGAGGTAGGTGGTTTGTGCCATTCCACAGACAGTCATTGAGTTTTATGTGCAACATTTCCCAAAAACCTTGAATAGGGTTTTGTGTATTTACAATATTAGCCTCGTTAATTGTCTATTATGCTTGTATTCTTTAGTAGAGGTTGATTTCATATGAATAGGGTTAATTTCTATGCCTTGGAGGTTTTTCCCGTGTTGCTCGTTTTGATTGTTGGTCTAGTTCTGCCTTTTAGACAGCTGTTTTTTCCCATGCCTTGTATTGTAAGATGAAGTTTTGTATCTTATCTTACATGCTAATATGATATTTATTGATAACCAATTAGAAATGGGGGTTCACATGGGCTATTGTTCATCGTTTTTGCATGTTTTCTTTACACAAGGTTGTGGGAACCTATTGTAGTGGAACTATAAGGGAAATTGATGCTGAGTGCTTTCCTTGAGTGTCCTTTATAAATATCACACTGCGAGACCATAGGGGGGATTGCCGTTGAGTGCTCCCTCAGAGGTTCTATAGATATGTTATGAGGCCATAAGAGGAATTGACGTTGAGTGCTTCCTCAAAGCACCTATAGGTTCCATTGAAAGACAATAGGTGGAATTAACAGTGAGTGCTTCCTCAAAGATTCATTGAATCACACAAGACTATAGGGGGAATTGACAATGAGTGCTTCCTCAAAGAGTCTTGGGAATATATATACATTTTTTTTAACTAGAGGGGATAGGCTGAGAGTACTACCCAGAGGGTTAACTTCATTAATTAGCTGATGTTTGATATATGAAACAGAATATATGTAAATCTGGTATTGTTTACTACTGATTACTTCCTTGTTACATCTTTTTTTTCTTGTTACCTTCCATTTATTGACTGAAAGTTAGGCACCGATCTTGTGGTTGTTACCTACATGGATAGTTACTCAAACCATGTTTGGTCCATGCTTTTTGGCCCATATAGATTATATTGTTGTAGGTATAGATAAGGGAAAGTTCACTTCTACTTCAGGTACTAGATTATAGTGGAGTTAGAGAGCTTGGGACCAAGATAAGGCTTGCGATGTTGAGGATATATTTATATATTTCCTTTTGTTCTTTGGTTTAGTACTGTTTTGTATTCAAACATTGTGATTTATTTGGATGCTTTCCTAGACATATGTATCATGCATCATTCATATGTATGAGTGTTAAAGTTTATTATTACCATCCCTCCACTGTTTAGTTTTTCATGGATTATCAATGCATCTGCTATTGTGTTTTTTCTTACTTCCATTGTGTTACTCTGCCAATGAGGCAATTGTTTTCCCACTTTCACACCCATGGCCCGCGCTTCAAGTTGGTATACTCTGGCATTCAGTGAAATGCGTTTGAGACTATTTGACCAACTAGGTACAGGGAACCTTTGGACGGCTTCTGGAATTGGGGAGTTAAAAGTTGTATCAAAGGTAGTTCTTTTCTTCATGACTTACCGTTTGGAGCCAATAGTCAGAGATAGGGAATAACAAGTACATGGTAACAAGTTTTTCTCGGGAGTAGCTAAACCGTGAATAGGGAAAACCATTCTACCACATTTATTTCAATTTTTTCTAGTATTGCAATTTTATAGTTGATTTTATTTTCACTATTGGGTGATTCAAATATTTTGTGCAGTTATTCTGGATGTTATTGTGGTTTTATTTCTATTGCAACCCACTGAGATGAGGGTATTCAATCTCATGCATCATATAGGAATTTTCTAGAAATCACATGTCATCCATTATTTCCATGCCATTTTGGGTGCATTAGAAACTGCATGTTATTGTGGTTGATGTTGTGATATATATGCATGCTATTGTGATAGATTCCTTGATTGAATAGATATTTTTAATTAGAGTATTTATTGTGTATTGTTTTGTTTGAATGAATACCAAACATTGGTTCTTGTGGTGTTATGGGCCCCCATTGACCAGAATATGGAAGATCATTGCACTATTATATTAATTTATAACATGTATAAGATGAAAAGCTATGATTTTTGGAGAGTATAGGCACTCACAGATCCTAATTTGGCACTTAAAGGATTGATTTAGTGTTTTTCTAGGTTTCAGATTAGTTTCTGAGGCTTACTGTCTAGAAATACCCAGAACACACATCGTGTAGTTTTGAGTACACCCCATTTTTTCTTCTATACGAGAATAATTTTTTTAAATTTCAGGTCGTGTACTTTATGTACAAGCTGAGTAGTCTCTAACCGTGTCACTTACTGTGTGGGTAGAGACACGGGATGGGGAAATCCTTAGGGTAACACGTCGTGTACTGATTGTACATGTCGTGTTGTGTTGACCTTGTGTCCACTTGTGTCACTAGAGACACAGATGGATAACACTTTCAAGTTACACTATTTGTCAAGTTAAACACATTGTGTACTGTAACCTATGTATCTGATTGTGTAGCTAAAAACACGAGTGGGTTGAATCTCTTTAAGTACACACAATGTCCATCTGGAGCACACTGTGTAGTGTGAGCCATGCATTCGGCCATGTCATTAACAACATGGGTCGGTGAAACTCGTCTATTCCATGCTGTGTCTAGCACGTACATGTTGTGTAGTCTTGTTCTAGGGAGAATCGTGTGTCTTAGCCATGAAGAATGACTCTGGAAGGGGAAGATGATTGTAGTACACGCTGTGTGTAAGGACCACACGCCATGTTTTTGGGGTGTTACACAACCTTTTTTTATAAGTATACACCCGTGCAAAGGGTTTAAGGGAAGATATTGTGTAGTGATCATACACGCCGTGTATCCATGTTTTTCAAAACTAGAATGCTTTACTTCTCTTCTTTCGTTCTTTCTCTTCTAGTTTTCAGACCAGGATAATTTTGAAATAAGGTGTGCGCTTGAACTTACAGAGTCATGCCAGAAATACATCCACCGGTTGTACGCTAGTTACAAGGTGGTAAATAGACACCAGACATGGATAAACAGGGACTTCCAACAGAACCTTTTGTTGTTCCAGTATTCGTTCTAGCCATTATACTTGACGTAGGTGCTGATGCACAGTTCATAGAGGGAATTATGAGGATGATGCAGACCTTTTAGGGAGCACCAACTTCGGCCTCGAAGATGGGAGAATTGACACGGGGCTTTCAGCAGTAGCATCCTCCCACCTTTTCAAGGGATAGAGGACCCCGGGCTGCAGAGTCATTGATATAAGTCATGTTGATGATATTCGAGCATCTGGAGACACCTCTAGAGAGGAGAGTCAATCTCACTACATATGCTTTGGGATTCTTTGAAGAGATGGTGGGATGTGATCTCACAGGTGGGGTTCTAGTTGATTATGGTGTGGGATGAGTTTCATTGTACTATCAATGACTACATCTATCCAGATACTTTGAGAGATAATAGAGCTCAAGAGTTTATGATTCAGGGAAAGGGTACTCTTTCTGTTATGGATTATTCCTCTCACTTCACTGAGCTGTATAGATTTACACCATTTCTAAGGGGATATGGGGTGTTTCTAGAATGGAAGTTTTAGGATGGTCTTAGGCCGCACATTCAGGCACATGTGAACATCTTCATGTTGAATTTGATATCTTCTATCGTCAATTAGGTGCAGATCCCTAATTGTAATTTGGGGGATTCTGGAGTTGTGGGCTAGGGCGGTTCAACATCAAGTGTTAGTGTTTTTCTAACTGATATCCAGAAGCACTATAGGGAGACTACATGTGGTGATCCTAGTGGTAAAGATGTACCATTATGTAGCCAGGTGGTATGCTACTAGTGTGGGACGGTTGGGGAAACGAGGCCACATTGCCCGAGAGACCCAGTGGAGTGCCAATAATGTAGCATGATGGGTCACTTTTTGTGATTCTGTCAGATCTTCTCACTAGCACCTGGGGACATGGGTTCTTCTATGACTCCTCATTCAGGAGCAGCGCCACCAGTTTCTCATAATCCTGGGAACCCGAGTTCTTCTAGTCATTCAGGTAGAGTTAGATGTCATGACTGTGGTTTCCAGTTTCCAGGAATTCAACAACAGTTGGGTGGATTAGCTCAAAGTGGTCAGTCTGGGTCACAGGGACGTTGTACAAGTCAGACTTTTGCAGCATAGTAGACCTAGTAGGAGCAGCATCCTGATCCCTCTATAGTTCAAGGTTTGATCTTAGTATCCTCATTTTAATCTTCTACTGTTTTCTATATAGGGGCTTCACATATATTTATATCTGTTGCTGTTTTGGAGATCCTTGGTCTTTTTACCCATTCTTCTTCTGATATCTTAACACTAGAAACTACATTGGGGACTAGAATGGATTGTGTGCGACAGTGTAAATTGTTCTCTCTAGAAGTTGGTGGTGTCATTTCTTATGGGACCTATACTTCTTAAAGATTAGAGCTTATGATTTCATTCTCATAATGGACAGGTTAGTTCCCTTCCAGGCAATCGTCGACTCTTATCACCATAGGATGAGTTTCAAATCACTAAAAGGTGGATCGTTTCTTCATAAGGTTGAATGGGATGTCATGGTGAACAGAGCATGACCCAAGCATCATGGGATGGGAGGAGTTACAACACATATTGCTAGTCTATATCTGAATGAAAAAGGTACTTCAATGTTAGATATTCCTCCAGTGGATGATCGTTTCAGGGATGTCTTTTGAGAGAGATTTTTAGGTTTTCCTCCATAGCGATAGGTGTACTTTTCTATTGATCTTGTGCCAAGAGCATCACCGATGTCCATTCCTCTTTATATGATGGCTACACTGGAGTTACAGGAGATTTAGAAGTAGTTGGAGGAATTACAGGCCAAGAGATTCATTCAACCCAGTACATCTCCTTTGGGTTCTCCTATCCTATTTGCAACGAAGACAGACCGTACCCTCAGGCAGTGTGTGGAATATCAAAAGTTGAACTAGTTGATGCTCAATAATAGATATCCTTTGTCAAGGATTGATGATCTCTTTGATCACCTTTTAGGAGGCCGTGTGTTCTCGAAGATTGACTATTACTCACTAGGGTATCTTATCAGTCTAATGACTGTCCCCACATGCCAACACATATTCTTTTAGTGGTTTTTGTCCTCACTCACACACACCCTGAGAAACATTCCAGAAGGTCACGCATCCAGATTACTACTCTAGGACGAGCATGCTTAAATGTGGAGTTATAATTAGGTAGGCTCCTGAAATGAAAGATGCACCTCATTGACATGGGTAGTAAAATTTAGCATTTTATGTCTCACATATCCAGGGGGGTTACATTATCAAACCCTTTAAAGAACTACACCCTCGTTGTGGACCCCATGCCTTAAACCCAGGTAGCGCCTAAGCTCTTACGAAAGGGTGTTGGCTCTGATACCATTTTTCTTGACCTGCCTTTACGAGCCATGAACCTTGTCATCTGACCCCATGGGTCTCCTGTAATACCTTGGTTACATTCCCAACACACCATAGGATATTACTCAATAATGTCACTTTCAAGACTAATGATTTTCCCCACATAATGTATATTACTCACTAAGGTCACTTTTAATACTAATGATTGTACCCACATGCTAACACAAGTTCATTCATTGTGCATTGTCCTTACTCACACACACCCTGAGAAACTTCCTAGAAGGTCACCCATACTAATTACTACTCAGGAAAAGCATGCTTAACTGTGGATTTCTAATCAAGTAGGCACATGAAAAGAATGGTGCACCTTGTTGACATGGGTAGTAACATTTATCCTTTTTAAGCCTCACTCTTCCAGCGGTGTTACACACACGATCTTAAGTTGGAGGCAGTTTTTAAGCCTCACTTTTAATCCTTATGCTATTATATTACTCACTAAGGTCACTTTTAATACTAATGATTGTACCCACATGCTAACACAAGTTCATTCATTGTGCATTGTCCTTACTCACACACACCCTGAGAAACTTCCTAGAAGGTCACCCATACTAATTACTACTCAGGAAAAGCATGCTTAACTGTGGATTTCTAATCAAGTAGGCACATGAAAAGAATGGTGCACCTTGTTGACATGGGTAGTAACATTTATCCTTTTTCAGCCTCACTCTTCCAGCGGTGTTACACACACGATCTTAAGTTGGAGGCAGTTTTTAAATCCTTATGCTATTAGAGACATTATCTATGGGGAGATAATTTTTGCAGTTTTCACCGACCACAAAAGTCTCAAGTATATCTTCACTCATCGTGACCTGAATTTGAGGCAACGAAGGCAGGTCGAGTACCTTTGGTCTTTTGACTTCAAGCTTGCCAACACGCCTGAGAAAGGAAACATTGTGGCTGATGGAATTAGTAGGAGGACTAAGATACAAGAAGTTCAGGAGGCCAGTAGTGAGTGGTTGCTTGAGGCACTATTCTTTGAGATGCATCTGGATGTGGATGACATATAATGGTAGATTTTTCTTTCCTTTGTAGTTGTTACCTCAACTTTTCTTGGTCAAGTGCGAATGAGGCAGCTATCGGATTCTGAAGGCACAGTCCTATGGGATAGTGTATATTGAGAGAGACCAATTCCTAGACAGACCATAGGTGAGGATGAGATCTTGTGTTTCTAGGGTTGTGTATGGGTGACAATAGACATATGTGAGGTGCGGATATGAGACTTTCATTCCTCATTTTGGGCAGTTTGACCAGGTGTCACAAAAATGTATCGTGATCTACATTGCCAGTATTGGGGGCCAGGAATGAAGAGAGATGTTTTTTGTTTATTCATGATGTGTTCCACCTATCAACAGGTTAAGGTGGAGCATCAGTGACCTACAAGGCTTTTGCAACAGTAACTCATTCCCGAGTGAAAGTGGAATGATGTCGTGATGGACTTCGTGATGGGTTTGCTGAGGTCTCCTCGAGGGAATGATGCAGTATGGGTTGTTATTGATAGACTCAAGAATGTTTCTCACTTATTTCGGATCAAGGACACATTTATTTTTGATGAGATGGGACGGTTGTACATCTGTGAGATTGTACATCTGTATGGAGTTCCGCACTCCATTTATTTCGACACAGACACGTGTTTACTTCTCGTGTCTAGTAGAGGCATCAGAAGGATTTGGGTACACATGAACTTTTGAGTTCAGCTTACCATCCCTGGACAAATGGATAATCCAAGCGTATGATTCATGTTCTTGAGGACATGCTCAGATCATCCATCATTGATTTTAGAGGTTCTTGGGAGAATCACATACCTCTTGTGGGCTTTTCCTACAACAATTGTATTCAAGAAACTATTCATATAGAACCTAATGAGGCTTTATATGTTAGGCCATGCTAATCACCCTTATGTTGGATGGAGGAGGGAGAGGCAGCTTTTCTAGAACCTCGTCTTGTTCAGGAGACCACAGAGTAGATAGAGTTGATCTGGATGATGATGGCTACTGTATAGTATGAATAGAAGTTTTATACTGATCAGGGGAGATGACCTCTACAGTTCGATGTTTGAGATTAGGATTTCTAGCCTATCACACCATGGTTGGGAAATAGGAGGATTATGTGATAGGGTAATAATTCGTTGAGGTATGTCAGGCCGTTTGAGGTGTCGGAGAGAGTTGTGTCGGCTACCTATCAGTTGAAATTATCTCAGAAGTACCGGGCTATGCACGACGTCTTCCATGTTTCTCAGCATCAACGTTACTTCTCAGACCAGTCTCATGTTATTCAACTAGAGGAGGTTGAGTTCGAGGTGGATGCATCATTGAAGGATCATCCAATGTATATTTTTGATTGAAGTATGTAGGTTATCCATGGACGGTCTTTCCCTATGGTACGAGTGTTATGGCATCATGGGCGCGTGTTGGACGAGACATGGGAGAGGGAGCATGATGTACGATCATAGTGGCCGAAGTTATTTGACATGTCTTCTTACACGCTGCCATGCTAGGGAAATTTGGGGAATAATATATTTAAGGGGGAAAGTTAGTAAGAACTCAGATCTTTATTTTAGGTATGATTTCCTTTTCTGGTTGTTTTTTATAAAAAGAGGAGTTTCTGGAAAAATTTTGAAGTACACATCGTGTACTTTATGATTACATGTCATTTAATCGGTTTTCATGGGTAGCCGTGTGATAGACGTGTTTCTGCCTTGCACATGGCCATGTGGGTGATCTAGAGGCCGCCTAAATTAGGCCTCAGTAACAGAAAGTACATTCCGTATATATTCTTGTTTTATTAAATGTATGAGGGTCACATCTGACGGACATAACCTCCTTTTTCTAGGTCTGGTTCATCCAAGAGAACTCGTACGGTGATGATCTTTCTACAAGCCCCATATCAAGGACCTATAGTCCAAATCCATTGTCGTCAATTGCATTGGGACAACAATAGTAATCTCTTCCTTCTGTGAGAGCTTAATTTCCTTATTTCTTCTCATTCTAAAATTATCATATGTTGAATGTTTTATGCCTTTTTTTTATCTACCATGTTCTTGGGAGATTCAAGGCTTTAGGTTCATGTTTAGCGATCTCCCAACACCGAGGTATGTGGTTTGGGACTCCCATTGATAGTATTTGTGTTTTATGTGAAAAATTTCCCAAAACCCTTGAACTAGGTTTTGTATATTTACAGTCTTAGCCTTCTTAATTTCCTGCTATGGTTGTATGCTTGTGTATAGGTTGATTTCATATTAATGGGGTTAATTTCTATGCCTTTGAGGTTTTCCCCCGTTGCTCATTTTGATCGTGTGTCTAGTTCTGTATTTTAGGCTGCTATTTGTTTTCAATTCCTAGTATTGTATGAGGGAGTGTTTTATCTTTTCTGACATGCTGATATGCTGTAGATTTATAGAAAACCAGTCTTAGGGGTTCAATTTTGCTGATTATCATCATTTGTGCATGTTTTCTTTACACGAGGTTGCATGAAGCTATTTTAGTGGGATCATAGGAGCAATTGACATCGAGGGCTTTCGCGGAGTGTCGGTTATAAATATCATGCTACGATACCATTGGGGGGATTTCCGTTGAGTGCTCCCTCAGAGGGTCTATAGATACATTATGAGGCAACATGAGGAATTGACATTTAGTGCTTCCTCAGAGCGCCAGTAGAAACTGCTGAAAAGTAAAGGGGGAATTGACGATGAGTGCTTCCTCAGAGAGTCTTAAGAATATCAACCCTTGTTTTTGTTGAACCAGAGGGGTTAGGATGAGAGTAATACCCAGAGGGTTACCTGCATTGATTAGCTCTTGTTTGATATATGAAATTGAATGAATTGAAACTTTTGATTGTTTACTATTGATTACTTCCTTATTATAAATTTATTTTACTTGTTACCTCCCATATATTCACTGATAGTTAAGCATAGATATTTTAGTGGCTGCCTACTATGATTTACTCTCACAACCGATTTGGGACATGCTTTTGGGACCAAATGGATTATATTTTTTTAGGTATAGATAATGTCAAGAACCCTTCCACATCAGGTACTTGATTGTTGGGGAGTTGGAGAGCATGGGACCAAGATTAGGCTTGCGATGCTGATCAGTTTGTTTATCTATTTTCTTTTGTACTTTGGTGTAGTACTATTTTTTATTCCAGCAGTATGATTTGTTTGGATGCTTTCCTAGACATATGTATCATGCATCATTCATATGTATGTGTGCTCTAGTTTATTATTTCTAGTCTACGACTGTTTACTTTTTGATAGATTATTACTGCTTCCGCTATTGTCTTCTTTCTTACTTCTGCTGTGATAATATTCCAATGAAGGCATAGTTACCCCAATATAACACACAAGGCCCTCATTACTAGTTGGAATCCTCTGGAGTTTGCGGAAATGTTCTTGAGGCCATGTGACCAACCAGGTACAGGGAACCTCTGGGATTCTTCTGAAACAGAGATGTTACATTTATATTCTCATGTAAAAGACATAGGAATTAAGCTCCTACAAGTAGTGTTGACTACTGCAGTCAAAGGCCAGACTAGCTCATTTGATTTGTTTTAGGGCTATAGATTGATGATGAGAACATATATACCAAATAGGTAACATTTCATTCTTTATATGAACTTATAAAATGTTATCCTTGACATGGATTGGTAATATTCTATTTTTGATGATTTATTATTCTATGGAGTGGAGTTGTTTTCTCCTATGTGGATGGTCAACATGTGGTTTTCATTTGAGAGTTGAGATATTAGGTGGTAAGTATTTATAGGGATCCCCTTATTTCATTTAGGGATGAGTTTTGGTAGAGTCAATAGTCATTGGGACAATAGAGATTCCCATGGTTGTTGGTGAGTTTATAGATGTTTTTACCAACGAGGTTGTGAAGCTACAACCTAACCATGATGTTTAGTTTTGGATAGACATATATCCTGGTGCTTCCCCAATTATTATGGATCCTTATTAGAATGAACATTTCATGTTATGGGAGTTTAGGAGTCATACTGATGATATGATGCATACTGGGTTTATCTATCCCAGTGTGTCACCAAGGGAAAATCTATTGTTGTTTTCCATGAAGGTGGATATTATTAAGAGGTTGTGTATAAACTACTATAGGTAAGATCATGGGGAAAATAATGAATGGATATCCACTTATAAGGATATATGATATTTTTTTCCTTAGATAGGGTAGATATGGATTTCTGTATTCGATATGTGGTCTGTATATCACCCGATGAAGGTGAATGATGATGTTATACTGAATAATATCATCATATATGGGTATGACCAGTTCATGTACATAGTTAGGTTGTTAGTGTTATTAATACATCAAACATGTTCATGGGGATAATGTACTATTTTTTTCATGAGTTTGTGGATAGATTTTTCATCATATTCAATGAAGATATGTTGATTTAATTGAGGTCAACGGAAGAGAATATTGGGAATCATAGTTCTCTCTTTAGGGTTATTCTGTGCCAAAAGTTCTTTGGAAACATTTCCATGTGTTTATTTAGACATCATAGTTTCATTTCCATGGGAATGTGTTTCCTCAGTAGTATCGGGAATTGGAATGATCGAATATCGAGGTATATGTTTCTTGGTCAGAATCAAATATATCCGTAGAGGTTCCCAATTTTAATAGTCTTGTGGGATAATATTAAATATTTTTTGCGGATTTCTTATGAGTCACAGTCCAATTGAATTCACTGGCGAGGAAGGGACAAGAAATATTTTGGACTAAGCAATGTCTAAAATTATTTTTATACCTATAGTGGATGTTTTCATCACTCAGTTGACTTAGTTTCCAAAAGCGGGTTAAAATATTAAGGTGTTTTATGAAAATTACCATCTAGTATTAGGATTCGTAGTTTTTAAACAGTGGTAATTAATCTATTATATGTATATGTATTTACTTCCATTAAATCCTAACAATGCATTGCATAATCTTGATCTAGATGTGTGTTTGTTTAGAATGATGTTTTAGTGGTTTTACCTCATTGGGGAATGTGTTTTGTTCTTCATTTGACACAAGATCTTGATGTATATATTCTCATAACATGATTTTATTTTTTGGTAGTATAGGTGGATGGATATTATTCCTAATTATAATTTTATGATCTAACAAACCTCAAGAATGGGAAATATCATAGATAATTCATTGAGAAATAAGTTGTGGAAGGATGTTGTTCGAGATCTTAGGGATGAATGGAGAGAAATGTATGAGTTGGAATCCTTACAAATAGATGCAAGGATAGATGATGGTAAAAAAATTATTCATATTAGGGTATAATATTATTTGTTGCATTGGGTGGTGGAGTCTCAATGTGTAGAATTAGAGGTAGATGTAATGTGTGATCATGTAGGCCATGTTGAATCTCTAGAGGGATGGTTGCAGGATGGTCGGAACAGAATGATGTCTCTATGGAGGTTTTTTGTTCTGTTAGTGATTTTTGGAGGATTAATTTTTAATTTTCATAGTTCAAATTTATTTTTATACCAAAGAGTATCGAAAATGTATCGTGTCTTTAGGATGCAGTTTTGGTGGTCTGGGATGAAATGGGTGGTGGAAGAGTTCATGGAAAGGTGGGATATCAGTTTTCATTTCAATGTGAATGTGATTACTCACAATGCCTCCCATATCCACAATCATAATACATATCTCCATGATGACTCCCATGTCATTGAAGACAAATATTAGCTTATCAAGAATGTAATAGTGTTCATCTAGATGCCAGTGGAGATCCCAAATCACTAAGGGAAGACATTTCATGGAAGGGAAATTACATTAGTTCTTATGTAATATAGTCTATGTATCCTGGAGGAGAGATATTTGGAGTAAGAAATTCAAATTTTTTCCCAGTACAAAGAGTTTTTTTTTGAGTTTTTATTCTCATAGTTTTTCATTGTGATGTGATGTATCGATCATTTTTTCTGAGATGTGATATTTTCATGATGTAAGATGTCTGATATTGTCTTGACATATAAAAACATTAGGACATTAATACCAAGGATAATGAATTAAATATTATGTGTTTAAATTTTTTTGGGAATGTAAATTCCACTCACAGTAGATATTACACATTAATAGAGGATATACGTTCAAGCTTCATTTGTTCAGTGCATTGTAGTGATAAGGCCCCAGCCTTAAACCTTACTTAATCTTGAGTTATCACAAGATTACACGTTGAGGATCTTTTCAGGTTTAGAGTTTTAGAGAATTAGAACATAACTATTACATCTCAAAAGATTACAAAGTAGTCACTTCTACTAAGTTTTCATAATAAAAAAACTCTTAAAAGAAACATGTCTAGTTTCATGTTTTATATAGCATGACATTCCCTTGATTCCATCCTTGACCCTATTCCACATTAAGTCCTGTGAACAACATTTCAAAAAAAAACTTGGGGTGAGCATAAGAAGCTCAGTAAGGGATACACAAAGAATGAAAACTGTTAGTTTTTCAAAATCAAGTAAACCATGTATACTCTATCAAAGTAATACCTTCACTTTCATGAAGTAGTAAAAACTCTTCACTGAAAAAAGTATCATTACTTACCTTTTTGTAACCAAATTATTACCATAAAACCCATATAAAGAACACATAACATATATAAAGGTAACTTGGGACATAAACATACTTAAGTGGAGTAACCATATGGTCGACTTCCACACATATCACTTAATAGAATAGCCATACGGCCAATTTCCGTACATACTTAATGGAATAGCCATACGGCCGACTTCCATACCCAATGCATTGGAAGTTATAACGTAACCACCCGTCCTGGTATTCACGGCACCACCCGTCATATGGTTTATAACGTAACAACCCGTTAAAATGTCCAAGTACCAATATAAAATCATAAAACATAAAACCAATATAAAGGAATGATAACATTTCCACATCACAATATATCATAATAGAATCCTTTATCAAAACCATTTTCAATACCAAAATACATAAAAGAGTATATGGTATTTATTTTATTTTAAAAACATTACGGCTTGTTGAGGAAGCCAAAGACCAAATAATACTCGTGGTGGCAGAAAAGGTCGTTGTCACCGCGTACGTTAAAAAACATTTCTTTTTGTCGTTTAGTAAAACGCTTCGTAGAAATAGATTCCTTTTGTATAAAAGTAAAAGTCAAAGGGGTTTATACACCATATAAAAGAAAGTTGTGTATAAAACGAAATATTCCTCAATGAAAGGAGATTGAGACGAAGTCCCTTACCTTGGGTCCGACTTGACTCGATCGTTCTTTAACGTCCTGAATAATAAACTTGAGTTAATTTATACATGATTAAGAACCTTTTTAAAGTTCATTATTCTTTCTATATCACTTATTTCCATGTTATAAACATTATGTAACCATTTAAGTTAATAATGTTTGTTTTGTCAATATTTGGTTCTTAAGTCGAAAGTTGACTTCTTACAATTACATGTTGTTCATGTGGTCAAAAGTTCTTTATATCCAGAATGAAATTCCTGATTTGGATATCATATATATCATATATATCCAGAATATACATGTATTTATAATATTACATAATCATTTAGAGGTAAGAAATGAAACGCACCATTCATGGAGACGGTAAGCCGTACGTACGCATGAACGCTACTTTCATTTCTTTGTCATATTAGTGGAATTAAAACTAAATGAGAGGTATGTATATTTTAATTCCAGAATTATATTCATCATTTAGATATATAATTAAATATATATATACATTATATACATGTAATTTTAATAGTACATTACATTTGGGGATAAGAAATGAAATGCACCGTTCATGGAGACGGTAAGCCGTACGTACGCATGAACACTACATTCATTTCTATCTCATACTTTAATGGAAAGAAATAATAATGATATAGAGGTATATTATAATTCCAGTATAACATCATATTTAATAACTTTAAATCCATCCTTTACACGTCCCACATATGGCATTAACGAATCACATCACTTTTAGGGGGCAGTAGTCCGCACTTCCTTAAATGAAGATATCGTGTTTACCCATAATGGAAACCATAAAGGTATGCCAAAAATGAATAATACAGAAGCTTAAAGAAAACATAAACATATTATATATCATATATAAAAATAGTGACATCATAATGGCCACCCTTGAAGGTGTTAAATGAGTATTGAACAATCATCGTTTCGGGAGGCAGAATTTCGCCATCAACGGAAAACATATGTTCTTTAACCATTTGATGTAGTTGTGTGATAGTGTAGCTCAAATATATCTTATAACAAAATCCTAGTATATTGAAGATACTGGTGTTGTTATAAAAGAAGTAAATAAAAAGAGTTTAGAGGGTTGGAGAAGAAAAATAAAACAAATGAACATGAGAGAATGAATTACCTTTAAAAGTGTAACTCCTTTGGATTTGAGCCTAAAGGCTTCCTTTGAAAGGATTATGCCCAAAGGGAATCCTCTAGGATGAGGAGAGGGATGTGAAGATAGTAATTGGGCAGGGGTTGGCCGATCCAAAGGCTTTAGAAGTGTGTGAAATGAGGTAGAGGTGGGGGCCTTTTATAAGAGGAGAGGAGGGGCACTTTTGGAAAGTAAAGAAATATTACATTATTTGAAAATGTGTTTATAATTCGTGGATAAGGTGATAAGTTTTAGAAATCCACTCATCCAATTGGTTTTGGACATGTGTAGGTTTTAGATTTTTCATTATCTTTCCATTTTATTTAATTCGTCAAATAATGATGTCATCGCTGCATCATTATTATGTCATAACTAATTTAATTAATTTAATGTCTAAAAATTATAAAACAAATACTATGATGTAGGAAATATTTTTAGCTTTCCAATGACTATTTATAATCAATATTTGGACTTGTATAACCCCACTAAACAATTATTTTAGTAAAACAATTTATGTTAGTGTCATTCTCACTTTAACATTAAATAAAAATATATTAATGTCATTTTCCAACTAAAGTGGCTCCATGGGGTCCCCAAGTTGGCTCATGGCTTGTCTTGGTCGGCCATGACTCACCCAATAGGTGTAGGAAAAGTTTCATGGTGTTTTCACATTCTTATAATACCATTTTTACCTTAAACTACACTAATTACCTCTAATCACGATTAATGAAAAAAAGTTACTATTCACCAAAAAATTATTTTAATTTCATTGAACAACATTTTACTTCTTAATGAAAACCATGTATGTCGGATCTTCAAAATTCAATACAAATTAGTGGTAAAATTTCATTTAACTGAAAAATCAGTTTGCTTGATTACCACTTAGTGGTTTCACTATTCATCAAAAATTGAAGTTTTTCAGAAAATTACCAAAAATTCACCCTAAGCTATATTTGATATTCCGAATTCAAAAATGAAGTACATTTTACAAAATTCAAAACATATAAGTAAAATTAATTAATTTAATAATTAATTCCCATTGTCATGAAAAATAGCGTGTTTTTGTGAAATAATATGTATCAAAAGATTGACACCAGTTTAAGTCCAATTTCAAAGTGAAATTGATTCCAATGACCACCATTGGATTAACTGGTAAAAATATTTTATAATTTCACTTTAAAACCAATTAAAATAATAATCTAATCATAAAAATAATTTAGATTAAAAAGAGGTTTTGAATTAAAATACAACATTTTACACTATTCAAAAAAAATGAACTTTATCAGAAAGGTACCAAAAATTTACACAAAGTAAATTTTGATGTCCCGATTCTAAAGAAGAGTTATATTTGGTCCAAAATAAATTATAAGAGTGATCAAAACTATATTTAATGACGGCTCACCATTAAAAGGTGATAAGTGAACCTTTAGTGAAAATTAGAGTATATATGCACTAAAATTGAACTCTTTCCGTATTTTAAGCCTTTATCTTTTATTGGGTAAATGTATAAACATTTGAAACATATCCAATCATATTTTAGTTATTTCTATCGATTCCCGCCAGTACAATAGCTACTTGTTAACTAACATTTAAAATAATATTATTTTATTACTAGTGTGCTACGTAAGTTTCAAAGAAACTCATTGTTGCATACCGGGTACGCTATCGAACATAGCAACCCCTTTAAAATAAAATTAATATTTAATTCGTAAATATTAATAAATATGAAAATTCTTTATTCTTTATTTACCTGGGATGTTACATCCTTCCCCCCTTTTGGGAATTGCGTCCTCGCAATTTTATTCACTTATCAAAATAAGTGGGGATATTTATCCCTCATAGCATTTTCAGATTCCCATGTTGCCACTTCAATCACATGGTTTTTTCACAAAACCTTTACCTCATGAATCACCTTATTCCATAACACTTGCTCCCTGTGGTCAAGAATTTGGACCGGTTGTTCCTCATAAGATAGGTTCTCTTCCAGCTAAACTACCTCTGGACTCAAAACATGAGATGGATCTGGCATATACTTTCTCAACATCGAAATGTGAAAAACATTGTGTACCTGAGATAAACTCAGAGGTAAAGCCACTCGGTATGCAACTGATCCAACTCTTTCCAGAATTTAGTATGGTCCAACCAACCATGGACTCAACTTTCCTTTCTTACCAAATCTCATCACACTTTTCCAAGGAGAAACCTTGAGAAAAGCATGATCACCTACCTCAAAAGATAGATCCTTCCTCCGGTTATCCGCATAACTCTTCTGCCTTCTCTGAGCTGTTCTCATGTGTTTTCTGAATCAACTGAACTTTTTCTGCCATATCTTCTACCAATTCTGGTCCCATCAGATTCCTTTCACCCACTTCATCCCAGAAAGTTGGAGTTCGACACCGCTTCCCATATAATGCCTCAAATGGTGCCATCTGTATACTGGAATGAAAACTGTTATTATAAGAAAAGTCAACCAAAGAAAAATGTTGGTCCCAACTTCCCTGATAATCCATAGAACAAGCTCGTAGAATATCCTCCAAGGTCTGAATTGTTCGTTCTGACTGCCCATCTGATTGAGGATGAAAAGCTGTACTAAAATTTAATTCAGTACCCAACGACTTCTGAAGGCCTTTCCAAAAGTTAGAAGTGATCCTGGGATCACGATCAGATAAAATGGAGAGGGGAACTCCATGTAACCTGACTATCTCTTTAAGATAAAGACGGGAAAGTTGATTTAGAGAGAAACTATCTCGTATAGAAAGGAAATGAGAATATTTGGTCAAGCGATCAACAATAAACCAGATTGCATTATTACCTCGAGATATCCTCGGTAATCCCACAACAAAGTCCATGGATATGTTTTCCAATTTCCACTCTGGCACTGGTAAAGGCTGAAGCATCCCTTTCGGTAACTGCCGCTCTACTTTAACCTGTTGACATGTCAAACACTTCATAGTAAAATCAGCAATTCCTCTTTTCATTCCATCCCACCAGTAATACTCCCGCAGATCTCTATACATCCTAGTACTGCCGGGATGAACTGAAAACGGGGAACTATGAGCCTCACATAACAACTCATTCTTAAAATGTGAATCACAAGGCACACATAACCTCTTCCCAAACCTCAAAACACAAACACAAACTTATCCACGAACTCATGGAAAATTCTATTCATAAGGTCCATGAATACAGAAGGTGCATTGGTTAACCCAAAAGGCATAACTATAAATTCATAATAGCCATATCTAGTACGGAACGCAGTCTTTGGAACGTCAGCTTCTTTTACTTTCAACTGATGGTACCCCGACCTCAAGTCAATATTCGAAAAATACTGATCTCCCTGGAGCTGATACCACTTCATTCGATGGCCCAACATCTGCTGAAGTTGTTGCAAAGGATTTTACCACCCCTTTCTGCTTGTAGTCTAACTGCTTTCCCCCAGTTGAGCTCTTCGTTGGACACTCGTTTGCATAATGACCCATTTCATTACAAATAAAACATCTTACCGTTGGCTTTTCATTTCCTGCATGATCATCTTCCTTACAGTTACGAGCAATATGACAAGACTTACCACACCGAAAGCACTTACCAGACTTGGATAAACATTCTCCAGGATGCATTTTACCACAATTCTCACAGGATGGATATTTGGTTTTCTTACCTCCTTGCTTCTTTGATGAATTATTCGCATTTGCCTGCCAACTAGACCTCTTATTCTGTTTTTTGTCATAGAACACCTGATCATCGGAAAACTCCATTTCCACCTTCTCCGCACATCGAACAAGTTTTTCATAACTTTTGAACTCACGAGAAGCTAAATCTCTTCGATACTTTGGCTATAACCCTGAGTAAAAACAGTTTATTTTATTATCAAGATCTCGTATGAAGTTTGGAGCATACCTTGCCAATCGAGTGAACCTTTCTTCATAGGCAGCCACTGAGTCTTCCTCTTGCCTCAATTCCAAGAATTTCTTTTCCATCCTAAGTCGAACAGCCTTAGGAAAATACTTCTCAAGAAACATACCTTTGAATTCGTCCCAGTGAAGATCCTCAATCTCATCACTATCCCTTATATTTTTCACCATCTACCACCACTGATCAGATTCACCTTCAAAACGGTAAACAGAAAGACTAACCTTTTGATGTTCTGAACACCCCATGACATCAAAAATCTTCTCCAGTGCTTTAATCCACCCTTCAGCTTTCACAGGGTCAGATGATCCTCTGAATGATGGTGGATGTTGCCTCATGAAATGTTCCACCACTGACATGTTCCTCTGCGGTTGATCTGGCTGATCTCGTGCATGGATACCACCACCATTTATAGCCTGAGTCAACTCTGCCATCACTGCAACAAACTTTTCAGTTCCGATTCCGACCATCTCAGGTTGCTGATTTGGAAGGTTTTCTTCCTCCTGATGTCGTCCCAACATAGCTGCTTTGTTTCCTCTGCGGAAAACCATTCTGAACACCGAAATATCTTAGGCGAAACAACATGGTAATCTGTAAATGCTATATCATTTCCATCATATTATAATTTAACACTTTTCTAACTCCTAAAGTTCTCTAAACCGACCTTTGATACCAACTATAATGCCCCAGCCTTAAACCTTAATTAATATTGAGTTATCACAAGATTACACGTTGATGATCTTTTTAGGATTAGTGTTTTAGAGAATTAGAACATAACTATTACATCTCAAAAGATTACAAAGTAGTCACTTCTACTAAGTTTTCATAATAATAAAAACTCTTAAAAGAAACATGTCTAGATCCATGTTTTATATAGCATGACATTCCCTTGATCCCATCATTGACCCTATTCCACATTAAGTCCTGTGAAAAACATTTCAAAAAAAACTTGGGGTGAGCATAAGAAGCTCAGTAAGGGATACAAAAAGAATGAAAACTGTTAGTTTTTCAAAATCAAGTAAACCATGTATACTCTATCAAAGTAATACATTCACTTTCATGAAGTAGTAAAAACTCTTCACTGAATAATGTATCATTACTTACCTTTTTGTAACCAAAGTATTACCATAAAACCCATATAAAGAACACATAACATATATAAAGGTAACTTGGGACATAAACATACTTAAGTGGAATAACCATATGGTCGACTTCCACACATATCACTTAATGGAATAGCCATATGGCCAATTTCCATACATACTTAATGGAATAGCCATACGGCCGACTTCCATACCCAATGCATTGGAGGTTATAACGTAACCACCCGTCCTGCTATTCATGGCGCCACCCGTCATATGGTTTATAACGTAACCACCCGTTAAAATGTCCAAGTACCAATATAAAATCATAAAACATAAAACCAATATAAAGGAATGATAACATTTCCACATCACAATATACATAATAGAATCCTTTATCAAAACCATTTTCAATACCAAAATACATAAAATAGTATATGGTATTTATTTTATTTTAAAAACATTACGGCTTGTTGAGGAAGCCAAAGACCAAATAATACTCGCGGTGGCGGAAAAGGTCGTTGTCACCGCGTACGTTAAAAAACATTCCTTTTTGTTGTTTAGTAAAATGCTTCGTAGAAATAGATTCCTTTTGTATAAAAGTAAAATTCAAAGGGGTTTATACACCATATAAAAGAAATTTGTGTATAAAACGAAATATTCCTCAATGAAAGGAGATTGAGACGAAGTCCCTTACCTTGGGTCTGACTTGACTCGATCATTCTTTAATGTCCTGAATAATAAACTTGAGTTAATTTATACTTGATTAATAACCTTTTTAAAGTTCATTATTCTTTTTATATCACTTATTTCCATGTTATAAACATTATGTAACCATTTATGTTAATAATGTTTGTTTTGTCAATATTTGGTTCTTAAGTCGAAAGTTGACTTCTTACAATTACATGCTGTTCATGTGGTCAAATGTTCTTTATATCCAGAATGAAATTCCCGATTTGGATATCATATATATCATATATATCCAGCATATACATGTATTTATAATATTACATAATCATTTAGAGGTAAGAAATGAAACGCACCGTTCATGGAGACGGTAAGCCGTACGTACGCTTGAACGCTACTTTCATTTCTTTGTCATATTAGTGGAATTAAAACTAAATGAGAGGTATGTATATTTTAATTCCAGAATTATATTCATCATTTAGATATATCATTAAATATATATATACATTATATACATGTAATATTAATAGTACATTACATTTGGGGATAAGAAATGAAATGCACCGTTCATGGAGACGGTAAGCTGTACGTACGCATGAACGCTACTTTCATTTCTATCTCATACTTTAATGGAAAGAAATAATAATGATATAGAGGTATATTATAATTCCAGTATAACATCATATATAATAACTTTAAATCCATCCATTACACGTCCCACATATGGCATTAACGAATCACATCACTTTTAGGGGGCGGTAGTCCGCACTTCCTTAAATGAAGATATCGTGTTTACCCATAATGGAAACCATAAAGGTATGCCAAAAATGAAAAATACAGAAGCTTAAAGATATCATAAACATATTATATATCATATATAAAAATAGTGACATCATAATGGCCACCCTTGAAGGTGTTAAATGAGTATTGAACAATCATCGTTTCGGGAGGCAGAATTTCGCCATCCACGGAAAACATATGTTCTTTAACCATTTGATGTAGTTGTGTGATAGTGTAGCTCAAATAAATCTTATAAAAACATCCTAGTATATTTAAGATACTTGTTTTGTTACAAAAGAAGTAAATAAAAAGAGTTTAGAGGGTTGGAGAAGAAAAATAAAACAAATGAACATGAGAGAATGAATTACCTTTAAAAGTGTAACTCCTTTGGATTTGAGCCTAAAGGCTTCCTTTGAAAGGATTCTGCCCAAAGGGAATCCTCTAGGATGAGGAGATGGATGTGGAGAGAGTAATTGGGCAGGGGTTGGCCGAGCCAAAGGCTTGAGAAGTGTGTGAAATGAGGTAGAGGTGGGGGCCTTTTATAAGAGAAGAGGAGGGGCACTTTTGGAAAGTAAAGAAATATTACTTTATTTGAAAATGTGTTTATAATTCGTGGATATGGTGATAAGGGTTAGAAATACACTCATCCAATTGGTTTTGTACATGTGTAGGTTTTAGATTTTTCATTATCTTTCCATTTTATGTAAATCGTCAAATAATGATGTCATCGATGCATCATTATTATGTCATAACTAATTTAATTTATTTAATGTCTAAAAATTATAAAAAAATACTATGATGTAGAAAATCTTTTTAGCTTTCCAATGACTATTTATAATCAAAATGTGGACTTTTATAACCCCACTAAAAAATTATTTTAGTAAAACAATTTATATTAGTGTCATTTTCACTTTAACATTAAATAAAAATATATTAATGTCATCTTCCAACTAAAGTGGCTCCATGGGGTACCCAAGTTGGCCCATGGCTTGTCTTGGTCGGCCATGACTCACTCAATAGGTGTAGGACAAGTTTAATGGTGTTTTCACATTCTTATAATACCATTTGTACCTTAAACTACACTAATTACCTCTAATCGCGATTAATGAAAAAAAGTTACTATTCACCAAAAAATTATTTTAATCTCATTGAACCACATTTTACATCTTAATGACAACCATGTATGTCGGATTTTAAAAATTCAATACACATTAGTGTTAAACTTTCATTTAACTGAAAAATCAGTTTGCTTGATTACCACTTAGTGGTTTCACTATTCATCAAAAATTGAAGTTTTTCAGAAAATTACCAAAAATTCACCCTAAGCTATATTTGATATTCCGAATTCAAAAATGAAGTCCATTTTAAAAAATTCAAAACATATAAGTCAAATTAATCAATTTAATAATTAATTCCCGCTGTCATGACAAATAGCGTGTTTTTGTGAAATAATAAGTATCAAAAGATTGACACCAGTTTAAGTCCAATTTCAAAGTGAAATTGATTCCAATGACCACCATTGGATTAACTGGTAAAAATATTTTCTAATTTCACATTAAAACCAATTAAAATAATAATCTAATCATAAAAATAATTTAGATTAAAAAGAGGTTTTGAATTAAAATACAACATTTTACACTATTCATAAAAAAATGAACTTTATCAGAAAGGTACCAAAAATTTACAAAAAGTAAATTTTGATGTCCCGATTCTAAAGAAGAGTTATATTTGGTCCAAAATAAAGTATAAGAGTGATCAAAACTATATTTAATGACGGTTCACCATTAAAAGCTGATAAGTGAACCTTTAGTGAAAATTAGAGTATATATGCCCTAAAATTGAACTCTTTCCGTATTTTAAGCCTTTATATTTTATTGGGTAAATGTATAAACATTTAAAAACATATCCAATCATATTTTAGTTATTTCTATCCATTCCCGCCAGTACAACAGCTACTTGTTAACTAACATTTAAATTAATATTATTTTATTACTAGTGTGCTACGTAAGTTTCAAAGAAACTCATCGTTGCGTACCGGGTACGCTATCGAACATAGCAACCCCTTTAAAATAAAATTAATATTTAATTCGTAAATATTAATAAATATGAAAATTCTTTATTCTTTATTTACCTGGGATGTTATAGTAGTTATACTGTTGGGACATTTGTGGTATGTATTGTGTGGAGGTTGGATGGTTCTTGTGTGTGTGTGTTGTTTTGTGGGTATGAGTATCTTTGTGATGTTTGAGGAAATTTTTTTATGTTGGGATAGTGGTGGAATTTGAGGTATGATTAGATACTTGGGATGTATTTCACAGGGTGCTTATTCAAACACATTTTCCATCTAGACAATGTTTTGGATAACTGAGGGTGATAATCATTTGAGTGGTATTTTATTTAAGGTAATGTTCCTTTCTATCCCAAATAATTGTCATTTTTGGTTGTTGGAAGTGTTCATGGGAGGTTTATAGTGTTTTTATTATTTTTTAGAGGTGACGAAGAGATACTTTTAGATATACCCATTCTGTATTGATTACATGATGCCAAATGGTCGTTCATAACTTTTGGATTCAATTTTTTCAATTCATGTAAATTTTTAATAGGGAAATCATGAAATATGTTACACATCTTGTAGGTGGAATTCATGAAATGTATTAAACAATGGACATAGTCATTTTTATTTTATGAAGAATATTGATTTTTTTGAATTATTATTGTGTATATTCCATGCAAATGTATTACATGATATGATACGAGGAGGATATATGTTTTAAATCCACTTTCTTGGAAGATTTTTATTCTTCCCACTATACCCCTTATCACTCTCATTTGGGAAGACCCCTATGTGTCATAAGGAGACCTTCAAGCCCACTTTTCCCTTGTTCATTTTGTTTGTTCATGATCATCCATATTTTCAATTGAGGGAATATTTTCTCCCTTATTAATGGGTTTATATGTTTATTCTTTTTGCAACACATTGTTGTGGTGCTTATTTTTTGTGTGATTTCAGTTTATTTTTGATGATGTCTCTGTGTGGTGTAGGTTGATCTATTGTTTTCGTTGGGAAGTTGGGGGTTACATGATTTTCTTCTACACCCTGTGGTGCATACCCAATTTTAAAAGACTCATTGAGGTTGGAAATCACTCATTTCACATAATTCGTATCATGGAGGATGGGTATACTTTTCTTTATCATTGGGGGTTGTTTTTTTGTCATAATCCAAGATAAAGAGATATCTAATTGAAATTTAAGGTAGAAAAGTGGGATTATACAAATTATTTAAAGAATTGATATTTTTTGATACAATAGATGGAATGGGATTGATGATCCAATGAATTGTTGGTCTACTAGGAACATTCTTTTCAATAAATTAAATGTTTTATGACTAATATATTTTCTTATATTTATTGATATCAAAAAAATATTTTAATTGGTTAACCAATTATATTTATATAATTTAATGGGTTCCATGGGATTTTGGGATTGTGGGATAACACCTCTAATATAATGCGATAGATATTATTATACTCACTCATAAATCGTTAAAATGCACATTGATTTTATATTTTTTATTGTTCTATGGGGTGGAAAAACTCTGGTATTGTGTGGTTTGGCCATGTAGGGATGATGGATTTATGGTCGTTAATTTGGGGTGGAATGGTGGTTGTGGTTTGGATGTTCTTTTTTTGAGGTTATATTGTTTTTTGTTTGATTTAGAGTTGTGAGTTGGTTTACTAGAAAATGTTTTTGGGGGTTCCAGGTAATGGTTTGGTTGGGATAAGGATATTCTCTTGATATGTGGGTTTGTTTTGCTACATTACAAGGTAGTGATGGAATAATTGTTTTTAATAATGTTCAATTAAGAAGGATATGGTTGGTATAAGTAATGACTTATCAATGAATAATCAAAAAATAAATGGCCAGAAATGTTGTATAATGGGGTAATGCATAATAATGAAACAAATTGGCGTGATAATGAAATTGGATGATGGTTTTTGATGTTGTTTTTCGATTGTGTGGTGTTACACATTTAGAGGTAGCAGTGAATGTGGGGATGTTGTGGGCTGGTTAGTTGTTTTTTTGGAACCCATAGGTTTTTATTGTTTATATGTATTGTGTTTATAATTTTATATTCTTCGTGGTTTCTATATGCACTGCACCCACATTAAATAATATCTATCGACACCCATATATGGACATGAGGGTTTTTTCATAACATATAGTGAGGAGGATGAAAACTATGTATCTACTCTTTCCCTCACTATCCTCCATGAAAGGTAGGTATTTCATGGGATATAATGTTTAGTGGGTTGAAGAGAACTAGATGGAAGTTGTGATAGCCCATATTTCTTCTATAGACATGTGATTTGGCCAGGTTAGAGGGGTAATGAACCCGAGTGTGGATGTGTTGTGCACCATGTGTTTTCACGTGAGACATGATGTGGTTTTGGTTGTGGTTATTCTATCTCAGGTTTCTTCATGCATGATGTGATGTGTCAGTACTTATAGGGTGGTGTGGTATTTTGATGAGATAGGAGTTCCATGGTGTGTGATATTGTGGTGTGAGAGTGGAATGCTAATAGAAGAGTGGGGAATTGTACCCTTTATCAAAATGAATCATATTATATTACATTACATGTCTTGTTTTATTTGGTTAGTGGTCCTTAGATTGGTTGGTATGGGTAATTGACCTATCAAGGTGCTGTAAGTTCTACATTTTTTTCACAAGGCTGCATTAGTATGCTTCTTTAACATGTGCATGAGAGACTTCGGTTCTCCTACTGAGTAAAAATGTATTCTTGAACTATATATATGAAACAATTTTCAGGTTTTCCTAAAGGAGTACATGGACAATTTTGGACATTACTAGCTCAGAACTTTGGATATCTTCTTTGTCGCATTATAAGTTTTGGTTTCATATATTTACTTTAGAGACTATTATCTGTATCATTTTAATTTATAAATGAATTTTTTGGATAATGATGTTTTCTTTTATATAAATCTGTTTTATTTTTTTTGTTTATTTATATTATCTCATGATACAATTTTTTTATATATGGTAATTTTATACATTTCAAGATTTTTTTAACCCTCGTTGCTAGTTTCCAACCTAAGGGATGATGGAGGTGAGACCCAAGGGTTGTTATCTCTTTCAATAATTTTGCTAATATTGAAGGGAGTTGGTAATTAAACCCTCTCATTTATCTACACAATATAATTATTCATTAATAGGGATGTTATCATAGAAAAGTACCTAAACCTTCCATATTATAACAATCCATTAACAATGAGTTCTATAAGTAGGCTGTGAGAAGAATATCTCATTTGGTTTCCACTAAGACAATACATCATTAAACTAATTTAATAATACATTCTATAAATTCTAGATTGACATATATTAAATTATTTAAGGTTTTTATATTATTATGGAAAAAATATTGAGAATGCCAAAAATAATTTTTAAAATTAAAATAGTTCATTAAAAAAATTGAATTCATTCTTAATAAAATCAATTTGTAAACATTAATTTTATTTAAAAAAATAAAATAAGATATTTATATAAATGAATTCGGTAATTGTAAAATATATATTCTCCCAAAACAATGTTTATTCCTATATAAAAATCATCAATAAAAAGAACCTAAAAGCCACTACATATGAAAACATGTAAGCCTTAAAAAATGTGAATAGCCTAGACATAGAGATAATCAACCAAGTACATCACAAATTAAAATATCTATATTATTATTGTATTTACCTATATGTAACACTATAATATGTAATATTTTAAATTATACCATAAAAATGAAAGTTACAATTGAAATAACACACAATAAAGGTGTGAAATAAAGTAAAATAGAATCATAATCAATGGGTAACAATAATGAAATATATGAAATGTATTACATATTCATATGAAAATAATTAGGTCATAGTTATATAGTATTTGATGTACATAGTTGGAGCCATATAAATACTTTTTGAAACATTTCCAGAAAAAATATCCCCTTGATTACTCTATCAAGAATAACTGGATGGAACTCCCTATAATAATATCATATATTTTATTACAAGATCACATTCAAAATGTACGTAAAAATAAAATAACAAATAAATATTCATGTCCCACTGAGTTACATAAGAATCGAATAAAGATAGCTAATAGTGTTTGGTCAATATTTATCTCAAATAAATCAAATATAAGAAACATGTCTCTAATTATAAATCACAAAATCATTTTGTCATCCTAATTTCACACAATCTTTTATAAACACATCATTTCCCATTCATTTAATCACAATGTAACGAAAAAAATATTTTCTTGAGACCCTAATGTTCATATCAAACATTATATTAGGAGTCTCGAAACATGGGTGTAACTTATTATATGGTGAACCATTGATTTAAGGGTCCAAATGGGAATTTGGTTATACAATAATAGTAAAAACCATTAAGCAATTTTTTGACCATTTTGAAACAAATTTTCAATTGGAAATATCAGTCAAAATGAATAGAATCCTAAATGTTAACCCGTAATGTCCATAATATAACACAAATACACATAGATATGAAAAAATCATCACTAAAAAACATATGCAATATCAACAACATAAATTACATGTTGTTCATATAGGAAAATTATCAATGACATATATATATATGATTAGAAATAATAAACCATTAAAAATAAAGGCCATAAAACCCTTAAAATAATCCATGTAATATAATTACTATGTCATTTGGAGATTTAAAAAATTAAGATGAAATACCAATCCATTTAGATAGATCATTATAGGTAAATTTTTAAAAATAGAGTATGAAAACATAATAATTATTTGGTTTTATGATTTCAATTATATTTTTTGTTTTACAAAATTATTGTCAACTCCTAATAAAAAATATAATCTACTTATAAAGGGGAATAAATTTGAATAATTTCCATTTATGTTAGGAAATAAGGATAATTGGTAAATATAAACTTCTATTCTATAATTCCTTCTGTTTTATTAAGAAATATGATTATAAAATAAATATGAATTTAGGAATCATTAAAATGAAAAAAAAATATTTTAATAGATATTTAAAAAAGTTCATTAGTAGGATTTATTTAACATCCAATGATACAAATGGTAAAATATTGTGTTGGAAAATAAATTTTTAAGGTAAAATTTGTAATGAATTTATCACTTAGTTATAATTTATAAATAAAGTATTGTATAACTAGAGTATGACTTCATTATTGATCTATTAGAAAAGATATTAATTGCCCAAAAACCATTATTAAAAATACTAACCAATAAATGTTTCCATGATTGATATAAATATTTTTTCTCTAGGAATTAATATATTATAGTTATAAAAACATTTGTGTAAACAAACATGATATTATGAATGGGAAAAACATGATATATAATTTTTAATATACAAAATAGAGAAAATTAATTCTGAACGCTTGTTATCAATTACTCAGGGATGCAAATGAAATTTCAATTTGATTCTAAAAAGAAGTTAAAATAGATTATGAATTTTTTTTATAGAAAGTATTATAAATGTATAATGAAAAGGATTACATTGAATATATATCTGTGGATTGGGATATTGTATTTGATGTTGAATTTAAATTTTCATTGAATTCATTGATGTTTTAGGACCATGGTGTGAAAATTTTATTTATGATAGAACTGATACAACTTCTATATTACATATTTAAAATTTCATTTTATGTTATATGGTTTCTAATAAATCTCCAATTTTTTTACAATTATTTTTGTTATGGATTTTGTTTGTATTAATTCCAATATTTCTTTTAAATTTGGAATTTAATTTTAATAAATTCTATTATTAATTTTATTGAATGTAGTGAGTCCTCATTTTTTATATTGAATAATTTTATTTATTTAAATCATAATAAGTTTTATAAAATGATGAAAATATAATAGGGAGGATTAAATAATATAAAATTTTAACAACAAATATATGATGTCAACTTTAAGGATAAGGTTTCATTAGAAGTTCAATTAGTTATAAAAAATAGTGGACTCATTTCCTATGAAACAAAATTCAATTTGTAAACATAATAACATTAGATTCATATAGCTTTCATAGAACAACAAAAAATAAAAATCTATGTAGGGTAGATATCACCAGTTAAATCTAAACTGGTATATACCACACATTAATGTCTTAAGGTAGTGAAAAAATATTCAAAATTAATTTTGAGTAAAATTTATTGATGATTTATTATGTATTAAGATATTATTCATTCATAATACATTGTATAAGATATGGAAATCATACTATGATAATATATTTTATGTCAAATTGGAAAAATGGTGGTTGTTTCTAATTATGAATATGGGAACCATCATAAAAAATTATATTGTAATTATATTTAGTTAAAGAGCCCCCATTATAACCATATATGATTACGGTATATTTATACTGACAAATACTCTCAATTAATGATTTATGATATCATTGAATTATTTCTATCAATATTTTATGTATAATATAATTTCATAAATTAGAGCATATCATATGAAATTGGTGACGCCAATGGTGTTGTAGAAAAAGAAATACATATCTCACAAGCCATGATAATGAATAAAATATTACAACCTTTTTTTATGATATAACATTGGTTGTTTTGTGTAATATTTATTAAATAATGTTAACATCATTAATTTGTATTTAATGGTTCATAATTTTTTTCCTATTAATAGAAAACAATACACATATTAGTAACTTATAAACAAGAATAATATTTCATTCCACTAATTAATCATTTATCATTATAGAAATATCAAGGATGAATTATAAATTTTTTAATCATATTTTTAAATGAATAAAATAACAATCCTTGTCCACTTATTGGAAATAGAGAAGATTTTTAGTTTTATTTATGTGAAATCCATTTTCCATTATTTTAATTGGAACTAATTGAATTATAAATTTTGCATGTCTATAATTGTAATCATGTATAGATATGGTATAGTGAAAAAATACAAAATCCAAATATCTTAAAGGGTAAAAAATAGAAGATGGCAATAAAAATATTCCATGATAATTCTGAATGACTATGTGAAGATACAAAATACACTTTAAATAATATTATAATCTCTATATAATCATGGGTCTTCCTGATATTAATAGGTGTAACATAATAGAGGTTTATGATATGTAGCCTATTAAACCAATGGGAATGTTATGGTTGTTGATATATTTGACCATGATAAGAGATTATTGTGTATATAATATCCTTGTGAATATGCACTATAAATATTGGAAGGGGGTGTAACTTGTTGTAGTGGCTTGGTTTTATTTTAAGTATTATGTTGGAAATATTTTTTTATGACTCTTATTGATTTTAATGATTTTTCAAATCCATAATAAATGTATTTTAGTTTACCCCACCCCCTCAATTGGGAATTAATATAATCACTGAAATATTTTTTTCTTCTTTTATTTGGGTTAATTTAATTTTTCTATTAAAATATTGAAATTTGTATTTTTATTTGATCCAATATTAATAGATATGTCTCATTCACAATCAAAATAGTGGTTTACCCTTTTTATCAAGTTTTTTATAATACTTTTATTGTGTGTGTTTGGGTGCATTTAGGAATATTTTTTAGGGTTTTTTCTTAGTGCATGGTTGGTTCAATGGTTTCCCAAACCGTGCACCAACCCAATAAAACCAAATATCCTAAGGAAAGTGGGGTTTGCATGGATTGAATGTTGTTTAATAGACCATGATCCTCATGGTGAAAGCATACACTTCTTGGATAGTAGAGGTGAACATATATATAACAATTTGTTCCATCAAAAAACAATGTTCAAGGTTATTATAAGCATTAAAAATTTAATCAAAATTTCAAAACCCCCAGATTATATTTTTATTTTCACCTTGTCATACTACCCTGATTTTGTTTCTTAGATGATATTGAGATGATTTTAATGATCCTACAACAAAAATAATTTGAGAATTGATGATCCAGTTGAATAAATCAACACAACTTCTTTTTTTTATCTATGATCTCCTTCACTATTGGGAGTTTGTTTTTAATACAATTAATTAATGACTATGGTTAGATGATCAATCTTCAATGCTCTTAAGGTATGTGGCCTAATTTCTATTTCTGATAGTATATTATTTATATTTTCTCATTATTTTTATCATTTTTCCATGTTGTGAAATTGTGTTTAAATTATATAAATTATATGATTCCTATTTAATTTTGAAAACCGTCACAAATTTTATTGAACCTATTAGATATAATGGTATTGGGAATAATGGAAAACCATAGGGTCACCCAATATTCATGAGATAATTATTCATGAATTGTAAAATATTGAATAAATGGTATAGGAAATTTAACTAAATCCTTTTTTCATGGTTTTATAATGGGAAATAAAGGGTTGATTTTTAATCCTCAAAGGATTAATGATATTTGTAATGATTTATGGTAAATCGGGGATTGATCATGTTGTTTATTATGATGAATGTAATTAATCTGTGGATGTGTTTGGTAAATAAAATTGTGCATCATATTTTGAGTGATTGAGAAGAAGGTCACTGAAGATGAACAATTTTATAAGTCTTTATGTAATTTTGAACAATGAGTTATGGGTGAGGGATTGATACACCATGTTCTTATAGGAACTAGACTGATTCTCTAGGGCCCCAATGTAACAGTTTTCCTGATTTTGAATTGTGAGTTGTGGGTGAGGGATTGATTCTTTGTGTACCTATGGGGTTATAGAATAATACATTAGGACATCAATGGATGAATGTGAATTATTTCTGGATTGATGCTCTATGTTTCTATGAATATAGTACCATGATTAATTCCCCACAGTACTAAATGAAATTTGAATTTAATAGAATAATGAATGAAGAAGAAAATAGTATAATTTAAAATACATATGGTGTGTGGTTTAGACTCAAGCATGTTCCAATGTAGTTATGATGTGGTTGACTAAATAATGATAAATGTGAAACCTATTTACTTTTTTAACAATACCTTTATTTTTTATATGATTGGTTACACTATTATAGACTTTATATTTCATCATATAATATTGGTTGTGGCTTAATGAGTTGTACTAACACCCGACTCAGCCACTAGATAGGTACCCAAATAGACATCATGTTCGCAGAACAAGATAAGGGAAAGATCCCTATGTTAGATGGATGCGTTGGGATTTAGAATAAGGAATGGATGAGGGAACCATAAGTAATATTGGGGCTCATTTGGGATTTTTCAGTGTATCTTTTTATTGGGTTTTCATTCGATACAAGGAACTTCGATGTAATGACATATTTACTACATTAGTTTCAAGTAATTTTCCATATTATAGAAATATTCATATGTTTTGGAATAATTTTATATTATTGAAATATCATGGTTATAAAAAATGTTTATTTAGAAAAATTTTATTCTTTTATAAATAGGGTATAGTATCGACATATTTGATATTGGAACCACACTAATAGTTAGTAGCCTCTGGAATATAGGGAGGCACACATCTGGTCATGTGATGTATCTTCTTGGGGAACATGTATAAGGAATACATTCTAGTACATTATAAATTTGTATCACAAGAGTTTTGTATTATTTTTAGTTTTATCATTATCTAGGAATGAAACACAAGAGTCTATGATGATTCATGCTATGACCATGGGATCATGCATTGGATTGGCAAATCCATGGTCAAGGAAACCCCCACGTACCATTGGAGGTATTATCGTTATTGATGTTAATTGTTACAATTGAATTTCTTTTGGCCTGGGTGATGATGTAGTTGTGTGATATTATTGTTTTCTGATATTTTCCACATGGATTAATATGTCATTAGAGTGAAGTATCCATGAATCATTCTTCTCACTCAACAATTTTTGTGACACACATCATATTAAAAACACAGATAATAGAAATGAAAATGTTGGATATGGGGATTAACAATTCCTTTAAAAAGAAATGGTACATAATTATGAATTAAATATGGATAAAAGATCATAAATGTGGTAATAAAAACAGGTAATTTTATTTTTCTAATTGGAATTCATATGAATATGATAGTTCCTTACCCTATGTTATTCATTACCATGGTTAGGGGTGGTTGATGGTTTTTGATAGTGTCTTGATCAAAAATGTGGGGTGGTGTATGAGGGATGTATTTTTTAAAAACTATGTGAATAAATGATATGTAAAATCAATAATGGAAGGTTTTGTTTTCTAATACATGTTCTTGGAGTTGTATATAAATGAATCCATTATTATGTTTGTTAGTAGGATGATATAAGGACATTATTGGAAATGATCCTCCAAATGATGGACAGAAGAATCTAATAGTTCATGGTGAAGTTAAATAGATCAGTTATGTGTGAAATTCACTCACATTATGTTTTACATTGATAAATGACTCAAGTGGGTTTTGTTGAATGTTTTTTACTTGAAAAAATATTTTTAGTTGTAACACCATATAACATTCATCATATATGGTGGACATAAGGTTTTTGTCTTAATGATTGAATCCACGAAGACAATTATTGAAAATACTATGAATCTTTTATATGTAAGAGATATTTTAGATTCTTATATTCTATGAGTACAACTGAAGAATCAGTGGGATATTCATGCTCAGGATGAAAAGTTTTAGGCCGCAGTGTTGAATAACTTTTATGAGAAGTTCCTGCAAATCTATTACCCAAGACTCTAATATTGATGAGGGAGGAATGTTTTATATGGTTGTCCTAGTAAATCATGTAAGTGATTGAATATGTTGTTCCCTTCAATTAATTTAACTGTTATGTCCCACATATAGTATGATATATATTAAACATGGTGACAAATTTTCAGGATGGACATATATGAGAGATTAAGTCCCATGTTAACATATTCCTAGTAATGGTGCTTGATGTGGTGGTGAATCGAGCTGTAATTTCAATGTGTAATCTAATGGAGGATTCTATGGGATGATATATGGTTTTCTTTTGGATGAACACATGGTACTCTTTCTATGGGTATGATGTTTCACTATTAGTATGAAACTAGGGAAGTGGAAAATAGAGTTGCCAGTGATTGGAATGATTTAATCAAGGCCACATTAGAGTTTCCTTCCATTAGTGTGGTGTGTCAGTTAAAATTTTTAGTCTATGTTTCGAAAATGTGTAGAGTGTCGATCATATGATAGGATGGGGAACATAGAGAGGTATTGTAGGAACCATGATTAAAATGGAAGTGATGAAGTAGTCAAGATGAGGTATAATACTAGAAAGGAATATTTTTCTTTTTACAAAAAGGGGAGTTGGAGATCTACATGGAATGCTGATAGGGGAAACAAATATGGCACTTCAGCGATAGGGAACCTGTATCGGTAGAGTAATATAGAACATGGTACTAAATTTGAAGCACACAGAAAAGGGATAAACCAATTTCTTCTAGTTCATCCTGATCATATCAATAGGAAGATTGGGACATAAATAATCATAGGTAAAACTCATGTATCTCATACTATTTCTGGTGATTAATTTGATTTAAGAGCCTCACATTCTTTTATATCTAGTAAAATTTTGATTTTTATTAGTATGAAAATGGATATATGGGTGGTTTTATGATGATGTACACACATCATGTTGAATGATCAAAGAACAGATATCTATGAAAATGGTTTTCCCTCATGTATGGTGAGAATCATTTTATTTTGGATTTGTAAGAACTGGATATGTAATTTTTTACTTGATTTTGGAAATAAAAAATCCAAATCAATTTTTACTATTGGATACTGACCTTTATACATTATGAACATAAAAATTATGTTTTTCATAAAGAATCTGATATATCAGAAGGCCTTGTATGGCATGAATTACTAAAACATAGGGAGGTCACCACCAAAATCTCAAGAATTTTTTGGATTATGGGTTTGTAAAACATTAATACATTTAACGAATCATGAATAAGTTTTATAACATGCTTCATAAAGACTTTTTAGTGCTTCCACCAAAGAGAGAAGATGTGTTCACAATTTATTTTATTTTTAGAAATGAACCAGTTTCTATTACAACTTACATAATTGAACAAACATATTTTCAAGAGAATAAAACTCAAATACAAGAATCTATTCATAATGGATTAATCCATCCTAGTACATAATCTTGGGGCAACCCATTTTTTCAAGAAGAATGATAGAAAATTATTCTTGTGTTTCGATTACCAAATGTTAAAACAAAATTATAGTTAAGAATTGATATAAATTTCTATGTATCAATGATCTTTTGAACTATATAAGGGGTTATTGTGTGTTCTCCAATAACTATTGTAGGTTAGGTAATACTTAGTTTAGAGAGAGAGCTTCTAAAATGCCACACACTACTTTCTGGAGTATGCATTTTATGTGTCAGTTTTTTTGGATGATTTTTGGATTGAAGAATTTTCATGTTATGTATATGGTCTTAATAAACTAAATCATCCACCATTACATTGATTATTTTGTGGTTATTTCCCTAAATTATATCTTGGTGTACTTATTTGTTAAAATACATTGACATGAATTTGTCACCTAATTCATGCCCCAAAAGATTATTAAATGAAAATAAAATCAGTACAAGCACGAGGTGTAAATAACTTACACCAGTAGGTATTAAGGGGGAGTACAAGTCGGGTTACCAAGAAGAATAGAAAAGAAATTCAAGAAGAAGAAAAAAAAATCAAAAATCCTTGTCAGTAGTTGGACCATGATCTCCATAAGGATAAGAAATGAAGGTGTTGTCCAGTACCAGCAGACATCCATTAGATTATGCTTTAGCAATCAAGAAACTTGTCTACAGTATAAGAAACACCACAATCTAGATCTCTATCGTCAATGAACAACACTTGATCTTCCAAACTTCTTCAATAAAATGAACACTTCAATTCAATTCCCTGAAAATAAATCAACGTAATCCTCATATCATGCAATACCAAGAATCACCCAGCTGTATTATGCCCTGAATGCTGAAATTTCCAAGAATCACACAACACCCTCTATAAGAGTTGTCAAGCAACAGAAAACATCCCCCAAAATAAGTGGGGGAACTGTGAACATTCAATTTTTCCATCATCGAATCACTGATCTCAAAAATTATTTGCAAGGAGGTGTCCATGAATCCAGTAGGTATCTTCATATCTAGTGGTAATCTTGATAGAATTATTCATCAAAATGCCCTCTCCATCTGATTCAAGGATCACAAAGCAGTGGAAAACATCATAAACAATTCCCAGTGAATTGCATTCACTGATCCAGAAGTAACAAAAACCAGGGTTGAATTCCATATCTTAAATGTATAATAACACTCATAAAGGGTGTATAATACTTGGAAAAAAGGATATACTGATTTTCTGAATGAGCAGCAAGATTTTTTCTGCATCATATCCGCACCAAGAAAAAAGAAGGTCATGATAATCCTACTTCTGGGAGAGTAGTCTGAGTTGCTTCTCCCCACACTAATGAACACCACAATAGCCTCATCTAGGGAAAAAATTAATCAACAGTGGACTCCCTAACAGCAGGTCTACTTTTGGGAGAAAACAGTACGTGTAAACTCAGCAGGGGGATTCATAGAAAACAAAAGCCAAAACAAACAAAGGGTGGGGAGGGGTACAACAGAACCTCCAGAGACCCAAATATCGTGGTGTACTCATAGACGCATGAATATGATTAAAAACATCCTTTCATTATCTTTAGTACAATGAGTGATAACATGATATATAGTAATCAATCTAAGTGTAAATTAAGGATCAAAAGGATAAATTTCATCAATCACATAATATATTTGGAATGTTTTTAGTGCTACCAAAGAAATTTCATGTAGTTTTACCTATAGAAAAGCCTATGAATGTAAATGATATCAATTAGTTTTTGGTTTTAGCAGGGATTCTATCATAGATTCATCTTTGAATTTTTTCACTAGGTATTTCTGTTTTTTCCCTCACTAAGAATGATTTCGAGTTTTAATGGAATTAGATAATTTTTATATTACCCTAACAGGGTAGGGGCGTTAGTTTTTATTTTGATTTATCAAAGATCTAAAATGCAGAATTTTTAGTTGGAGAAAACAGTTACATGGAAATTAAAAAGTAAGGTTTAGTCCACGTGAATAGAATTATCTTATTCATGATCTCCAATTGGATGTGGTTGTTAATTCAAAAAAGTGTTTAAAGAATTACCTATTGAAAAAATGGTTAATGTGTACAATGACTAGAAGATAATAAATTATATATTTTCATAATGAAATTTTAATCTCTATAGGAATATATTTATTGAGTATATCGAACCATTTCAGTTTTAGAGAGAATGTATTCTTAGGAATTAAAATATATATTTTGACACTCTATGTAAAATGATGCAGAATTAGGAAGTCCATGATTCTTACTCTGAGTGGAAGATGTTGACTTTGTTTGTTGAGATGCATATTGAGGTTTAGGGGGTAGGTACAGATTAACCTTTTATCCCTATGAAACCATACTGCAATCGATGAAAGCCCTTCAAGCACAATGCACCCCAACATCCACTTACACTGACACAAAACATGTACTGACACAAAAGATAAGATTATACATTCACATCAGCCTTAGTTACTCCAAATTTGAATTTCATGCCAAAAATCGTCACATAACATGACCATTGTTGTTGAGAGAAACATTTTTTATATAAGAGTTTTAGAACAAGTCTCAACCATAAGATATTTGAACAAATGGACCAAACAACCCCTTACTCCTGTATTCATACACTTGTGACCTAGCAAGACAACTTACTTAGATGAAGCCATCGAATGTCCCATGCATTGTTTAAAACTGCATCCCACACCAAAAACTCCAAGATGCATCCAAACTGGACTTGAAAATTATGTATGATGAAAAATTCCCTTTGACCATCAAATGAATAAAGGAAACCAAAAAATCATTCACCCTCTTGAATCCACTCTTCTTATATGATAGTATTTACATAAATGAAAATAAAAAAGGAACAACCACAGTGCTAACACTCAAAAAGAAAATTTATAACTTTGAGCAACTGGATGGCTGGCCAGTGGTGAACTAGACATGGCCACACATAAATATACACATTAACTATTTATGGGGGTCTACACTATCCATGAAGGAAGTCCATCGACCCAAATAAAACCATTCTATTTTCCATCATACGCCGCAAACCAACACCGAACACATGAGGGGAAACCATAAGAATGGTTTCCCGAACACCCTCAAAAGAGACCACTAACTAACACTCAGAACCAACATCCCAACGAAACTAATCATGGATCATAAATCAATCAAAATATGTTTTTAAATGAAAAAACCATCCACTAAGAGATGCCACAAACACAAAAAGACATAACTCACAACCAAGAATCATCAAATACTCCATAAATTCTTTTAAAATCATCCTAAAATAATATTGGTAGGTGGGATGAATAATCACAAATAGTACCTCATAGGTCTTACAGATTAATGATATCATGCCAATCGGGCACCAATTGACATTTAACTAATAACTCATGTATGCAGATACCTCTAAGAATACAAATGTTTAGAACCAAATTATTTCCATTTTCCAAAACAACAATTACCCCACATCACCTATTTTCAAAACCACTTGTCACATGTTTGAAACCCATTCCAATTTCATTCAAAAAAATGATTTGAAAAAGCAATGACCCTTCATATAAAACCCACTTTGAGGGTCATAATTCTTTTTAAAAATCACCAATTATCCAAATATTCATTTTCCTAATATGCACATCAATTTCAAACACTTCATCTCATTCAATACACCTTTATTAAGTTTTAAAAATTCAATTCAAAAAAAAGCATCAAAACACACCATAAAATCACCCTTATTTTGAAAACCATTTGTTTTGTAAATACACATACATCAATTATAATAAACCAATTTCATTTCCTGAAAATACATTTTAATTTATATTAATGTTTCTAAAACATTATTCAAAATAGTTCTAGAAACCTATATTACATCATTATGTAAATCAAGTCATTTGCATCATACAATCCAAATTTAATAAATTTTTAAATATATATTTTCAAAATTATTTACAAAAAACCAAAGGGACACCAGAAAATGCAAGAGGAAATTAGAGCCATTTTTTCTATTTGGACATATGGATTGTGGTCATACGCCAATTAACACACCATCACATAGAGCATACTTGAAAAATGTCCATGTATCCACATGGCTTATCAGGCCCTGCATTCTCAATGAGACCACTCACCATACACCCTTTTCATTTAACACAAACAATATTAACCAAAAGTAATATTGAATTAGACAAATACAAAATTCCCCAGGTAATGTGAGTTCTTCTATGAGATATTTTGGTTATGCACCTTACTCGAATCCATAAAACTGAGTCTTGACAATCATTTCCCTGGTCTACCATGAATCTTCCTAAAGGAACATGACCCAAGGGAACCAAACTCAACTGATAACGCTTTTTCATGAACCATTCCAGATGTCCATCCAACCATTTTCTCAACCTGGTCCACAGAAAGGACCGAGGGGAATTCCTGATCCCAATGGGCTGACAACTAGTGTCAGACATCAATATACCCCAGATTAAAATGATTTAGACCATAACAAAATACATATAAAAAATCCTAAAATGAAAAAATATGATAAATAAATGAATATGATGAGAATAAAATAGACGGTGAAAAAGGAATAATATAGGAAACAATACATACCTCAAGGGACCTCTTGGGACACCACATAACACAAACCACATTCGATGCACGAGCGATCCAAAAAAAAGACCTAGAAACTGAAATTATAAAGTAGGAATGTGCACTGAGATTATCAGTAGTAATTAAATATTACTACAACGCTCTATTCCCTTACCCTTAAAAAGAATTCCCAAACATTATAGCTTGAAAATAATATATAATAAGATATCATTTATCATTATTTTCAAATTCATGTAAAAATCCGGAATTTTCAAGAAACATATTTCTCTTAAAAATCAATTTTTATATAGTTTCCAAGAATGAATTAGCATTTTAAATTTAATAATACAAATTCACATTAAAAATATAGTTTTCACAGAATAAGGAACAATCATGAAACAACAGAATTGAAAATCACATAACAAGAACCATGGGAAATCCCAAAGCAGCAGTTGTATGTTGGGGACCTAGGATGCTCATACATAGTGTAAATATAGAATAGGAACCATAACAATCTACTTTCTTTTTCTTGAGCCACAATTAGGTAACACACCCATAACATATTGGTCTCCAGCCATCATTTTTTAGTTAGCGTTGTAGCTTCAATCATGCTATATGAAACCAGGATGAGCCACTTCCATGTCATTTAGCGTACTAGTCCTAGTCGTCCCACCTAGATACCCATGATTTCCCATGTTCTTTATTTTAGTTGGGGGTGAGTTTTATCATGAAAATAAACATGAAAACGTCATTCTCTTTGTTAAAAAATAATCTCACACTCTCACCACTATTATCCCCCTTGAGCCATCCCCCATTTTTCTGTCACACAAAAATATAGAATCCAAATTACTCGTCACATATTACAATCCACATATTCAACATACACATAAATTTCTAAAAACAAGGGGCATGCCTCAAGCGGGGATTAATTTTTTTTTCACCAACCATTACTAAATTTCCAAAAGGATTAATTATTACAAGGAGTGATTTTCATTTATTTAAAAAGAATCACCAAACAGTTTCATGTTTTCAAAACCGTTTGAAATATAAGATATACAAGAAATGTTCTACCAATTTAAAAAAAATCATAAATCCAAACATAAAAAGAAGAATACATTTTATATAGGTGAAATAACCCTTTAATATCATGTTTACACCAAAACCCATTTTGGAAATCAATTTCGAATTTTCATTGAAAATAAAAAATTTCATTACACTTTTATAACAAAATAATTTGAAAGTCCACATGTCATTGGAAATATGTGTTTCGCATTCAAATCATCTATAAAGCTACTTTCCAAGAACCAAAACCATTCAAATATATAAATATTTATATAACTAGAATATTTATTTCATATACAATCAAGGGACATATATTTAATAGAACATAAAAAATTGAAATTCTAATTAAATATGTAGTCATTGGGGACCTACCTCTAGAAACACAGCTCATGATGATGGAACCCCAAGACCGCTTCACCTATAAGCATATAAATTTTCATATATATATATATATATATATTCCTTTTCACCAATGTACATATTCCATGTTCTATGAGGGAATATGTGCAAGGAGGGTATGCATATACACATGCTTACCCATTAACATACATATAGGTCTTTGTCGCGGATGACCAAAACCCAACCTGTGATGAAAGAAACACCCTACAATGATGCAATAGAGTCAAATCATTGCCCAAGTCTCCAAAAAACGAAATTGAACAAATAAATAAGAGAAATATTACGACAAATAAATTTACCACCACTTGCAATGTTTCTCATATTTTATTTTTATAACATAATAACACACAATAAATAAAAACCATAACAAAGGCATAGCCCCTTATTAAACATACTCAAGATTTTGAATTATTTTTAATACTAGCTTTCCATCACTCAGATATTCCAATATTTTTACGCAAAACACACAACTAGGCTAAAAATTCCAAATAACACATTTTCTTTTGATAACTCTATTTAAATATAAACACAACTCAAAAGACCATAAATCCGACATCGAGCACCGACCAAAAAACCCCCAAAACCCTTACAACCATGTTTCACTTCTCCAACACCACATAGATAAACAAGAGATCAATTTATAAAAATACCACATGCATAACACAAGGCCTAACATCAAAATACATAAATTTAACATGGAAAACATTTTTAAATCCAATTTCCCATCCCAACCCTTGTAAAATGCCATTTTCGAAACACCACTCCAGAAAACTCTTAAAAACATTACTATTTAGTTTATAAAAAACCCCTTACTAGGATATAATCATATCAATGATTTTACAAATTTCTTATGAACCTCATATTATATCAAAGAACACATTTTTAAACTTAAATGAACATTTTAAACCCATCAATTGATGTTAGGGAATATAACCAACTTCCTCGAACCAAGATGCTACCCAAATATGGTGAAAAATTGCAATCGTGCCTTCAAAGATTAATAAGCAGCCCTATGAATGAAAAATAAACCCTAAATAAACAAGAGTAACATCATAATTTGACACACTGAAATTTGAGCAAAGAAGAAATTTCAAAATAACATGGGCCAAACCATATCGAGGATGAAGGATGAGGGTATACCTGAGGTGGAGAGGGTGTGATGACACTAAGGGTATTAGTATCCAGAGGAGGAGTAACCATCTAGGGGAGTTTCTGTTTAGTGGGTTGTCAAACAGGTGGCTAGGTCGCATAACTAGGGGAGGGGAGGTCGGCCAGTTCATGCACGCCAGTGATGGTGGGAGGTCGGCCCAGGAGTTGTCTGCAGGAAGGGAAATAGTAGAAGAGGTGTTCTCCAGAGAAGATGATGGCTAGGTGGGAGAGGGAAGTATTACCTAGGTACGAAGGGGGAATGATTGGTGTGATGCAGTGGGGTAGGTGGGGACAGGTTGGATGCACAAAAGGGGTGATATTCAACCCTATACAAAACAGAATAAAAAATAAATTGAAAATAATAGTAATAAATGTTATAATAATAATAATTATAATATTAATTAATTAATTAATTGAAATTATCATTATCAAAATAATTTCACAAATAATTATATTAGAAAACATAATTACATAATAAAATCCTTAACGAAATCATGATAAATAATAACAACAACAATAATAATATCCTCAAATAATAATAATATTATTACATTAAACCAATTCATTAAAAATAATTAATCTATTATTTTTTTTATTTTATCTTTAATACACTTTTAAATTTTTTCAAATATTGGTCATTTTATTTTATAAATTAATTAAATAGTTGTGTAACGGGTAGGAAAAAAGGTGATTTAGCAAAGCAACACAGCTTCAATCTTTTCGTGTCTGTGTGTCAGGCGCTGACAATCCTAAAACCATTATTTATAATAAAAAATAAAAAATTTCAATTTGGCTCAGCCCACAACTCAACAAAATATCAAAAAATAAAATAAAATAAAAAAATAAAAATAATGTTATATAAAATTTACATGTGTGACATGATATAGATAAATGTTGGAAGATAATAAATTTTCAATTGAAAATATATAGAAATGTCATCATTATCTAAATTGTTCACTTATTTTAGATATATCACATTGTTAAAAATTAAATTCGAAAATTAACACACATTCATTATATTAACTCATAAGAATATTTGAAATATTCTATAATAGTAAACTTTTAATATTATTTCAACATTACATGATAATCATGAGATATCATTCCTATCAACATCAAATCATTTAGTCATTTTTTTTAATCTTAATAATAACCCTCCAACACATTAATACCTTGTATATAATGAGAAAAAATTAATTTTATGCTTCTTGTATTATTTATTATAAGAAATATTTATGTATGTTTATGTTCTATTATGATTGGTGTTTATCTCTAAACACTTTACCATTGATTGTAAGTCTAATCCTATATTAAATGATTCTTTAGCCTTTCCTATAATAACTTACCATTCTCCTAGAAAAATTCTCTTATATTTTTTCATATATATATTTCATCAATATTTTGTTTTACCTCTGGATATATCATACAAGAAACCTAAAAAAATGTATGTTTCTAAATGTATTTACATTAATATTATATTCTTTATTCTTTGTAAGAAAGACATAATTTATTTACAAAATATATTTAATGATTAATGGATAATGGATTTAGAGAATATCAAATTCTTCTGAGCCATTGAATTCATTTTTTAATCATTGAAATGAGTAATAAATATACAAAAAAACTGACGAACCATGTATACTATTTTTCTCCCATGGTATCATTAACAGTATATATTACATTCTTTAAAATTTAGACAAGCATTATTCCCATTAACATTATATCCATAAAATATCATTCTACTTATAAATCCATTATTATAAAAAATCATTTCGTAGAGTTAAAAAATTTACATTTAATTCTAATTACAGACTCTAATACCTTCCTCCCATAAATTACCAAATTCCAAATTAATGGTGAAAGTAAAAACATAAAAATATATTCCAAGATGTTTTGAACAATAATTCAATAAACCCAAGATTTCTTTTTTTAATGGTTGGGGCTGAATCCTCATTTTATTATTAAAGAAAAGCAAAGTCCTCTTTAACTGGGTAGAGGGAGACCCATTACATAGCCTGAAGGCCCAGTGGGAATTTACCCCATTACATGTCCCGTAGGACCATTTTTTGTCCCTAATCCCATTCTTGTGAATTGTACGGCTACAGTACCCGTGTTGCTACAGTACTGCACAGTACCCACCACTGCTATAGTACTCTGCCGCCGCTATAGTGATCTGCCACGACTACAGTGACATGTCGCCGCTACAGTGCCCGCTGTTGCTAAAGTGCCATCGCTGCTATAGTACTGCTACAGAAACCAACCCCCATAATTTCTTATTTTCTCGTTATATACAATTTTGTAAATAATTTTTAAATTACATATAAAATTGTACCGAAAATATGGTTAATAATAAGGATTTAATATAGATTCATTTAATATGTGCACAGTCCATGTCAAAGATTTCTAAATTATTTTTTAAATATAATAAAATGTTGATAAATATTCTTCCACTATGGAAAATTAGCTGGATAACAAAATATTTTATTAGATATCCATTCAATTTCAAGCCACGTTAATCTTTTTTTCGTCTTTTTTAATTTTAATATAATCTTATCATGTGAAGAATTATAAGAAAATAAAATCATAGCTTTGTAGGAGTCTTTGTATCTACTCAATCTTCCAAATATTGGTGTTAAAAATTTATACCATTATGTCTAACATTTTTTACACTGTAATTTACTTTTGTAAATATTACTATATAACACATTGTAACTTATGAAGATATTTGTCTTCCGGTACCCCATACCCATTACGAATAATATTTTCTTCGAATTATTATTTTAATTTAGAATATTTTTTTGTCATTAAGATGTTAGTCATCCAATAGTTAAAGAAACTTTATAAATAGAAAAATAGAATAGAGATCTCGAAGGTGGTGACTGATGTTGGATGAAGGTGGACAATGGATGTTAAGGCTAACTAAAATAGATTCATGTCCATTAAATCAATGGAAAAAGTGTTAAGTTTAAACATGATTGACAAAAATGCATTCCTTCATGAGAATGATAGAATTGAAAATTAATTATCCCAATATTTCATAAAAAATATCATGTTTTTTAGATATATTATTTAATAATTAATTTTGATAACTAATTTTATTTGTAATCAGTAAATAAAAACCATCAAGAAGAAGTTTTCAATGTATTTTACTAAATAACAGATTTCAAATAGATACAATTCATGTATTTCAAATTAGCTATTTTATAATATATTTATAAAATTTATTATGATTTTGGTTATAAATTAATTCCATGAATAAAGTATGACCCCATGATATTACCATATTTTCCAATAGTTTTTGTTGATGTCCTCGAAAATCACGCAACACCTGATTTAAACAAAACATAATATAGTCACATTTTTTATAGTCAATTAAATTTGATCACTTATAGAGAATATATATAGTAAATTTATATATTAAATATTCAACTAAGAATTTTCACCTCATCTAATATATTTTATAAATTCATTTAATAAGAATAAACCCAATATTATAAATAAAATACTATATTTATATAATGATATATTTGTATCCATTTAATGGAGAACCCATTTTCAATCTTATTTTGAAACATGAATTGATTTGATATTTAAAAATAAACATATTACTTGAATGTGAAACATGAAAATTACATTTGGGTAAATATTTAATATTGTTTCTAACGCATATCATTTATTATGAGTAGTTAATAATTATTGAATTTCAGTTAACTATTGACTTCTAATATAATTAATTTGTAAAGATAAAATATACATATAAATTTTTATAAAGTTTAATTACATAATATTCTTATTAATTAATACAATTTATGTCCTTTAAATTAATTTTAATTTGATATTGATTAAAAAATATCAATGTTTCATATGTTTTTACTTAAATAAACCCTGCATTATTATCCCATTATCCAGATTAAATTATAAATAATTTTATCCACATATGTGAATATGATTTCATAAAATGGAAAAAATATTTAGAATATAAATAATTTATATTTTATAATATGTCCAATAAAATATTTGATCAAAAATATTACTAAATGTAATTAAAATTAATTAAAATTATTATGATTAAATTAACCATAGTAAGGGACTAAACCATAACCATAAGGCCCAAAGCCACCTATAATATTATCCAGAAAATATTTTATGGAATTATATCGACCCTAGGATATATTTGATATTGTTTGATCCATTATTGGATCGACATTAAACATGAAAAACATTTTTAGAATTCAATTGTCAAAATATTACATCACTACCACTCTTCTTCCACTATTAAAGGCCACCACTTCTCCTCATTCCCCAAACCACTCAAACCACTTATGTCTGAACAATATATAACTTAATATCCTCCCCAAATACATTAATTAGACCTTTATTAATCTATTTGGGATTAAATCCTTCCAGGTATGTTCATTGGAATAAACCAAAATGAGTTGCCCAATTTTAAGGCAACATTTTCCAATAATCTTTTTTCATTCTTTTACATATCCACTCCTTATTCTCTTCATATTACATGAATACATAAAAAACAATTATCCTAATATACTAGTATATTTTTATTTTATTATTTATACATACACTTACATGCATATCCATCTAATAGGTAGCAAACATACTGGTTCTCACTACGATGAACTACAGCCTCACGAAACAATGATTTTTCATTTTTCCTTTACTTCCACAAATGGAGGACATAATGACAGAAAATATATTCATATATGATCTATATTATATTAATTATGAATTTATTATTTACAAATTAATTTATAACACATACCATTAATAATTTCCATTTGGGGTTAATATGATAACATCATTTGAGGAAGTGTAGAGTATTTCCCCCTCAAAGTGACGAAATTTGTTAATATTATACACTGAACATATTTAGGATAATTTTAGAAAAAAAATATAAAATAAAATATCTAAATTTTATAATAATTTTATAATATATATTTTTATACATATAATCTATTTTTTACTTTTTCAAAATAAGATAATTAATTGAAGGTACTGTTAATGCATACTTATGTACTATTGTCTCCATGAATGGTGAATTTAATTTATTATGAAAAATAATTATATATTATTAAAAATAAATATATAATTATTATATATGATTATAAAATTTCTTTTTACATTCTAGAAAAGTGGAAATCATGATCAAATTAATGATAAAAAAAGTAATAAGTTAAAACCTTCATCAGAAAACTAGCCATTAACACCCGAAACAGTGAAATTAATGAATGATTTTTAACAAAAGGATAATGAGATATTATAATATGTCAAAATTTTGTATTATTAAAATTAGTATGGTTGGGATATTATTTATTCAAATATCTTAACCCGATATAAAAGAAGATAACGACCACACAATAGAAATGAAGGATAATGTAAGGGATTTCGCCTAAATTTATATAATGTTTTTAATTATTTGTTGTTATGAAACAATTAAATTTTATTTCGTATATATACTTTCATTTGACATTATATTTCATTAATATACTAATTATCATGATATTATAAGTTTCATTTAATTCATGTTGAGTTATGATTTAAATTCTTCAAAGGGATACATGATAATTTGGAATGTTTAAAGATTATTTTTCTTCTACATTGTGTTAATATAAACAACCCTTGTTGTTATGTATCATCCATTAAGGTATTATGGATAAAACCTTATTCTTTGGTCAATATTGGTATTTTAGAAGGCATATTATTTATTTTATATATGAATAATGATTTGGACTGGTATGACATGGGAGGGGACAGCATACAGAGATCCCCTCGATGAATCGGAAGTCACATGAGATGAATCAGTAGGCCAAATATGATGGGGTTTTACATGATATGTTGAAAAACGTCTTTTGAACGGAATTTATTGAATATGTACCATGTTCCTAGGAAACATTGAGTCAAATATATAATCATTTAACTCATTTAGATTAATTTATTAACCTTCTAAGTTATTTTTCATCGACAAACATATTGGTATATTTTATTATCTATTTCTTTATTTAGATGGATTGAGTTTTAGTTTCAAACCTTTCAATATTGATATTTCATTATGTAGTTATTTTAATGGACTATGCTATCTGTAATTGAACACTAAATGTTAATTTAGTCAGATTGGTTCATTATTTATTCCCTTTTACATACCTATAATGAGAATTTGAGTTGAATCTTATTATGATTCCATTACCAAGGTTATTGAAAATAAATCATTGTGTATGAATTCATGTATTATCATTATTTATATTTATTATATATCATGTTTTTATTTCTTATTATCCAATGTATTGTGGGTATCATATATGTATTCTAGATTACCAAGACTGCTAAATGGATTGGTACTTTGGGATTTGATTCTTAATAATCAAGTAAATTAATAAAATAATGTTATGTATCTAGGCTTCCTAAATTGGGGAGTTATAGTTGTAATGAAATAATATATAGAAACAACCTTGGAATCATGATTTATAAAACATAGGTCTAGGGAGCACAAACATGACATATATATTGAGGAAAATTATATAAGAACATTCTATAATTTTGGTAGGACAATGATTGTGCTGGTATTTAGAGAAATACCTTCCTATCTTGATAATCAAAGTGGATGTTTTTTGTAATAGGTGTATTTAGGGGTAACAATTTGGAGAAGATGTATTAGTACCTAGCCTTATAAATTACATAATCATGTTAATTTATATACATTATACTTTCATACATTCACAAAGATAATTTCAGTTAAGAGTTTTAGAATGTTAGGATGTAAATAATACATATCTACCCACAAGCATACACTGTGGGTACAACTAAAACAGTATCCATTTCCTTTAAAACGTAAAATTGTAAACATAAAACAAGAACATGATTTCATTTACCAATGTCAAGAACATTTCACATAACATAATTTTTTCTACATGAACATCCTAATAACCTATATAATGCATTTAAAAACATGGTATGAGTATATAAAAATATTATTAAGGGATATTAAAAGAAGGAAATTAGCTGGTTGTCTATGAATATATATAAACATATGAAATAATTTTCACAAAGACATACTAATCACCCATAAAGAATCATATACTTACTTTATGAAAAATGAAATTTCCATAAATCACAGAAATAATAAATAGGGAATATGCATATCTTACTAAAATATATATAAACAATTTATCTATCACAAATACACTAGTATTTTTAACACTCATGACTACGTTAAAATGTAACCCCCATAGCCACCATATGCTGTAACCACCACAGTTACACATAGAGTAACCATACGACCAACCTCCAATGTACCAATACCCAATGTGTTAGAGGTAGATATAGGTCCCAACCTCCATTATAAATATTTCCCAAGAACAAAAACCAAATCATATGACATGGATAATTGCATAAAAATATACCTTTTTTATTTTGTAAAATATTTTTTTAATAGAACATTTTTTAGAGAATATCCATTAAAAATATCATATAATTGAAGTAAAAATTAATATATTGAATGTATTATGTGTATAAACTATAAACACACATAATAAAACATAATACAAAAAAAATTAAATACCCATATTTTCATATTATAATATAATCAATGATGTTGAAGGATAACTTAATGAATGGAAATTTGGTTACGAATTTCATAACCTTTGGTTTGTCTTAAATGGAACATGTTTAAATCTCTTGTATAGTGGTTAAACGAGTTTTATTAATATTTTACATACACATATTTGTTATTATACCACCTTATATGAAAATTTTATAACATTATTCCACTGATTAATTAATAATATTTTGTTATATCCATTTTTGTGTGTGTTCTTTACAAGATTTACGTGGTAGGTTCGTAAAGGATTTCAATGTCCAATGGAATATAAATAACATAAGAGTAATGAAATGGTATAAATAAGTTTCCATCATATGGAATGATTCTATAAATCATTTTGGATATATGGTATGATGAAGAATCATTAGATGAATCATTAGTGATATCCGTTTAGATCAATATGGTGTTTATTTGATAATCACGAACATGTTTTATTATATAACTTAACATTATGTATATATGAAAAATAAAGTACATTAAAGAGAATATAAAATACACATTAAAGTCTATTTCTACCATTAAAATGCTTTCATAAAAAGTTTTGAAGGATCAAATAGATGTTGAAAACACATCAACAATGATTCTGATAAATCGGCACATCACAAATAGTGTTTTTAATTATAAAATAATAGGAAGAGTTGAGTGAGAATGATGATGATGTTTTTCTTAAACATGACAACATACAGATTATATAAGATTTTGGATCTTTCATGCCTCTTTGATTTTGGGAGGGGAAGAGATTATAATAAATGAAAAGGAAATTAAAATAAAAAACATGAAAATGAAAGAGGATTCTTACCACTTGATCTCTTCTCCTTGAGATTCTTCACAAGCCCTTTGGTTTTGGCCTTTTGGTGATACGAGTATGTCTCAGTCATGTAGAAGATCCATTGGAAGGGTATTAGGTAGAATTTTGGAAATGATAAAAGATTTATATGTGGAGAGGAAGATTTGTAATGATGGTATTTGTGGTGGAGGAGTGGAGGGGTTTCCCATTATTTTAATCATTAGTTTAATATTTTTTTCAAGACTATGATTTGTCTTGATTCATGTGACCCTAAATAGTAAAAAATGTATGTGAGTTTGATACAAGGGTTATTAAATAATCCATTATTCTATAAATAAGGTGTTAAACTAATAATACATATATATATATATATATGGTATATTACCATATTCTACTATTCATCAAAATTCTTGAATTTCAAAAAAATAAAATAAATCCCAAAACCCGACCCTAAACATTTTCTTATGGGTATAATATAGAAATATAATCCATTTTTTAAATAATATTCTATATATGATTAATTTAATTCTAATATTAAATCATATTTTATTCCAAAAAAACAATTTTTAAACTATAAGTGATTTCATATCACCTCAAAAAAATAATCAAGATCTCATTATCTTATAACCTTGAGAAAATAGAGTAATAATATTATTTACTATTCATAAGTTTCATATATCTATTTATAATGGTATGTAACTATTATACAAAAACATTTGTTCGCTATATCATAGTCCAAATAACATACTAATCACAATCATAGATTTCTATTTTTCAAATTTCAGAAAATAAAATTAGAAAAATTATGTCTAACAAATAGTTTATAATTATCTCTGTAAAAAAGTTTCATTATGTAGAGATTTAGAGTTTCATGAATTTTAATTTATTTTTGAAACCATTCCATGTTACATTCTTCCCATCTTCTAGAAGGTTAATCTTAAAAAATTTTCATATTTGCTTATTAAACAACTCAGGGTACGTTTCTCTTATATAATTTTTAGATTTCCATGTTCCTTTTTCAACCATGTAGTTTCTCCAAAAAAAACCATTTCCTGGTGTATTTCCTTATTCATCAATACATGTTCTTTTCGATCATTAATTTGAACAAGTTTCCCTTCATAACAAAATATATCTACCAACTAAAAAACTTTTGGGATAAAAACAGAAGACGAATCTACCATATTCTTTCTCTACATAGAAACATGAAAAAAATAGTGTAACAATGATAAAATCAGAGGAAAAGCTAATCTATAGGTGATTAATCCAAAATTATCTATAATTTCATTAGGTAAAATGAACCATTTAATTACTTTTACTTTCATACCAAAATTCATGGCCCTTTTCCATAGTGAGATTATAAGAAAAACATGATCACCTACCTCGAATGAAAAGTCTTTCACCATGTTATTTGCATTACATTTCTGAATACTCTAAGCTACCCAAATGTGTTATTGGATCATCTGCACTTTCGCAGCCACTTCCTCTACTAATTCTAGTCCCATTAACATTATTTCCCTGAAATCTTCCTAAAATGATAGATTTCAACACTACTTCCCATATAATGCCGCAAAATGTTTCATATATGTACATTAATGAAAACTATTATTATATGAAAATTATATTAAGAAATATGTTTATCCCAAATTCCCTGGTAATTCATTGAACAAGTTTGAATCTTTTCCTCCAATGTATGAATCGTCTATTCTTACTACCCATTTGATTGTGGATTAAAAGTTTTACTGAAATTTATTTCTGTTCCCAATAACAATTGGAGGTCATTCCAAAATTTATAAGTGAACCTGGGATCACATATAAATATAATGGAAATAGGAAGTCCATATAACATTAAAATATCTTTGACTTATAGTTTATAGAGAGGATCCAATTACATAGTATCTCGAATAGAAATAAAATTTAAAGATTTATTAAGAAGATCAAGAATAATGAAAATTTCATTTTAACCTTGAAAAGTCTCTAGTATCCCCATAATTAAGTCTATGGATTTATTTTCCTTTTTCCATTAGCTAATTGGTAAAGCATGAAGCATCCCCTTTTACAACATCCACAGTTTTTTAACCTTTTGACATTTCAACCATTTTATGGTAAAATCTAAAATATCTCAAGTTCATTCTATCCCACCAGTAATACACCTAAAGGTTTTTGTACATATTTGAGCTTCTATGATGAACTGAAATTGTAGAACTATGAGCATTACCCAACAACTCATTCTTCATATAATAATCACAAGGGACACATAATCATTCTTCCTATCTCAATACACAATATTTATCAATGTAAAATTATACAAACTTCCCAATTTTAAAAAATTATACCTTTTTCTATAGCTCCCAATCATCCTCCGACACTTTAATTATTTTTTTAAAAAATATTACTACACTTAAAACTAAAACCAAACATAATAATTTCCTACACCAACATCCTAAAAGTAGAAATTCATCAAATCAATAATCAAGGGTTCTAGTACCAATCGTATTGTGGTTAAGGATGAATATATTTTTAAACACAAGGAATCAGCCACATTGTTTTCTTCTCCGGAATGTTATTTGATCATGAAATCATAAGCATTATCAACTCATTACTTCTTCACTGCATCATGATTAATTCGATCTGAGTAAATATATACATTATTATTTTATGGTTGGTATATATTTCAAATTTTTCTCCAAATAAATGATGTATTCAAATTTTGAAAGAAAAAACCAAATATATTAATTCAAAATCATGTGTAGGATAAATTAAATCATGACAGTTTAGTGGTCTTAAATATCAAGTAATTAGATTATAATTCTACATCACATCACAACCAATTCCCTTCAATGAAGCATCATTATAGGTAGAATACTCACAATTTCTCGATGTTAAGGCCAAAACTAGATCACTCACAAATATCTTCCCGAATTACTAAAAACAAAAAATCACATTCTTTTATCTAAACAAATTGAACACTTTTTGTGTTAACATAGTTAGTGGGATATATATTCATGTAACTTTTCAAATAAACCTTCTATAATAACCAGATATTCTAAGATAACTGCAAATCACTATAAAATTTATAGGTCTCCGTCATTCATCAGCCACTTTTGTTTTGGCAGGATCAACTGTTATTCTATATTTATTTATAATATTCTCAAAGAAAAAATATTTGTTGCCACCAAAATTCCCACTTATTGAATTTTCCATATAATTTATACTCTTCTATTATTTAGAAAACATCCATTAGATATTTTTCATGGTCTTTATTACTTTTAGAATATACCATAAGGTTTTCAATAAATAGAATAAGGAACATATCCATGAACCTAAGAAATATTCTATTCATAAGATCCATGAATACAATAGGTGCATTAGTTAACCCTAATTGAGAGGCCAAATATTAATAATTCCCATATCTAGTATGGAACACAGTCTTCGAGAAGTATTCTTCATTTACAATCAATTGATGGTACTCTGACCTCTGGTCAACGAGAAATTTTTTTTCTCCCTAGATCATATCAAACAAATAATAGATATGAGGAAAAGGTTAATTGTTTTTAAAATTTAATTTATTTAAGACTAAATAATCAATATAATGTCTCATTGAACCATATTTATTTTTAATGATAAATACCAGTACTCCCCATTACGAAGTTCTTGGACGAATGAGGCCTTTATTAAGAAAATCAAGAAACTTGTTTTTCATTTCATGAAGTTCCATTTGATCCATTTGAAATAGGGTTTTTGAAATTTTCTAAGCATCAAGAACTAAGTCAATCGTGAATTCAACATCCTAATTAGGTATACCACTAGGAAACTCATTAGAAGAAACATCATGTAATATATTTACGAATGGAATGTCATTATATTGAGCATTTAACTTATTATCAAAAATATGTGAATGATAACTTTTATTTCAATCATTAAATTGTTTCTTAGCTTCCTTATATATAATAAATTGTACGGGTTCATTCATGAATCAAACTGAAACACTTTCTACAAGAAAAACATCTTTATATCTATAATAAATCATATCATGATAACCAAAAAGATAATCCACCACTATAATGACATTAAAATATACTATTTGAAAAACAAAAAGGATTTCCCTTAAACCCTTACCACAGTAAATAAAAGAAGGGTTCATATAATTTCACTTTGTTGTAATATTTCACCTATTGTTTTCAAAATATTCTTCTGTTTACTTTTATGAGATGATATTTAATATTTACCAAAAAATTTCAATAAAATAATGTAATGTGTAGACCCCTTATAAAACAAAACATTAGAAGAATCTGAGTGAACAAAAATTGTACTGGATAAAACATCAGTGGATGGCCCGATATTTTCTAATGTTGTCACAAAGAATATCACTTCTCCTTTTAGCTTATTTTATGGATTCTTTGCATCATATGGATATATATTTGGGTAGACAACATCATAATGAGACATATCAGTACATTAAAAACACTTTGTATTTTTCTTGTATAGATTCTATTTGGATCATTTACAATACAATATCGGGCCATATATATAAACACACATCATTGAAAACACTTCCTTGTTTTTCTAAGGCATTTCCAAGGGTTATTTTTGTCACGCATTTCAAAAAAAAAGAAACTAAACATTATTACCAGATGATTTCATTTATTGATTCTTATCCATATCTTCCCATCGAGACATCCCCTTCTGTTTGTTTTCAAGCTACATGTAGTCATCAATAATCTCCATGTATACCCTCTTAGCACATCAGACAAGTTTCCCATAAATTTTAACTCATTGGAAAAAAAATTTACATCAATATCTTCTCTTTAATTCTGAGTAATAACTATTTATATTTATTTCATGATTTTGAATAATATATGTAGCATACCACACCAGTCGTAATTTTTTCTCTTCAAACAAAACTCCTAAATCAACCTTCGTTTTTCAATTAATATATGTTATTCCCCATCCTATGTCCAACCACCATAGGAAATAATTTTTTATTGAAAACACTATTAAAATCATCCCACTCTAATTCATAAATCCCCTATATATCCCTGATATTTTTTACCAATAAACACAATTGATCAGATCCACCTTCAAAACAATAAATGGAAATACATACGTTATCATTAACTAAAATCTCATTACATGATATATCATTTCAAGGGAATTAATTCATCCTTCAAATACAACTTTTTTAGAAGATTAACTAAAATTTGGAGGTTGTTTCCATTTGAAATGTTCACGTATCATCATATTCCATTATGGCTATACTGGTTATTCTAATGCATGAATGATTGAATGATTTATTTTCTATTACAACTAATACATCACTGTCTCAAACTACTATGTTATAATTACCACCATTCCTAGTTGAATATTCATAATGATATCAACCTCTTGATTCCTTCTGAATTTAGCTTCCCTATTTCTTCAACCAACTACCATTTTAAACGGACATATCTTAAATAAATCAAATGGTAATAATAAAATTCTATATCATTTCAGAAAAAAATAATGTAATAATCATTCATGGTATTTTATTAACATCATCGCAACCCTTAATGTTATATATACCATGCTATGATACAAACTATAATGATCTGGCCTTAAAAATTACATAATCCAGTTAATTCAACTAGTATCCACATCATTACATTCCCAACGATAATTTCTATTTAGTGTTTTAGAACGTTAAAAATTAAACCATAAATATCATCCCATGACCTTAAAATGTGGCTAAATCTAAAATAGTATCCATTTCTTCCAAAACACAAAACAACCATTTGATTTCTTTTACAAATATTCATAACATTTTACTTGACCTCCATGTTCCTCTTACACCTCCTAATTATAGGTGTAAATCTATTAAAAACAATGGATGATCATAAATAGATCATAATGGTATATAAAACTATTTAATGAAAATAGTCTTCCTTAAATACTTTTATACATATGAAATCATTTTCAAAATGGAATACTTCTCTCCCATAAAGAATCATATTCTTACATTGTGAAACATGATATTTCCATAAATCCTAGAAAACATAAATAATGCATATGGGTATTTTGGGGAATTTATTAATTATTTTGTTTACTATTACAGCTACCATATAATTTCTAACCCTCCGGGAAACCTTATAGCGCAACCCTCCATGCTACCCAATTGTGAAACCATTAGAGTTACACATGGAGTACCGATAAAGATGATCTCCAACATACACATACCCAATTAATTTGAGGGATATACAGGTACCACCCTTCATCATAAACAATTGAGAATAACCAGAACCTAATAATAAAACATGGATAATTTCATAAAAAATTCATTTTAATTTTGTAAAATAGATTTTTAAAAGAGTATTTTTAATGGGATGTCCCTTAAAAATATCATTTAATTGAAGTGAAAATTAATAGAATGAAAGTACTATGTGCATAAAATATAAATCCACATAATAAAACATAATATATAAAGAATTCATAACACCAATATTATTTTTACCATATAATCAATGAAGTGGAAGTATAACCCAACAAATGGAAATTGGGATTAGAATTCCCTTGCCTTGGGTCTGTAATACTTCAAACATGGTTAAACCTACTATATTCTTCTTGAATGAGTGGTATAATTATTTTAAAAATATAAATTGATGCTTATAACACCTGATATAATCATTTTATAACTTCATTCCACTAATTAATTAATAATATTATGTTCATTCCATTATTACAGATGTGTTCTTTACATGATTTCAATGGTTAGTTTGTAATGGGTTTCCTTGTAAAATGAAATAAAACTAAAAGAGGTGGAATGAAATGGAATTGATAATTTTTTAAATATTTAATGAATTAATAAATCATTTTTTATATAGTTTTCATATGAATCATTTGATAAATCATTAGTGGTATCTTTTTAGATCATTTTGGTGATTCATTGATAATCATTAACTAGTTTTGTAAAATAACATAAAATTATCTATATATTTTAACTATGAATTGTAAAATATTATATATCATACAATTTATATTCTACATTAATCATTAATATGGTTTTATAACCATTTTTGAAATAATTATTTGAAATTGTAAACACATCATCCATGATTTTCATAAATTGTCACATCTCGGATTGTGTTTTTAGTTTTAGAATAAATAGTAGAGGATAGTGAAAATGATGATGATTTATTCCATAAAATTGATAAAATCCATAAAATCTATAATATATAATATTATGCAGCATTAAACCATCTTGGATATTGGGTGGGTACGTGAGTATACAAAATGGAAAGTAATTGAAAAGAAAACATAAAAAATGAAAGTGGATTGTTACCTCTTAATCTCATCTCATTGATATCCTCCTTAAGGCCTTTGTTTTTGCCTTTTAGTGATACTATCAGGTCATGGAAAATGGTAAGAGCCTTGGGAATAGGATTGGCCATAATTTATGAAAATTATTAAATCGTGATAGGATTGAGAGGAAGAGGGGGTGTGTGTGGTATTTATAGAGGAGAAAAAATGGGTTTTCCATTATTTTAATCAATAGTTTAATATTTATTTCTCTATAATATGTGAATTTCTGATTCATGTGACCATAAAAATTAAATAGTAAATGTTTGTTCAAACCAAGGGAGCTTAAAACATTAATGATGTCATTAATAGTATATTTAATTGATAATTAATACATACTGTATTTTACCATATTTTATTGATCATCAAAAAAATCATGAATTTCCAAAAAATCCCAATAATTCACCCCCACCATATTTAGACATTTATAATTAAAAAATGAAGTATATTTTTTGAAAATAATTTTATAAATATGATAAATTTAATTTTAAAATATAATCAATTTTTTATTCAAAAAATTATAATTTTAAAACAATAACTATTTTTATATCACCTAGAAAATTAATAATGTTCTTATTATCTGGTATCCTTATGAAAATTTAATAATAATTTTATTTAGTATTCATAAGACTAATGTTAATATTCATAATGGTATGTTACTATTCAGAAAACAATCATGTTGGTTCATTTAGACTCTGAATAACTTATTGATCACAACTGTTGATGTTTGTTTTTTGAAATTCAAACCATAGAAGCAAATGACTCGTGTTTAACAAAATGTTTATAACTATGAACATTAAAAAATTTTCATTATGTAGTGATATAGGGTTTCATGAATTTCAATTTACATTTAAAACCTTAGGGTGTTATAAGGTGTTTTGGGCCTATCTTAGTGTAACTGAGAACATAAAAATGGGTCATACAGTTCACCTATAATAACAATCCCATGGGATACACTTTTGATAATTCACATTATCTTTAGATACCAATATTAAGTATTAAATATAATTATTCATGAAATTTTACAAATTATATGATTTAGGACACATTAATGATGAGTGTTATACCATATTTGATGTTCATGATTTTATGAGCTATCTAGTAGATGCAATTTTTTTTATTGAAATGGTTCTGAGAAGGATGAATTTTATTAATAATCATGGAAAATGTAGATAATTTTCTACTAAATAAACCAATAAAATAGGAATTGGAATATATAATATAATAGAAATATTAGGGAACATAACCAGGATAGGACAGATAACCATCCATGAATGGATCAACAGATTCCTCGTAGAGAACATCCATTGCGTGATCCCATTATGAGATATAAGATCTTATCATCTAATGGGAGGACAAATCTATTTGTATTTGAGAAATGGATTATGTCACTAGAGAAAATATTCACAACCTAAGGATCAGTGAAATAGAATATGTTACCCTTGCAGTCTATTATATTCAAGGTGATACAGATTAGTGGTGGTCCCTAATCCAAAATACTAATGAGGAAAAAGAAATTTAACTCATAGAATTGAAAAACTTTAAGGATATTTATTTGATAAAAACTTCCCTCACGAATGAAAAAATTTTAAGAATATAATTTTCAATATCTTAATGAAAAATAAGGATGAGTGTGTTGCAGAATATAATGATACCTTTATAATGTTTGTTAGGTATGATACATCTTATCTATGCAACATAGTTTACAAAATTGGCCACATCACTGAAGGTCTTAAGAAAAATATCCAAAGGGGAGTGGTTTAGTAGATTTTTTCCTCATTTAAATAAATTGACTTATGTACCCTAATGACAGAGAATTAATTCGGATGATCCAATTAACTCAATAGAAACCTAATGATGAGGCGGTATTATAAGAACAATGAAAAATGGAATTCAATGTACATGAATAAGAAGATGAAAAAATTCACATCATGTGATAGCTATAGAATGAATCACATAGGGAAATTTTTTAAGGGAATGCAAATTTGTTATAAATATGGAGAAATAATCATCATGTTAATTAATGAAATCAGAAAAATAAAATACTAATATTTAGAGTAACAATAAAAATGACATAAAGAACATTGAAAACATAAACCCTATGTGTCCTTGGAATATACCATAGAAGGGGCCAAGGGGATATGGACTAGATTATAATATCACTACAAATAATTTATAAGTAATAGATTACATGGTAGTAGGTAAAAATAACCATGCATAAAATTTAGCCAATTCATTTTTTTAATTTGGATCATCACAAACTTTTTCATCTCCAAATTTTTTTCATGAAAAAATAGATATTTCTCATTTGATTTAATTATGGATTTTTCTTTCCCAACACGTAAGGGATTTATCATTATAAAAAATATGTATCAGTCAAACCCCATTATGACTCCTAAACTGCATTATGTTCTAACCATATAATCATTCTTATGGATTACAATGATATAATTCTCAGAATAGACTATCTCTCCATATATTATGTAAATATTTATTGTAAGAGGATAAAAATTTCAATCTGTGAGAACGATATTGTGTTCATGTTCTTTAGAGTAGAATCTTCTTCACCTTTTTATAGTTTAGATCCACCCACAAAAGCTATATTGTTTAAAATACACGGGGTTGAAAATTAACTACACATTGGGAAGAATAATTTAATCTTAAAATTTAGGATGTAAACATTGTACAAGAATACGTTGATTTATTTCTTATATGTTTTTCTAGACATCCCCCATAGTGTGAAGTAGAATATTATATTGATGTAATCCCAAATGTGTGGACAATATTAATAAAACCCTATAGAAAGAACACTATGTATTAGTGGAACTGAAGAAACAATTATAGGATCTGGGTAATAAGGTCTTTGTTTTCCCTAGTTATTAACAATAGGGATCCTCTATCATAATTTTTTAAAATAAAGGTGGATCAATGAGGTTGTGAAATGATTATAAGGAAATAAATTCCATTAAAATAATGAACAATTATCCTCTACCTTGCATTGATTATTTGTTTGGTCCACATCACAATACCTAATATTTTTCAAAAAACGATCATTTTTATTAGGATCAAGAATTTTGAGTGGAGGAATATATTATAAAGAAAACATTTAATAAGTGGTTTGAACATTATGAGTTTACATTAATTCCATTTGTAATTACTAATTCACCCTCTATTCTTGTGGACAACTTGAATAGATTATTCATGGAATGTATTGATGTTTTTACTCTTGTATTAATATATGATTTCATGGTGTCTGTTAAATGAAAGGAGAACCATGTGAGTAACATATGGTCCCTTCATAAGTCTCTTATAAGGTATGAGTTATATTATAAATTCATTAACAGAAGTTTATTTCTTCAAGTAGTTTTTTTTCATGGATATACTCTCTGCAAGGATAGAATATAAGTTGATATTGAAATGAAAAATGCATTTTGATAATGTCACATATTAGAAAAACATAAATAAGACCGGTAATTTCAATGGTTTGGTAGGTTACTATCCGTGATTCATTCATAATTGTTACCGATTAGCGAATCCTGTAACAAAGATAATATTTAAGTGGGGTATGATTGTAAAGGGAAAGGATTATGAAAAATTGTTTAATGAACATAACATAACATTATTCAATGATTAATTTAGACATTACCCTCTATGAGTGACAATAATTTCATATTTTGTGATGCATCGAGGATGGGAAATGGTTGTTTCATAATTAAAAATGATAATGTTACTTCATACACATCAATGCAATTGAAGAATCACATACATAACTACCCAACCCATGATCTATAGTTAGCAGTTGTAATATTCACTTTGAAAATATTGAAACACTATATCTATAGAGAACGATATGATATATACATGGATCATAAGAGCATGATATATATATTACCATTGAAATATGTTTACATGAGACATTAAAATGAAAGGAACGACTAAATTATTTTTACTGGATAATACACTACCACACATGGAATGACTATAAGGTAGATGATTCTTTTAGTAGGATTTATCTTTCAGTTCTAACCCAAATGAGGATTTAGTGGGATCCAATGTGCATGATTATAGTAAATATTGACATTCAGATTTCAAAAGATGGGTGGAAAACAATCATTTATCAAATTATTAGAAAACATTTATTATTATATAGGGAAATGAATTCTCAATCTGATTATGGGGAATTTCATAAGAATATTAATGTCATGAATTATAGTAAAGTTTCATAATTTGTTTGTAAAGAAGGTGTTTTATAATTTTGAAATAGACTACCTGTTCCATCTACATCCGAGCTATAATGTGAATTGTTGGATGACACTCATAGATAAAATTTTATTATACATACTAGGGATAAAATGATGTATATGGACACGAGGAATCATTTTCAGTGGGATATCATAAAGTGAGGTGTTTTTTATTACGTATACAGATGCATTGTTTTTCAAAAATTGAATGCTATAATGCAACATCCTAAATAATTCATGCAACCTATTCTTATTTTTATGTTGAAATAAGATGAAATTACTATGCACATTACCACAAGACTACCAAATACTCATAAAATGAATGATTTAATATGGGTTATTTTTTATATCCTAACCAAATATGTGAATTATCATTCTATAAGTTAAGACATACCCCTTGAGTGACTCAAAATCCTTTATATTAATGATGTTTCACGACATCATGGTGAACCTATATCCTTTGTATCTAATTGAGATCCCCAATTTGCATCAAAATTATGGAAAATCCTTTAGAAATCTATCAATGCTGAGATTCATTTAACAATTACCTACTATCCTCAAACAGATGGACTGTCCAAAAGACCAATTTAGAAGTAGAAGACCTCTTCAGATCTTTCTCACTAAACATTCATGGAATGTATGATCAATACATACCATTGGTAAAATTTTCCTATGATAATATTTTCTATTCAAATATTTAAATGGCACCGTATCAAGCATTTTTTGGAGAGATATACTATACTTTATCATTTCGGGATGAATTTTGTGAATGGAAATTTGTAGGTGTTGAAATTTTTGTAGAGATGATGAAAAATGATAAGGTTATCCATTCTCATATTAAATCCATTCAATGTTGGAAAAAGATATATAGTGATAATTGAAGGAAAGATTCATAGTTCTAGGTGGGAGATCATGTTTTTATGCGAGTATCTCCATGGAATGGAATTTTTAGATTTGATAAAAGGGAAAAGTATTTACTTGGTACACCAGACCCTATGATATTTTTAATAGGGTCAGATTATTGGCGTATTGTATAAAATTTCCTCTAAATATCATAAGGGTTCATGATGTGTCCCATATATCTATCCGAACAATGAAAATGGTTATGAAAATGCACGTTATCACCTCTAATTAAATTGAGTTGAAACCTGGTCATTCATATTGAACAAAAACCATCTTGATTCTTGATACTAGAGAGAAAATATTGGGGAATTAGTTAACTCATATGGTAAATGTTCTTTGGAGAAATCGGACAAAAATGGAAAAGCAACATGGGAACTAGATGATTATATAAAGGAGAAATATACACTTATTTTTTAATGTAATAACCATTAAATTACATGGATTATATTTATTTAGAATGAAATAATATAACACTATAATTCTTTACAATATTTTCCTTTTTATTTTTTTGATATATTTAAAAATCACACAACACAATATTTTAATGAAAACATTATTTAGTCACATTTTACATCATAAATTAAATTAAAACACATTCATTGCATTTATATATTAAATTTATATATTAAATTTATATATTAAATTTAAATATTATATTTCCAAAAAATTACACTCGTCATATTTTTTATATATGTATAAAATAACAACAAACCGAATATTTCATATAAAATACAATATTGTGAAAAAGGATTTTTTCCTCCCTTTAATGGAGAACCCATATTAATTCGGAATTTTGAAACTTTAATTGACTTAATATGTAAAAAAACATCATCCTTGAAATAAAATAGTAAACATTTTTTATGTTTAATTTTTTATATTTCTTCCAAAAAATAACATTTTCTAACACATAAATAACTATACTAAATTTTGTTTCAAAATTGCTTTTTGATATAATTTATATGAAAGGATTAATTATAATTATAATTTTGATTAAAATTAAATAGACTATATTCTTATAAATTATAATAATTTATTTCTTTTGAAATAATATAAGATTGAAATTTATTATGAGAACATAACAATCTTTCAAACATTTTTTCATTAATAACCCGTGTATGGTCATCTAGTCTGAGAGATTAAATTTTATTTAATTTCTACCATATCTGTGACGTGAATTTGGAAAAATTGATTTGATATTTAGAGTCATAATTATTAATAACATATAATAATACCAAATTCTTTTGATTAAAAATAATAATAAAAGTGTATAAAATTTATTACAATGATTAAAATTAATGTAAGGTTAATAATGGACTGAATGTTATCATTGTCTCCCAAAATGACTAATAATCTTGTCGAAATGAACTTTTATGGACATATATCAACCATATAATCTCTTTTATTGAATTTTTTCAATTATATAATCCAATTGTGACATCAAATCAAGGGGACAATTCATTTATCAAAATAGTACCATAGTTTCACTTGTCATCCACTATAAAGGCCTCCAATTGTCCCCATTAATAAAACATATTAAACTATATATGATTTCATAATATCAATAAAAATTTCATAAAAAATACCAACCGTATACATTCAATCCATCCTATGTGATGAAATATTTCCATGGTGGACCTTTTGTATAAACCAAATATATTTACATGATTTTAATGTAATATTTTCCAAAGATCATGTTTTATTTTTATTTTCTGATCCACCCCTTATACTATTTTTATTCCATACATACCTAAAAATAGATTAATAAATATAATATGTTGTTTATATGTTAATTTTTCTAGATAAAATTACACAAAACTCCATCTAATGGGTAACAAACATACAATTTCTATGTGTGGTGAACTACTACGTCATGAAATGATAGTTGTTTGTTTTTCCATTAACGAATCTCATTATGTCCATTATGATGGGAACAATATTTATATGTTATATATATGAAATTTATAATCGATTTATACATTATACGTTCGTTTTAAACACCAATATTTGGTAATTCCCATTTATTATTAAAATAATAACATTATATGGGGAAGTGTGTGTTACCGCCCCTTCGAAACAATATGATTCATTCACACTATACATGCAACATTATAAGGATAATTTTAAAAATGATATATGAAATATATTACATAAATAGGGTATTATAATAGTTTTATACATGTATATACATCTCATTTTTTTATTCTTTTAAAATATTATTGTTAACTGAAGGTAGCATTCATACATACGTACTCACTACCGTCTCCATGAACGGTGAATTTCATTTTTTTTCTCCAAATAATATAGAAAATTATAAATATATATATATATATTGGTTATATATGATAATAAATTAATGGATTTCATTTTTTATAATGAAAACATACTCTAATAAATGAGAATAATAAGTAAAAAATTTAAAAAAAAATCTGGAAAAATTGCACAATTAACGCCATAAATTGTGAAATTAAGGAACCATTGATAAGAAATGGATAATGATATATTATTAGATGATAATATGTGTTATTATGAATATCATTATGGTTATTAGATGAGTTATTTAAACATTTTAAACCACTTTTTTGGAGGATCAATAACACACACAAAATGATAAGGTAAGGGATCTTGTCTCTGTTTACATTCCATTGAGGCTTATTTTTGTTATGAACCAAATAACATTTTTGGTTCATATACATACCATTGGAATGATATATCATGAATAAAATTTTTCTGATAATTTTATAATCTTCATTTAATTCATGGGGAATTATTAATTACAGGATTGTAAGTGATATGGGACACATTGAAATGTCTAAGGATTATTTTTACTCAATAGTGTTTTAATGTAAAAAACCAATGTTATTACATGTACACAATTTATTTTTTATCAATATATTAATATTTTTTTATTAAATATGGATATTTTATATGAAAATGTTTTTATTTCATATATGAGGAATTATTTGGACTGGTATGACACATGTGAGGTCCAGTTATATATAGCCCCTAGATGAACCATTAATCTCATGAGACGAATCAAATGGGTTTTTAATCGATATGTTTTAAACCATATAGTGAATGTTCATAGTGGTAATGTTAAAATATTTTTATGAAACAATTCATCAAATAATTAGTCATTTCAATTAGATAGATTTAGTTATTCCTAATATATGAGTTTTTTTATATATAAAAATGGGAAAATTTTATTCTAAATGTATTGATTTTGATGTTATCAGATTCAGTTTTTTACCATTCCATATTGATATTTCCATATATTGTTATTTGAAGGAAACATGTAATCATTTATTTACCATGAAATTTTAATTTTTTCATTTTGGTTCATTATAACTTTTTCTTTACAAAACCTTATTTATCATTTAAGACCACCCATATTTTGTTTCCTTTCCCCGTGTTATGAAGAATAGATATTTGAATAAGCATTCAAGGATGTTGATTATTTATTTTTATTGTGTATCATGTTTTGATTTCGTATTTCCAAAAGTATTATGGGTATCATGTCTGTAATTTGGATTTCTAAGAGTTCTAAACGGATTGTTCCTTCTGGATTTTATTCCTTATAAGCATACCAATGTTGTCAAATGTTACATCAGCTCTGGGCTTCCTCGATCAAGGAATTTAAAAAATTAATTTTTTCAAATATATTTCATACTATTGTGGTTTTATACAATGATCTACTAAATCCCTTAGTCTGGTTGGTTTCTTCATTGGACTTCAGTTTTCTTAAAACCATTCATAATATAAAACCTGTTTAAATATCTAGGGATTCAAAAACCCAATCATCCACTTAAATTTATCTAAGATTAAATAAAAAACAACCACACTAATTTCCCTTTTCATCACCATTAAAAATAATAGCTATTGTTTAAGAATGTATAATATCAATATAGGATATACTATGGAATTTTATCTAGAATTTAGTTCTCAAAACTATATCATATGAACATTGATATATCTATAGGGTTTTAGCATGGCCACTATATTCTTATGTAATTTGAATAAATCATAATTCAATATTTAAAAAAATTACCACATCAAGGGGAATTAAACTTTCTAAATCGACATGAATGGAATTCTACAATCTCTATTAAGTTCATCCATATCATATATTATTGTATTATCACCCCATTACGATCTAGAGAAGCTTCATAAATGGAAATATATGTATGGATGAAAGGAAAAAACCATGGAAATCCTTATAAAATCCTTTATGGGAAACTCCTAATTTTTTCCAAATACATTCAAAATAATACTATATAATTCACACCAAAAATATACTTTATAAAATAATTTTATTCGCCATAATAATATTCATTACCCATATATAAATCATGAAGCATTATTGGGGTATACTGTATTATCATTCTTGATAAATAATGCTCTAAATACATAGTTTTGAACTACTCATCAAACAGTCAAGAATCTATATTTCAAGAATAAAACATCCATTTCATTCTTAGAAATAACTACTCATTATTAATAGAGGTGGTTTTGGGGATCAACAGATTGACTAAATTATCCTTTGTAATTATTTCTTAATTTATACTCGTATGGATCACTGGAAATTATATCGCATTTCATCTTCATCATTGTATCAAAAATTCAGTGTATTAAAGGCTAAATGATTGGTTCGATAGAAAAATGGGGAAGTTAATTTTTTATATAAGTGAAAAATAAGGGATTTTACATAGACTCTGAATTTAGGTTTAGATAATTTCAGGAAGAATTATAATTTCAATAAAAAATGATTTTTAATTCGAGTAAAATACATATTTATGAGTTAAATTAAAAAATAGTCACAATAGAAATTGATCGATTGTCTCAATGATGTCACCCAATAGTGTCATCAAATGGTAGAAAAAATAGTTCAACCAAACTGCAACATCCAATAGATACACCCGGTTATATAACATGATCGTAATACCTGACACTGTCATATAATTAAAGTACCCAATAATAGATTTTGAATGGTAGTTCCCAATCATAGAATATAATGGTAGTACCACGTTATATAATTGGAAAGGTATAACCCAAATATTACAAATTACGTTATCAAATTACTTATTACAGAATTATACCATACTAAAAATAATAATGTTAATATAATTTTAAGCGTAATTTATCAAATAAGGATCATTTTTTATATTGAATAGCCTCTCATTATTGTATGGATTTGTAAAAACATCCATAATTTTATGTTTAGTACTAATTAATTTAATAATCACAACACTATTTTGAAGAAGATATATAAAAAAATAATTTTATATTAATTTTTTTTTCATTGAGTTATATTCAAGGTTATTATAAATTTATATATAAATTTAATTCTTACAATTTATAGGGAGATGTACAAATGAATACCGATATTCATGAAATGTGGATATAATAAATATAATATTTTCACAATAATAGCCTAAAAATTATATTCATGTTCATTTGGGGATAATTCAATAGAATTACACAATTTTACAATACCATACATCAAAATACATTACCAAAAAATCGAAGAGTCTTTAATATACAATTTTATGAAAAATAAATCCACAAATTTCAAAATTATAATATATTATTAAATAGAAACCATATATTCTTTGGATATAATATTACTAAATCAGTTTTACTTTTGATAAATTACAATATAAAATCAGCATTAATCAGTAGATATTAATTTGTTATATATTTTAAATAAGAACAGATACACCCACTAAAATTAAGATTATATTGGCTAGCTATTAAGTAAAATCCCAATCATACACAAGTAAGTGGTTTTGTCCCCTACTTTCTTAGATTCATTATATTACATTTTAATGGTGTTATAGTTAAAATATCAATATCATATTATAAATGCCAACGAGCCCATACCCGGGTGGTAAGGGATTTTGTTTCGCATCCAAGAGACCCATGTTCAACACTAGGTGCAGGCGAATTTCCAGGTACTATATTAGTAATGTAGTAGCCGTAACTATTCACCCAGTTTGGGGGTTCGAGCCACTGGTATGGGCCTACTGGTCTCCAGGGCCTTCGGGTCATCAATGGACTTCGGGCCATAAGGCCTTCCGGTCATGTAGACCATGGAGTAGCCCAGTTCACACAGAACATGCCCCATAAGAAAATCAGAACAATAGGAATAGTTGCCACCAGATGCAGAGCTTACCAGTTTGGAAGAATGAGAGGCAATGTCAGCCGCCATCAGGACCAGGCACCTTGCAGCTTAGTATGGGCCAGTGCTAGCCGACCAACAATGCAATGTTGGGAGATAGGTGATCAATGACGCAGAAAGCTTTGGAGGGGTAGTTCAAGTGGGTTGGGCCTATGGGTCATGGATTGGGCATGGTATGCCTCTAGGCCTTTGGGTCATATATTGCGGGTTTGTCGGGCCTCGTGCCTTGGTCCTATGGGTCAATTATGGGTTCACGTTCAACCCATAAAAGGGGGATTATCCATATTAAAATAAAAAAGAAGGCCTTTGGGCCATTCAAGCTATAATAAATACATTCCAAATAACATTAAATGATTTTCATTGTACATTATATATTTTAAAATAATACCTTCATTATTATGGAAGATTTGAAAAAAGAGGCAGAATAGTAGTCCACCTGCCATACTTATTAAAATTCATTTTTCATTATTTTTGAAAATCCCAGACACAATGAATTTATTAAATAAAAAAAATTATATCATCAATTTATATTTTATCAACAAATAAATATTTTTAATTTATTTTGATAAATAAGGTAGTATTAACATCCCCATTTTAAAATCTTTTTAAATAAGAAATATAGTGATTCTTTCATAGTAAACTATAAGAAACTATATTAAATGTGATAATAATTTTATCAATTTCAAAAAAACAATTTTAGAAATTATTTTTCTAAAATAAATTGGTGTGTTCAATTAAAAAATCCTAAAAAATATACCCATTATGAATATAACTCCTATGATTGATTTTATATAATTATAAATTTATATGTTCATTATAATAAATCAGTATCCTAATGGATTCAAGCCTAGATAATGGGGAAATGGTTTCATTATATCCAATACCTTCATCTTGAAAATATACTTTTTCCACCAATATATATTTAAAAAAAATCAATATACATAACCATTTTTTTATGTACACATTTATTGTACATGGTTAAATAGTCTTTGGTTATATAAAAATATTCCCATATTTATTCCTTTAAAACTATTTTAGTTCATATTTCATAGCTACCAACCAAATATCATAAATTATTTCCTAATCAATGTTCATGGGTTCAAGCTATGAAAATATTTTCTAAACATAAAAATGATTTCGATGTGATGCTTGTGTATGAGTTCTATTATATAGTTCACATACGATAGTATCGAAAGGATGGTATCAAGAGTTTCCAAGGGTTCAGGCTACAATGTTTACTTATTTTATGGTTCCTCTAAGTGGTATTTACTATGATATTTTTCATTATATATTTTTTTTGTTCAAAGGCCTTATATTTTTATTGACATATGTAGTGGACATATCATTCTCTATGATCTAAAATGATATTTTTTGTCCACAAGGATCAGTCTCATCAAAAGGGACACTTACTAATTTTTCCAAATGATTTTATCTTTTATATAAATACTATATAGGCATTGGTGGATATATAATTTCCGATAAAAATTCCTTCCTCACACATAGATGAAAACATATGATAAATATTCATTGTATAGGCAATGTTAATTTTACAGCCAATAAAGATAAAATAATTTACCCTGGTCTTCCTCACAGACAATAATTCATATAGTGTTCTTTAATATAGGACTTATTAATACTTCTCTTGATACATATCATCCATAATTACATGTTTCAACAAAAAATATATTGGTATGAAATTTTCTATAAGAATGGTTGAAGTAATGTTTTCATTTATCTTATTTAATTTTCAAATCACCACATTCAAATGTGGTGTTAAATGAGAATATAATTTTGGACCATAGCCTTATTTTGAGAATATGAATTGAAAATATAGATGTTCAAACTCATGATCATGATAAAATTTTATAATCATAATTTTATTTTCGAAACAAATACTACAAATCTTCCATATTTTTAATATATATATATATATGACACACATTTTTAGCCGAAAAATAAACCATGTTAACCTTCAATAATCATGAAATATTACATATGCGTAGTGCTTTCTTGCTAAAATAAAAACTATTTATGTTCCAAAAAGTTCATGTATACCATGTATAATGTTTTATAGGTATAAATGTATTTCATTGGTTTAAAAGAAGCATTATATTTATTTCCCATTAATAGTGATTACACACAATTTCATTCTAAAATCTAGTGTAGGGTGATCCATGACTAAAAAGTATTTTAATAGATTTATTGGAATCCATATATTATAATGGTATAATATCCTATGTGAAAACAAAGATTCATATGGAAATGAATTTATTAAATAACCATTTTGAAAAAAATGAACTAAAATATATTGTATAACCCTATTTATTTCTTAAATTAGTAAATACTAAATTTAATCTATAGTCATAAATACTAAACGAATTATACTCAAACATGACATGAATTCCATCATCAAAGTATTTATATATACTATGAATAATATATTTTAATCCATAAATTTACAAAACATGTGAATTTAAACATGTCTTAGTGTTTTTAACATGACCAGGGAAATTAATTATTGTTTTTTCCTTATCACCAAAAGGGATATATCCACCATCCACACGAGTGGAATATTGGTAGCATTATAAGTACCATTTCAGTATTATCGAACACCCCCTATCTAGATACAATAAATTCTTATAGAATATTTTCAATCAAGTTTCATAAAATCAATTAAATAAAAATTAATTTTGACTACAAATTCTGTTTGTGTCCTAAACAGTTAACAATTAAGGAATTATGAAACTTTAAATATTTAATATGATTACTCTAATATTTATGAATATAATTGAAATAATTATAAAAATAATATAAATTTGTTCTATAGTTGTTTTATCTCGATTTAAATGTTTCTCTTATATAGTTTACCACCATTTAATATAAAACAATTTAAATAGGATTTATGTAGTTTTTAAAGAATTTCCATTTCATTCAAGGATTCTAAATTAAAATAAGTCTTAGTATATGTATAATATGATGTTATAAAAAACATTTATATGTTTTGGTTTATTAAAACATTCAATATAAATCATTAGTTGGTGATTTAATAATTTTATGCCATTAATTTCCTTAAGTATCATTTTTCATCTCCTTTTCAATAAATATATGAGATTTTTCATTATATGATAAAGCAAATTTTTTTATTAAAATTGTTATTTTTATATGTTATATAATTGAATGTTTCTTCTAGTATTTTATATTATTGGAATTCATCTTCACTGGAAACATTATTTTAATAATTATTTTAATTTTAGAACTTATTTGAAATAATACTTATTTTATAATGTGTAATTCCCATAAAGAAAAAATATGTCTTCCCTGGAGAATCATGAAGTAATGATTTTGAATCCATTGAACTACACTATATATAAGTCCACGATGATGACAGGTATTTCATATGTTTTCTTCATATATCCTCAAATTTATGTTTTTACTGCAACTTTGAACAATTAACATTTGTTTTTCCTTTTATCTGACACTCATAAAAGATAATATCACTACATGAGTCATTATATTTTACTATCTTCCCTAAAATTTCCTATTTTATAAAAAATTATCTAGAAATTTTATTTTTAGAAGAATTCATTATCCATGAATAATTTTTTATATATTTATTCCAAATGGTTCATTTATTCATCTCAGTTTATGTCACCGTCACTTTCACTAGTGTTATGTTATTTTATTATTTAATTAGTTTTAGAATGGGTTGATTTGAATATAGTAGAATTATTAGTTTCACCATGTTCATAATTCACTATGATATATCTCTCATATATCATTTGTATTCATATCAACTTATTTTAATTATCATTTTCAAATCAAATGGTTCACAAAAGGAAATGTCAATGTCTCTCCATCAGTCAGTTAAGAAACTTAGTTCCTTCATATTAGAGTCTTACAACAAATATTTCTCTCTAGGGAATGAATTTTTTTATTTTATCATATATCCAATGATAAATATCATAAACATACTTATAGGGGTTTATTTTAATTTTTATCACGCATAATATTATAGTTATTTAAATGAGTTTATTTGATAATAGATGTTATTTCATGAGACACCAATAACATATCCCATATTTCATAATCTACTACATGTATATATATTCTATTACACTCATAATCTACTAAATTATAGTAAAATTAATTAATTTCCATAAAATTACAATTATATGGAGCCTTAGTGGGGTCACTACATATATCAATGATAATTTTTTTTGTTTTTCACATTTATCCTCTATTAAGGACCTTATACCGCATCACATACTCTCATGATGTATTCTCATTTTAAAATTCCATTATGAATAGTTATTACCTTTAGAATATGGGGGTCGATTAGTGATATATACATAAAGTATGTTGTTATCTTTAATGATATAAATTTAGAATAAATAGAAATATAATTCTTTTGTTTAAAACATGATCACAATTAAAATATGAGAAATAAAAATATAAAAGAAATAAAAATATCTAATATAAAATGTGGGAACTAGCTTTTAGATTTAGTGGGTCCCAGTGAATTGAATTTCCAAATAATTTTTTTTTTTAAATAATTTTAACTTAATTCCCCCAATTTAGAAAAAACGTAGTTAACAATAATATGAGAAATAAATAATTTTTATATTTTTCTATCATTCTTTAAATGCCCAATCACAACATGGATACACTATTTTTAGAAAATATTAAATTTACAAACAAATCTAAAATGGAAAACAATATATATAAAATTTATTAATGTTAATAATTATTATTTATCAGGATAAATAATCTATATGATGAGTCAGACACAAGGTAAGGGGGTTCATTTAATTTTTCTTTCTCTGAAGAATATTTCTTATTTTTTGAACCTATATTCATTAAAGCTCTGTATATAACCCATATTTGCCTTGTTATATCATAAATTAATTTATTCTCTTTTTATTTAACGTTTAACTAAATCTTTCTCTTTCATGTGGCCAATGATTTGATTGATTAAAATGTAGTAAGATAATTTATTAACTCAATTTAAATTCAATGTGTTAAACATCTACTTCATTGATTATGTCATGATAATATTGTGTGTGAAATTAGTTTTAATTATATTAAGTTTATTTCAACTTAATTTAGTTGGATATAACTTTGATAGCATCATCTATTTATTTTATTAATTCTCCTGTGAATGATAATGAATTTTTAAGTGACTAACTAATTAAAAATATATTCTAAATGTTTTAATATTGTATTCTTCTAAATCATTCTCCATAATGTTAATGTTTTTAAAATTAATTTTTAGATTTTATTTATATAGAAATGGGTTTTTAAAGGTGGAATTCTCCAATTTTCATCAATAACTTTTCAAAAAGAAATATTTTAAATGTTAATGTAAGGGACTATAAATTAAATTCCATAATTTAAAGTTAATCATTAATATTATTTTAACAAATGGAAAATAGAATTTTTTATGTTATATGACTTGAACATGTTTGACCGCTTTCATGACCCCATAATGTTTCGAAGATTAATTTAGAATTTTCTAATTCTATTTTCAAGTAAAATTTTTTCATTTATGAGTGCGCAACTATTTAAAAATGCTTAGGGATTTCAACTTTGAAAAATATATTTTGTCACGAATGATTTTTAATAATGTTTTATATAGTTTCCATATGTTATTGATCCGGGTCATTGTCTGGTGTGTGGTTCTAATATAATAAAAGAATGAGTGAGCATGTTATATCTCTAAAATGCACTGTGTAATGGAATTTAGTTAACCGATAAGGTTACTCCTAATAAATTATATGATTATATTATGCTGGTTATTCAAAATGTATCTATAATGGTCATTGTATATGTAGTTTTAAGATATACCATATTTGTTTGATCTACATTATATCTATTTTCTATATGAAAATGATTCCACAATTTTCCATTATGATTTATACTTCCTATAGATTACTATTCTTTTATATGATCAGAATGTTTCTGTGTTTTCATGTGAAAATGATTTTTGTTATTCTCTCAATAAAAATTAATTGGATATTAATATTTTCCCCTAAACTAAAAATTTACATTATTCATTTTATATACATTACTGATCTTTTTATTTCCATTCAATTTTTGAAAAATTTATTCGATAGTCTAGGTCAATAATAAAGAAAAATAATATGTCATATTGGAAGTATTGAATATGTATCATGAAGAGAAATTATATTTTAATTTAAAATATTATAATTTTGAGGAATAATGGATACTATGTAATAGGTGTTAACATGTAATATATGGGTTTAATTTTGAATGGATTTTATTAATTATCAAATACTCTAAAATAAAAATATCATTAGATTTTTAAAAATATGAATTTTAGTTAAAAAATTATATAATAAGTAATGATTATGGATGGGTCTTTACGTTCATCGTTATGATATAATGGTAAAGTTAATATAATATATGTTTGTTTTTATTTTTCTTATTGAGTATCAAATATGTTATACGATATAATTATCTCTCTTTAAAACTCAGGGCATTACATTCTTCTCCCCTTTAATAAATTCCAATATTTCAATTTGAACTACATCTTTGTGAGAAATGTTTCAACACATTACAATATATTTATTTAAAACACATGTTTTATAAATTGGTTAACAAACCATCCGTATTAAGTTCATCAAAAAACAATGTTTCCATATAGAATAACATTAAAATTAAATTCCAATATGAACATTGAACAATAATAACTAACTAACAAGAAAAAACTCAAAGTGACAGGGGAAATGGTTATGGTAAATTCAATGATCACAAACCATGAATCCATGATGGGTGGAAAACATTCAATTCATAAGAAATGATAATAATATGACATTATTCTTGTTTCTAGATTTTTTTTAATATTTTTAAGGAATTTATTTACCAACTAGAATAGAATTACTTATAGAAATATACTTCTCGAAATGTATAAGTTCATCCTTTAACCAATTTCAACTATAATATCATCTTCTTTTCTAAATGTTGAGTACCCAAGGTGTTTTATTTCCGGAACTTCCAGAATAAGATTCTAACAGATCACAAATTCCACTATATAATAATAAGTAATTCATTATATCATTAACAAATAAAATAACGTTAGCATAATGTATGTTAATATTAAAGATAAATAAAACATAATAAATAAATTTCCAAAACTCATCAAAATAATCAAAATTCCATAACATAAATTTATCCTTAAATTAATAACTCCATAACTAATATAACAAAAACAACATCAAAAATACTGAATGTTTTAACATTAATGTTTTTCACATGCCCTTCATTTTACAACTCCAAATTAATAATGAAATTCTTCTTAGATAATCCTCTTGATTTAACATAATGGGTATATATACCTCAACCCAAATCAAAATTCTCCTTAAATATTATTACCCACCTCAAAAATATGTTATCCTATAACATTTTCCAAAAAAATGCCAAATCATGATAAGATTCCATAAAATAAATATCTACAATTTGTATCAATTCTTTTGAACATAATATTTGACATAGACATATTATCTTGTGAATCTTTAGGTTTTTACCCAAATAATACACATATTAAGTGTTAATAATCCCTTAATATTGTGTTTTCCCAAATACATCCATATTAATAAATCACTTTTATAGGTTATCAGATCCATTTAACTTATGTTTCAAATACATAAAAAACAATGCTAGAACAATCCTGACATGTTTCATGTTTATTATATATTGAATATAATTGATATAATACATATAAAATAAATAAATCTCAAATACAAATTCATAACCAATCCAATCATTACACTTTAATAATTTCTATAGAATATATGTTTCCTTAGTCTATAATTTATCCCATTGGTAAGGGAATTGACTTGGATAATGCACATAAGTTCCTATTATAATACATTGAAAACAATTGTTACAGAGGAAGTAATTTATTCAATCCTGTAATAATATTCCTTTATTATGGAAAATAGATTTTTATACCCTAATTTTAAATAGCTAAAAATATTTTTAATTCCATTGTATCATTTCCCATGGGGAAATTTTACACTTGTATGGCATATATGAAATTAAATATTCATTACTTTACAACCTTTTCCAGAAGTAATTCAATGATACTTCCCCCTCATCTTCAACTATTTATTTGGGCATTATACTAATCTTTATTTTTTAATAGTGATTTTCGATTTTTGGTTTGGAATAATAGCAATTAGTCGTACATGATCTCCCTTCATGTTAGGACTAACAATCGATAATAAATCAGATTTCTACTCACATAGATTTTTAAATAGGTTATTCCTATTTATAACCATTTAATAAAATAACGGGTAAATTATGTATAAGATTTTTAAAACTATTAATCAAAAAATTGGGATGAAAACAAAATTAAATAGATTAAATATATGTTTAGTGTATTTACTTACATTATTAATTTCATGTTTTTAATCTATGTTACCCATGATCTATTTCATGAAAAAAAACACTTATTATAATTAATAATCCCTTAATAATGGTACTTAATGATTTATGGAATATAAAAATGGATATCCCATAGGAGTGTCTAATCAGATGTGCATCAAGGCATGTTTTTGTGTATGTGTTCCTAACCACTTCTAGCTCAATAAAACACGTTCGATATAATCTCTCATAGGAAAATTTGTTCGAGAGCCAAATCCACATGTATTATCAATACATGGATATATTTTTATGGAAAATCATTAATATATAATGTTACAAAACAATAATATTTTTTTCTATATGTATTATTATCCATAAGGATTTTAATATAGATTTCTAATAATAATTCAAAAAATATATGCACTTTCCAGTAAAACCAATTGTGGTGACCACAATATTTATTTCAAATTAATTCATGATTTATTTGATATGAATACACATTATAACTCTATAATATCTATTATAATAGTTCCTTTGTTTAATTAGGTATATCACATATCAACATAGAACAAGGGGAATATCATAATTAATATGAAATTCTTAAAATTCTCATAATTCTCCATCATTCTAAAAACGACATTGGATAACCTAAGAACATACCAATGAATTAGATGATCAATATATTCATGTGACTAAATAAAAAAAATGTTAACATGATGAAATTTTTTTGTGTGAGACAATATACACTTAAAAGGGACACAAAATTGATGATAATAAAAAAAACATGAACAAAGTCTCATGATATAGCATGATAACATAAAGGCAACATGAGAAAGTGGAAACAACATTAAAGATGACATCATAGACATGGGTGAAGGCGGAATGTCATGATATCATAACATAGTGTTCATAAAATAACCACTCATACATTGTACGTTTAATCCCATAGGAGAAAAAAATCCCCAAATCATTGGAACACTATCTGGGGGCACCCATCATAATCATATCATGTACATGCATATGTGTGTCACATAGAACATATAACATAAGAATTTATTTTGTCATATTTATTCACATTATTAATTATTTGGGGGTTATATATAAGAAATTACACAATCAATAATGTATAGGTATAAATTTCGAATACCTTTGAGTTGAAATTGTTATATGCATAAATCACAGAGATTTTGGGTATTGAAAATTATGGTGACATTTTGGCATCATAAGGGTTTTACTAAGGATTCATAAAAATGTTAAATGAGAGATAAATGGGTCAATAATAATTTTTATGTCAAATTTATATTATTTGGTATATTTAGGAACACATTATATTATGAATATTTGGTAACTAGTAAGTATAATACAATTATGGTGTGTAAATAATAACACGACATAAAAAATCAGAAGACAGTTTTTGAAGCATAGAGGGGTTGAACAAAGAGTCATGGTAGAGACTAATAATAGTGAAATGGGAAAATCATAATATAGAAATAAAAATCAATTTAATATTTATGTATAAGAGTACCTCCAATTACTTGTAATTTTAAGAAAAGTTCATTATATAAAAATGGTACTGGAATTAAAAGGAAAAAGAGAGGATCACATACAAAATATCAGGGTAGTAACAACTATGATAAATGATATATTGAAAATGGATAAATGAACAATAATAATTACTAATGAAATTTTTTATTGTAATTATCATTATAAATTAATGAAAACATAACTAATTGAATTTTAAAAGGTTAAACACAACTAAGGTTCTTGAATTGAAATGAAGAGAGAGAGGCCCCATAGTAAATTTCATAATAATAATTACATAGGTAAATAATATAATGATAAGGGATAAGTTCTCTATTTTTATAAGAACATTAATTTTACATTGTATGGATCTATATAAATTCATGATAATAAATCCAACTGATAGTGGAAATGCAAAGGAAAAGATCGTTCTTGAATTCCAGTGAAGAGGAAAGGTCACTTACTAAATTTAGGTATGGTAATAGCTTACGTAAATTATATAATAATAATAGATTAATGATATATCATTATTATGAAATCATTTATAAATTATATACATCTTTTTAAATTGATTATAGAATCTCCAATTTATATTTAAAAGGATAAATACAAAGAAGGTTCTTTAAATGAAATGAATATGGTTATGGTTACATCTATATTTTGGAATTTTAATGGCATATGTAAGTGATATAATGAAAGGGGGTATATGATGTTTAAATTTTATTAAATAAATCTTATAGTTTATGGTTATTTATTAATCCATCATGACATATCCAATTGAGATACAAAATGAAAAATACAATGAAGGTGCTTGAATTGAAATTAAGAGATAGAGGTCCCATGTAAAATTTCAACATAACAACGACTCAATAAACTTCTATAATGGGATGGGAATAATGATCCCCCATAATAAGATAATAAATTGGTATGAATATTGACCAGTATAAAGCCAGGAAAAAGTATCCAATTGAAATTAAAAAGGCTAAATAAAAAGATATTTAATGAATTGTAAATAAGAGAGAGTGGTCCCTTACCAAATTTCAATATAGTAATTGTTTAGGTAAATGATATAATGAGATTAGATAAATGATATATAATTATTGTAAATTAAATTTAATATTATATTTATCTTTATGAATTTGTGATGACAAATAAAAATTAGATTCAGTAGTCTATGAACAAAGAAGGTGTTGGAATTGAAATGAAGATAGAGAGGCACCTTGAAATGTTGGCATATTACAACTTTGGTAAATGATATGACAAGATAGGATAAATGGTATATCATTGTTATTTCAACCATTATACTGTACATTTCCCTTTATAAAGTAATTAATACATTTCGTATTGGGAACAAAATGGCTAAATATAGGGAAGGTTCTAGAATTTAAAAGAAGACAGGGGTCCCTTAACATTGAGAGGTTGACTCCGAAATCATGGTAGGAGCTTCATAAGATCTTGGGGGAATCTCGGGAGTAATATATAGAAGGGATTAAATATTCATTGAATTATACATTGTTCATTAGTGAGGATTAATGAGTACTTTTTTGGTGCAATAAATTAAAATAATGTGAAGTTCTTTATTTTTTATCCAACGATGGATTTGTACTAAATATAATAAAATAATCAGAAGCACAAACTATACCATGTATTTTACAATGGATTATTAAAAATGGTAGTTTTTTTTATATGTAAATGTTCCTAATTTAAAAAAAATATTACGTGCATTTATGTGATGTCAGTTATGTTCCTAATGAAATGTTTTTAAAAACCAAAAATATAATATAGGTTTTGGATGATTCATAATGACATTATAAAATATATCTAATAACCTAAAAATATCATTATTTTAAATGGAATTCAATTACTTAGTTTTATATAATATTTATATCCTTTATTAAACCACTTTTAGGTCATAATGATGTCATAATACACATAGTATATTTATACTATATTAAATTATTTTCTCAAAATTTAAATTATCTCATAATGTTAAGTTAAAATCACCATTTGATAATTTAAATGGTCAATGTAAAATGAATATATTTATTTAATCAATGTAATTCACTAAATATGTTGTTGTTGATCCCTCTAGAAGATTGTTGAATTCTTTCTATGATTGCTGTTTTAATAATCACAAATCAGCAATTACTTAATCTGGTTAGATTTATCATATACATAATCACAATATCTTAATGAATCTGTGTATATTGGTTGGATCATGTTTTTATCTCTTTGTTATTGATTTAAAAGTATTCTGGAATTCCTCTGTATCAAAGGACAACGGTCACACCGATCCATATCAAAGGACAACGGTCGCACCGATCCAAATCAAAGGACAATAGTCACACCGATCCATATAAAAGGACAACGGTCGCACCAATCCATATCAAAGGACAACGGTCGCACCGATTTATATAAAAGGACAAATGTCTCACTGATGCTGATCAAATGAGTCACTGAAGATGTCTCACCGATGCTGATCAAATGGGTCACCGAAGATGTATCACCGATGCTGATCAAATGAGTCACCGAAGATGTCTCACCGATGCTGATCAAATGATTCACCGAAGATGTCTCACTGATGCTGATCAAATGAGTCACTGAAGATGTCTCACCGATGCTGATCAAATGAGTCACCGAAGATGTCTCACCGATGCTGATCAAATGAGTCACCGAAGATGTCTCACCGATGCTGATGACCCAACGATCACTTGACACACTGATAGTCATAAACAGCAGTTTGAATTTCTTTATCATTATTTAATCTAACCAACGGCCATATTAGGAATATTTTAAATGCTCTGTCATTTATTTAATATGTGTTGTTTGATGTCAGGGAACCGTACCTTGTACCTGCAAAAAGTAAATCATCATTTGCCGGAGCTCATGCTTTAAATAAAGGAAGGATGTGCTACTGTGAGAGTGTGCGAGACATATAGAAGAATACACAGAAAGAGACACACTGACAAATAAAAATACCGCAAGGTGTGCTGGAAGAACAACCAAGTGTGAATGGAAAGAGAATACCGAACATACACAAGAAACTCATTCATCACTAATCACCAGTGAAGAGCTGAGAACATGAACATAACACAAGAGCTTCATCGACTGTCTCTATACCTGGAAATCAAGGAAACAGACGATACTCTGTTATCTAGAAAAAAACAGAAGAGGACTAAGAGTGAATTATGATCAATCAAAGGAGTCTAGAACTGCATGACAATCCCTAGAGCCATTCCCAAACTCTAAACTTTTGCTCTATGATTTATCTTTTTACATATTGAGCAGTGTGTGATATATGCTGCATTTTTACACACACTGTCTCCTGTACTCTAACTGGAGGATTTTCAAATTCTCACTCACCTCTCTTACATTTTGTTTTCCCACTGAAATTGTGGTAGAGGTCGTGTGACCTGAACAGCTAGTTGTTGTTGTGTTTGTTCCCATGAATAATTATGGTAGAGGTCTTGGACCTGGACAGCTGGTTGTTGTTGTTATCCCTGATCCATGGTGTGGATCATATTTTTATAAAATCTTTTGATAGGAATAAGTCTCAACTTGAGATTGAACCTCTTGGTTATATCTTCCATGCTATATCTTTTAAAGTTATTCTTTTATTCCGCTGCTAATTTCTTTAAAACCAAAACTGTTTTAAAGTCACTTTGATAATTAAATTCGCAAGTGTTTATATCAGTTGTAAATCAGTAAGTTGGTTTCAAAAGTTAATCAACCTTTCTATTTTGATTAACTGGGAAATAATCAATCCCTTGAGAACCCAACCAAACACTTACTTTGATTTAAATTCACTATAGTTAAATTCAGTATTTTATTTGGGGGTTTTTAAGACAAAATTTTTAAAACAAAAAATTTAATTGGAACTCAATTCACCCCCCTCGTGAGTATCCACTCCGACCAACAGTTGTTATTTACACTAAAAATATATTTTTTGAGAAATAACGATTTTTATACAATATCTATTTTCGAACAATTATTACAATTACATTTTTCTTCATAAAAAATATATTACAATTTAGAATTAGTAAAAATTAATTAATATTATTATTTTATAAAAAAAATCTACAAGTTATTTATTCCTCTAAAGTAATTTATTAATTGAAATTAAATGTTACACAAAATACAATTTCATTTATTCCATATTAAAAACTAATTATTTTCACACTAATTCATTAATCCTCTATAAATTATAAAATAAGGAATGATATAATTAATATTTAATTTGAAAGGAAATATAAATATTCAGACTATTGTATTCTTCCAATAATTATCCTATTAAATCATTTCTCTTATTATCTTTTTACGAATAACTAACTAATTTTACTTTTAGTACTTTAATGATTATTTACAAAGATTGTTATTTAAATTATTAAAATCTTATATTGAAATAATTACCTAATGTTAATTATGATGATTATAAATATCTAATGAATTTCAGATAAGTAAATTAATTGGAGTGAAATAATTTAATGTAAAACATGTAATCTTGGAAGAAATAAGTTTTTATAAAAATGTTATTTTAATTTATAAATATTGATATTACATTAAAAATATCTCTAATAATATTAATTATATGATTTTAAATTAACACATAAAAATATAGGATCTATCCAATAAATTTAATTCATTCCCCATAACAGATTATTTTTAATTTGTTAAAATGGAAAAACATTATTTATTTCGAAACAACTATTTGTCCAATGGGTTTTCATGCCCAAAAATAATCTTATAATATAATTTTTTTAATAGATTAATAAAATGTAATTAATTGTATTAAACATAACCAAATAATATGTTTTTTAATTTAAATAAAATTAAAATAATAACGTTCCTTTTTATAGGCATAATTTATTAAAAGAAAGGATTGATTTACAAAAACAATCAGTACGTTCATTATTCACTTAAAAAATAAATATTTTTAAAAAAGAAAAAACCATCCACCTATAAAAATTTTGATATTATTTATCTGAAAAATGATGGTAATTTTTTTTTACAAAAATATAAATTTTTTATAACTGAAATTTTTTTTCGACAAAAATAAATAATAAATATTTAGGTTTAAAATGTATTTTTGATGAACTAAAAGACATTAACAAAAATTGAGAGATTAGTTTCAAACACGTTATCAATATAATTTCATAGAGTTAAAATGTGTATATATTTTATAAATTAAATAATCATATTCATGACTTCAAATTTAATTGATAGGTTATAATGATAATGTTTAAATAATATCTAGTTTCTTTTCAGTTTGGTGTTGTGTATAACATATGTTTTCATATATAATTTTTTATTTAAAAAACATAGAGAATTATTATTCTTGGTCTAATGGGATGTTTTGAGAGTGACAATCCACTTGTGATAGATCAGTTATACAACTATGTATGTTTTATTTCACGATAAAATAATTGAATGTTCTTGCTAATGATATCACAAGTTTCTAGTAGTAGGACTCCAGTGATTCTCTTAGAATAATTATGATCCACCACTGTTTAATTTCACTATGATATAGTTTTTTAAATTAATTTTAATTATAATAAAATTATTTTTAAATGTATCTGACCCGAGGTGGTTGAACATGAGATCCATCTATCTTACATTTTTTCATGAAGTTGGTGATGGACCACTTCAGGCACATCATCGGGATAGGGAAATTGTAATGAAAATTTGAGAGAGTATTTTCATGAAAAGCCAACTCAACTAGGGAATTTGATGTTTATTGGGAGTAGAACATTTTATTGAATTATAGATCATTCCAACAAAATCATTAGGAAACTAAGGTCATTTTTATATAGACTATTATAATGGTGGATATATAGTGGATCGAGATTGGATGTTAAAAGGAAGACCATATGTGTGATGTATTTTAGGCAAAAAAATTTAAAAAATCTAGGTATCTATGTATAGACATGAATAGTCCTAGGTAAGCATTTTTATAATGTTTTAGTTTAGAAAACTAGTGTTTTCTTGAGTTATATCATATTATATATTGTACATTTAATGGGATGCATGGTTGTTCACTGGGCATTTGGAAACAGAATGATACCATTAAAAAGAATCATCATGACATTAGTACATCAGTTAATGACTTTTTTACAAAGGATTATTGGGGATGATTACTTTTAAGGACCTATAATTTTAGTGGTCCCCATTTTGGACAAGGATTTATTTCTAAATGAATTTTAATATTATCATTTTGTGGATGGTTTATTATATAAACTATTATTTAGAATATAAATCTAATCATTGGAACACCTAAATGTGGTGTTTTTATTTAAGGCCTAGAAATTTGGAAGATTATAATGAGTTATCATGAGTTAAAAAAGTGTGTGTCTCCAATATAAAAATCTTCTGGTAAAACATAATTTAGCACATCCTTCCCACATGGCATGATTAACTATTTTGAAAAACAAGGGGGCCATTTTCTTTATATACACTATTGGGTTAAACCATGAAACCTAAAACAAATTATCATTCAATTAAGTGTTGTTGTGACTAGGTGACTTATTCTAAATGTGCATGGTTTTCCTAATCTCTGTTTCAACTATACACCATTAGTTCCACTAAAATCGTAGCTATGTAACCCTTCGAACATGGTTTCCCTAACCATGTAGCCCAACCTTGTTCCCCTTTCCAAAGGGGTATGTCTTTGAGAAGTGAATCATGTTTGGTTATCTCAGGGTTAGTCAAACCATGCATCTCATAAATGGGGGAACAAGAAATATTTTCCCAACCACTTTTAAGGAATTGAAACCACTTTTCATATACCATTTACATGAAACAACACCTCTGTGAGGAACCTCCCCCTCTATTCCTTACATGGAGAGATTTTCCTTATGTGACCCCCATTTTTAATTCCTCATCTTAATATTGGATGGGTATCTGGGAGTATAAGTCTTCTCCTCCCTCCTAAATCAGTTTATTTATCCACATTGTTTCTTATCTGTGTGTGATCTGAATCACTCAATTATTATGTTGTTTGTCCATTTCCACAATTTTTCTCAAATCAGCTAGAACCAAATTGTAAAATCGGATTATTGAGGCATCCTTGGTATAAAGTAGGATGTCTCTATAATTTCCACTATAATTATTATTTTTTATATAATATTTCTATTATATTTTGTAGAAAACATTCTGGGCATCCAGATGAAAATATTAAATACTAGAAAATAAATTACTAGACACTTAAAATTATTATTGAATACAACTATATAATGTGGGTCGTGGTTTCCTCATCCCAAGATTCATTATGGTGGGTTATCAAAATTTAATAAAATAAATATTGTTTTGAAATAAGATTTTGCAACTCGTTAGGGTGCGATGATTTAAATTGTTATAAATATATTGCTTACATGTATTTTAATCAACTTATTGGTTGACTTGACTTAAATATATTGAGGTAGATGGTTAAATTTATTTAAATGAATTTTATAATGATGAAATAATGTTTGATAATAGAACCACCTATTAATATGTGTTGTCTTATTAATAAAATGAAATTAGTATATTGAATCAGGTTATAAAATGTTTGATCCCCATGGTCTTAGTAATGTCATAGTTAAAATGAATTAATGGAATTTTTAAAAGATTTTTTATTGGACAAAATCATATCCTATAATCTGAATTCGTAGATGGTTTGTACTAAGGGTCAACAACAACTTGGGAAATGTCGATCACATTATTATTTAATTTTAGGATAAGGTATCATAGTGAAACTGAATTCCTCTATACTCAATGAAAATGAAAATGATTTTAATTTTTTTTTTTAAATGTTGGAAATGAATCCATATACTTGTGTCACTCAGGCATGAAATCAGTATACATGTGATATTCAGGAATAAAGTCCCTAATAAAATATGATATCTAGGTTTGGAATACATATATATGTAATACATGGGATTGGAATCCAATTTTTTGTGATAATCTGGCATGAAGTCCCTAATAAAATGTTCTATGAGGTCATGGAGTCCCATATCATCCTATGTTAATCGTACTAATATCGTAGATTTTTTAGTCGCACCTCATGTCTTTTCAGGTAATGGTATCCATATATATGGCTATAATCATCACAATATATATAGAAATATATATGTACAAATCTAGTTTCCTATTCAGAGATCATCAGACATAGGCCGATCCAGGTAGTGCTAGCCCATTGTCCTTTAGTAAATATAGTTGACATGATTAATTTTATTCATTCATAAAATTAAAATTCAAACTTACACAATTATAAATTTTATATTCATAGAATGGATTATGATGTTTACATTGTTGTGGGTGTCCTGATTATATATATATATATATATGACCCTATTTTAGACACCATTTCACTATGGTACATGAATGGACCTCATGTTTATAGGACCGAGTTTATTGGATTATTCATATGTTGTTGTGTTTGAAACTAGTAGATATAAGAAAATTAATTGGCCATATATTATGATTCGTATTGATATATACTTAAGGTTATTATTTATTTCTATTATGAATTTATTTTAATGTATCATTAGCTAAATTATTACTCCATAGTTTATGTAGCATCATCTTGAAATGCATTAATTTTTGGATATAAGTTTTATCAACCCCTTTATCTATTTATTAACAATATATTTGGATTCATTGAAAATTATTTATATTTAATCAATATTTTATTTATTGTTTCATTATCTTTTATAAATCTATTTTACTCAGATCACAAGGGTATAGTCCCTCCACTGTATCATTATTGGAACCTCATTCAATGGTGGTTTCCTCTATCAAACATGTAGGAGTTCTTGATTTCATGTGAGTGTCTAGATCACAGTAATATTTTACTGGCATCTGGTTTGAGATGTTTTACAACAGAAGTACATAATGAGATTAATTTATTACCAAAAGTGTATGTTCATAAAAATATAAGTTGGATAGTTCATGATTCCCTTGATTGATCAGGTAGGGAACCGCGTATCGAAAAGAAAAAACTCTCTGGATAATGTCTTAGAGGGAGGTTAATTTTTAATTGTTTTTCAATGTTATAAAGTACTACTGACCTTATAAACTATAGAATCCTTCATAATAGCTATGTAAGGTGATGTTTTAGAAGCATCGGTTTCAGATGGACCAAAACTACAAGTTAAATTTTATAGGACTATAGGGATTGATCATTAATTGTTAAGATAATGAAGTGACTTGAGCTATATTTATGTACTGGGTGATGGAATACCTAAAATCCGGAAGAGACTATGAATACGATAGAATTATTTTGGTGTTATTAATACATTGATTATTATTTGAAATCCACATATGTTTCCCTAAAATTGGAGATTATAGAATAACATTCTCTAAATAAATCACTATAGAGTAAATGGGATTATTAGATATAAGAGGAAGTATACTATTTAATAATGAACCATGATTGACTTTTAATGAAGTTTTTTCTATTAATAAAACATGTATATTATCATATGTTAATTTCACGATTAAAAACACAAATATTCATAAGGTATTTAATATGGTTTCCATTGAGGGGTTAATCTTATGCACTTATATATGAGAACCACATTTCGTCATATAGACATGGATTAAGATATTTACATTGGGAAGCAAGAATGTTTAATGGATAAATAAAACTAGGATCTAGTTAGCAAGATAAAGGAGAGAATATATGATTTAAATGAAGAACCAAGGTAGAGAAACTAGATGTTGAATGCATTTATGGTGGAACTGAATTTCATTGATAGAAATTATAATCATTGTTATTATAATAATGTGTTTGATTATAGTAGTTTCATCATTTATCTTCTATATATGGATGAAATTATTATTTCTAAATTGGTAAATGTAAGGATTGATGAGTTTCAATCTGAATTTTCCAGAAACATCAAGATAAATGATCTTGGTCCAACAAAAATAATTTGGGGATTTAGATTGTAATAGAAAAGATTTCATAAGCATTGTTATGGAATTGATCTGATTACATATTGAAGGTGTTGTCACTTCCTGGAAAATGTAAAAACCTAGATCTCCTTTTTGGGTATGGATTTTGTTTTAGAGTTGTTTTAAGTAAAAATGATGAAAAGTGGAATTTTTTATGTACATTTATTGTACTTATAAGTACATGTACTATACATATCATTCAACGTACAACCACATTTTTACCATGTATCAGCTGAGTACATGACTATGTGGTGAACTGGTAGACCTCTTATGTTGGGAACTTGTTAAGGAAAATACACGGCGGGTAGTTTTGATGAACACAACCTTTACATTCCTCTTTATTTGATAAATCATAGCGAGGTCTCATCTCATATATGGAAATCTATTCTAATGGTTGTGGTTCGTACATGATTTCTCCAGAGCGAGATAGGAACTCCAAACTCTCGATTCTCTATATGAGATTCAATTGAGACATCATCAGATGCATTGGAATCTCCCTTGTGAGTTCTCAAATCCTCTTGATCCATTGATCAAGATTACTCATTTTGATTGAGTTATCAAGGAATAGTAATTTTTTACATGTTGTAGATCTACATCATTTTAGACTAATTCAAGGGACGATGCTCATGGATATCAATCATATGACTTCGAGGTAGTTGATCTTGTTCCTTTCATTGTTTTTCTTGGATTTTATATGCTAAAAGTGTTGCCTACCCACATTCAGGGTTTTGCTATATTTGGAATTCAACCATGTTTATTACATGTTATGGATTGATTGATTGATAAAGGGTTTTTGAATATACATGTCATTATATTCATTGTTTATAGGAAACCCCATGGATGTGTCTCTCTTGATTGGATGGTTACATTTATTTTCATGGTTTCGTATGAGGCATACCTTGTTTTTGTGACCTGTTTATTAGGATGGTGTTTGATTGATGATATGAAATGTCTATGATGTACATTTTGAATATTTTTTCACGTAGTAGCGTCATATTACATAGGATGCTTTGATTTAATATGTGAACTATTTTTTCAATAGACCGTAAGAGAATTGGACTAGGATGACTATGGGGAAATCTAGGTTATTTTATATGAAATTATTTGTATGCTAAGTCTTTTACAAAGGACCATGAGTTTCATGGACTATTAATACTGAGGGGGAGTCTAGATTAATTACACGGGACTGTGAGAGTCTTGGTGTAGAGCTTTGAAAAAACTGGTTAGACCATGAGATATTTCCCAAAGGGTCATTATTTATTAAAATGATGCTATGTGAGAACAAGTTGGGTAGACTGTGAGAGATTTCCTAGATGGTAGTTAGTAAATAGTTGAATGATTGTGATGCATCTTCCAATCTAAAGCACAAGCTTGGATTTAGTCATTAATGGTTGTTTAGATAGTATTATGAGATGTATGTTTTGGATACATTATGTAGGGGATATAGAGTATAGGACAGATCCCATGGTTAAATGATTCAATGTGTTAAGAATAAATGTTAAATGAATATAAATGAAAACTCTAGGATTTTTTACTTTTAAGTACTTCATTGTCTCTTGATTCATTTTTTCATATTACCTTCTATATATACCCACTGAATGTTATGCATTGATATTTTGGTGGTATCCTATTGTGATTTTCATTACAACCTCTTTGGGTCTTGCATTTGAACCCAAATATATTAGATGATTGCAGGTATAGATAAGGGAGAGCACCCTTCATCATCAGGTACGTTATTGTAGTTGGGGTTGGAGAGCATGTGACTAGGCTCAGGCTTCTGATGCTGTTTGAGTTTATTTTCATTTCAATTGTATTTTATTGTGTTGTATTTTCATCTTTAGAACCTATTTTTCTACATTCCTAGACACCTATAGAAAGCATCATATATATATACATGATCTAGTTGTTTTATTTCTATCAGTCATCAACTATTTAGGTTTGTTTTTAATTTATTAATTCAAATATATAAACTCTGCCAATTAGGGTATAGTTTCTCAATTATCATATCATGGTCCTCACATATAGTTGGAATCATCTAGCATTTAGGTGAAATACACATGAGTTCATGTGACCAGCTGGGAACAGGGAACCATTGGGTGGAACACGTATCTAGGACATTATAATGTGGTATCAGAGTAGTTTTCATTTCTAGTATGTTTTATTATTTGGAAACATTAGAATGGCATACGAAGGAAATAGATTTTTGTATTTTGTTTTTACTGAGAGTAGTTACCTCGTGTATATGGAAAATACAAAATTTGCTCGAATTTAATTTTAATTTTAGGATTTTGAACTATTATAGTTGATTTGATCTCACAGTTGGGTGACACACATATTTTGTTCAATTAGAATTGAAATCATTGTGGTTCTATTTTGTTGAAACCTCATGAGATGAGGGTATACCATCTCATTCATCATATAAGAAGATGTTAGATATCACTTGTCATACATTCTTTTCATGCCATTTTGTGTGCATTACTGATTGCATTCTATTGTGATAGAATTTGTAAAAGATATTTATGCTTTTGTGATAAATGGCATGATAGAATACCTCTTATTTTTATAGGGTATTGGCATATGTTATGTATCATTTTAGTGGATTCAAAATTTTGTTCTGTGAGGTGTTATGGTCCCTCTTGGATCGGGATTTGGTGGATCGTATTTGAACATTAAGTGAATTATATTAAGATATGATATGAATAATGATTCCAAACATTGATTCACAAGGAGTATGGGAACTCAAGGGTTGGATTATGTCAAGATTTTTCCAAATTTCATAATTTGGGGTATTATGGAGAACATTTAGGGGCCTACTATCTAGAAGTCCCTGAATACATGTATTGTGATGTTATGAACACTATCCATTTGTTCTTATTTTTAAAAAGTAACAACTTTTATAAAGTACACACAATGCACTATATGTAAAAGTTGTGTTGTTGTTGACCATGTGACTGACTATGTGACCAGAGACACGAGATTGGTAAACTCTTCGTAGAACTTGCAATGTACTGGGTGTATATGTTGTGTCGTAATAGACCGTGTATCCGTCCGTGTGACTAACGTCAAAAGTGTATTACTCTTTTTGTGCATTCTATTTCTAATGTGTTCATGTCTTCTAGTGTTGCACCTGTAGAACCGTGCAGTTCTCGACATATATAATTACATGGGTTGGAGGGAATAATCATGTACACCCATTGTCTCTAGAGAAACATGATGTGTGTATGGGGTGTTACACGACCAGGTTGGAAAGGGTAAATGTCTATGTTAAGCATAAGGGAACATGTCGTGTAGTAGTTCTACATGGTGTGTAACCCTCTATTATATAACATGAATGTTTTCCTTCTCAGGTTTCATTCTTTCACTATTGATTTGCAGTTCTATTAATATTTTACTAAGTTGAGTGCTTGACCTTGTAGATTAATTCCACCAAGATGTCCCATGGTTGAATTATAGGTATATGGTGATGACCAGCCACTAGAAATGGTAGATCAAGGACTAGCAGCAGATCCTCCCATCATTATCGTCTTGTAATTAGCTTTTATACCGAACACATGTACTGCTGCACAGTTCTGTGAAAGTTTTATGAGGATGATACTGACTTCTTAGGAAGCACCACATCATTCCCCAACGATGGAATAATTGACATGGGTGTTGCAGCAGCAGTATCCTCCTACATTTTAAGGGGATGGGGGACCACATGCTACATAGTCAAGGTTATATGCAATGAATTATATCTTCAAGCATTTAGAGATGACTTCTGAGAGGAGGGTGAATCCCCTGACTTACATGCTATGTGATTCTACCAATAGATGATGGGTTGTTGTCCCATAGGAGAGAAATCATTGGGATAAGGCCTGGGAAACGTTTTAGAGGACCATCTATGATTACTTCTACCCTGAGTCTTTGAGGGCCGACTTATCCCATTAGTTCATGTATTTGGAGAAGTGTGATCTTTCTGTGATGTATTATTATTCTCTCTTTAAAAAGATATAACACTTTGCACATGTAATGGGGGTAATTATTTATCACTGGATATGGAATGTGAGTATGTTATCAAGTATGACATCCTACTATGGTTGAATAATTTATGTTTGATTGAAATTGATTCTGTTGTTATCTCGAAACAGATTACCGAGCACAAATTTAGATATATTGGAGATGTGATTCAGGGAGATTCAACATATATGGTTGGTACTCCTTCAAAAAATAGTGGTAAGTGCTTCATAGAGCCCTTTCATGGAGATTACTATAGAAGGGATGTATCTTCATGTATCTACATTAGGTTCTACCAGTGCAGGAAGAGTGGGCACATGAGACCGCAGTTACCGAGAGACATAGTGGAGTACAACTCTTGTGTTATTATTGGTCATAATTATCATTTTTGTTGGTTGTTATCATCAGAATCTTGTAATAGGGTATCTGTTATTACACCACATATATTAGCGTGGCCACAATCTCCTTATCAGTTTGGGAACTGGAGTTAGTCCAGCCGTTCAGGCAGAGGAGCTAGTCGTGGTCGTGGTATCCATAGGATAGGTTTTTAGTGAAAGAAGGGTGGGTCAGCATAGGGAAGGAAGAAAGGGTTGTAGGTCCGTAGTATAGGTAATTCTTTTTTGATGAACCAGACCCAGTAGGAGAAGGATCACATACCCACTCCGATTAGAGGTATGACACTAGTTGACTCAGTTTTATGTACTTCTCCTTTTGATACGTGGGATTCCTATTATTTTATATATGTTGATATCTTGGAGAGACTCAGGCTCTATTTCATTACTCATAATGATGTTTTGACACTACACACTCTGGTTGGGATTATGAAGGCTATTTTACATCAATGGAAGTGGTTCTCTCTTGAGGTTGGTCAGTTTCACTTCTTATGGCCCCTCTAGGTCTTAGAGATGACATGTTTTGATTTTATTAACGGAATAGACTTGTTGTTCTCCTTTCAGGCCTTTGTTGAATGCTATCAGTGTAGGTAGAGTTTCATGTCACCAGAGGGAATATTGTTTCTACATAACGGAGAATGGGATGTCTAGGGAAGCATAGCTGGACCCGAGCATCATGGGTTGGGAGAAATTATATCCTAGTTTTCTAGCTTATATCTATATGACTTGGGGACATCATAGATAGACGTTCCTATAATGGTGTATTGTTTTAGAAATGTCCTTCCATTCAACATTTTGGGGTTTACCTCTAAAGAAATGGGTGGATTTATGTATTGATATTATGACAGAAATGGGACTAGGTTATATTCCTCTATATAGGATGGATCCACCAGAGTCACACGAGTTCAAGATGAAGTTAGAGGTGTTGTAGGAAAAGGTATTCATACGACCCAATTTTTTTCCTTTGGGATCGCCAATATTTTTTATATAAGTAAGACAATATAATCATAAATTGTGTATATTATATGGAGATGAACTAGTTTACGATCAAGAAACGATAACCGATGATGAGCATTGATGATATCTTTCATCAGCTTCAAGGATCATGGGTGTTCTATAATATTGAATTGATATCTCGTTTTCACCAGTTGAATGATAGCACATTAGATATACCTATTTCAAAAATTTTGAGTATGTACGGTCTATATAAGTATTTGATTATGTCATTCGGTCTCACAAATACACCGATAGTTTTCATGGCACCGATGATCCATTTATTACATCATTTCTTAGATTCTTTTACTGTAGACTTCATTGATGATATATGGGTGTACTTTCACACTAGAAAAGGCCATGACATACATCTTTATATCATAAAGAGTACACTAATAGAAAATCAATTACATTTAAAGCTCTTAGAGTCACACTTTTTGATGGACGAGATTCATTTCATGGGTCATGTTAACTCAAATACAAGAGTATTAGTAAACCCATAGAATGTGAAACCATTAGTTTCTCGAATGTAGTCAATGAATTTCATTGAGGTACAAATATTATTGGGGCTTGTTGGTTACTATATATGTTTTATTCACGAATTTTTATGCTTAATAGCGCCAATTATAGGCGAGACTAAGAAGGGCCTGAAGTACTTTTTGACATTTTCATGTGATTCAGACTTCTAGGAGCTGATAAGAGATTAACATAAACACAGATACTAATTTTTCTAGAGCAGGGAAAGAGTTACAATGTTTACTATGATGCATGATGATTCGGGTTGGGAGTACTGATTATGCAGGGGGGAAATCAGTAGTGTGTATTGGTATCGGTAGTTCATGCCACATAAGATGAATTACCCTAAACATGATCCCATGTTTTTTGATGTAGTGCTTTCCTTGAAATATTGGAGGCATTATCTTTTGGGAGAGTGTTTTGTGGCATACACCAACCACAAAGTAATAAATCATATCATTAATCAAGGAGCTCTAAATTTGATACAATGAAGATGGGTTGAGGACCTTCGGACAATTGAATTTTAGATTTCCTAAACACCTATAATATTAATGTCTTGGCTGATGTGTGGAGTCAGAGAGCTCAAATATTGATATTTTAGGAGGCCATTTGTGAGTGGCAGCTTTTGGATATGTTATATGAGATACATTTGTAGGTGTACAACAAACATGGGAAGACATTTCTTTTTTAATAACTATTAACTCTACTCTACTGGATCGAGGGATAATGAAGAAAATATCATACTTAGAAGGCCCCATCCTACGAGAGAGTGTGTCAAGTGAGGATCCAACTTCTAGGTGTACCATAGGCAAGGATGAGGTTTTCAATTTGCATGGGCGGGTATGGGTGTCAGTAATCATACTCATAGAGCTGTTGAATGATTTTTATGCCTCTATATGTGTAGTTTATCATAGTTTCACCAAGATGTATTGATATATACAATGTCAGTATAGGAGTCCATGCTTGAGGAATCATGTAGTCCTTATAGTTATGGGAAGTTCCACTTATAAGTAGGTTAAGGCAGAGAATCATCATTTGGGAGATCTACTACAATAGTTACCCATTCCCAAGTGTAAGTGGAATGAGGTCTAAATGAAATTTTTGTAGTTTTACCAAGGTCTCCAGGAGGAAATTATGCAGTCAGGGTTGTTATCGATATGCTCACGAAGGTTTCACATTTCATGCCAATCAAGGAAACATTCATTGTTAATGATCATGGAAGGATGTACATCAAGATGTAGTACGTTTTCAAGGGGTTCCAAAATCTATAATTTTAGATATGGACACTCAGTTTACTTCTCATGTATCGCAGGGACTACAGAAGGATTTGGGCACACATGTTCGTTGAGTACTGTCTATCATCCCAGAAGGATGGATAGTCTGAGTGTACGATTCCTATTTTGGAGGACATGTTTTGAGCATGCATGTTGGATTTAGAGGGATCTTGGGAGAGACACATAATCATGGTGGAATATTCTTAAAAAAATATTATTCCAAAAATGATTTTGATGACACCTTATAAGGATTTATATGGTTGTCCATGGCGTTCGTCACTAGGTTGGTTGGAGGCACGAGAGTCATCTATGCTAGGACCTCATCTTGTAAAAGATACCACTAAAAAGGTGGAGAAGATTCAGAAAATGATTAATACTACACACTATCAATAGATATCTTATGCTGATCGATAGAGATGACATTTGGGTGTTTAAGGTTGGAGATCAGGTTTTCATGTATGTCACACAGAGATTGGGGCACAAGAGGATTAAGAGACAAGGGAATATTTCACTAAGATATTTCAGGCCATTTGTGGTTTTATTGAGATTCGGTCTGGTTTCCTATCGGTTGTAGTAACCATATACGTACTAGGCTATACACGATTCCTTTCATGTTTCTCATGTATGTTATTTCAATTCAAATATGTCTCATGATTTTAAACATGTATTGGTAAAGTTGGATCTTGATTCATCCTTTATGGAGTCCCCTTTTTGGAATTTTAATCTTAGAATAAAGGTTCTCTATTGTGATTTTGTTCCTCTTGTATGGGGACTATGGTAGCACAAGCTTCTAAATGAGTTGACATGGCAGAGGGAGGCCACTACGTGATCATAGTGGCCATAGTAGTTTATAATTTCTTCTTCACCACCCTTGCAAGGGAAATTTGGGGATGATTTCCATTATTGGGGGATGTTTGTAAGAATACAAATCACTTTTTCAGGTATGGATCTTGTTTTTAGGTTTTTTTAGGAAAATACGAAAAAATAGGATTTTCCATAGTACACATCATTTACTTTGAAGTACATGATTTGTACCTACCATGCCTCGTACAACTACATTTTGACAGAAAAACAATAGAGTACGTGGTCGTGTGGTGACCTGGAAGACTGCTTATTTTGGGGGATGGGTAAGGCTACTACACGCCAGGTATTTTTAATGAACGCTTTTTGTACACATCTTTTTATTTGATAAATTACAGTGGGGTTACGTCACATATTTGGAAATGAATTCCTATAGTCGTTAATCATACTGGACTGCTCTGGAGTGATGGAAGAACATTGGGCCCACGATTCTACATCCATGCTCTGATTGAGACATTGTCAGATGCATTATAATACCATAGGTGAGTCCTTGAATCAACATGAACCTTTATTCATGATTATTCCCCTTTGTTTAGTTATCAGGGATTGAGTTTTTTCACCATTTTTTAGATCTACCCCATTTTAGGACGATTCAGGGGTTGAAGATCAATTATATTGATCACACGACATCAAGGTAGGTGATCTTATGCATTTTGTGGTTTGTCCTGGATTTTATATGATAAAATTGTTGCAAACCCGTGTTCGGGGTATTGTGTGACTTTGAATTAAACCTTTTTTATTAACTTTTATGGTTTGATTTATTGATAAAATGTTGTTTCTTATATGTAATGTTTGATACATCGTTTATGGGACACCCCATGGGTAAGTTTCCCTTTATTAACTCGTTGTGGTCATTTGGTATAGGTTGCCAACAAAAAATTCCTTATTTCAAAGAATTGTTGATTATGATGGAGATTGATTGATTATATAAAATGCATGTTATGTAAATTTTGAATGTTTAGTTATGTAGTAGTCTCAAATTAAATAGGATTATTTGAAATAATATGCATAGTATTTTTCCAATGGATCGTGAGAGCCTTAGAATAGGTAGACTGATAGACATTCCAGATTACATTCCTTGATATGTTATGTGCGCTATTAACTTTTCAATGGACCATAATATCCTTGGAATAGGAAGTCCAAGGGGGCTTCCAGATTAATTACACATGACTGTGAGAGACTTGTTGTAGAACATTGACCAATGGGGGCTAGACTGTGAGAGCATTCCCATAAAATCATTATTTATTGAATTGATGCTATGTGGGACCATGGGGGTTAAACTCTCAGAGCTTTCCCAGACTATCATGTGTGAATTGTTGAATGAATATGACACGTCTTCCAAAAAAAGCTTTGATTTGGTCTTACATGATTGTTTAGATGGTCTTATGAGACGTCTATTTTAGTTTCCTTAGATGAGGGATACCAAGATAAGGATAGACCCTATAATTACATGATTTAATGCGGGAATAATAAATGATAAATTAATTTAATTGAAAACTATAGAATTATTTAATTTTAAGTAATTCTTAGATTATTGTTAAATTTTTTCTAGTTACCTCCTCTATATATTCATTGATTGTTAGGAACGTATATTTTTGTGGTTGCCTACTTGGATTTTTCTCACGTCATATTTGGGTCGTGCTTTGGGACCCAAACAGTTTATATGATTATAGATATAGATAAGGTAAAGAACCCTTCTTCATTAGGTATTTGATTGCTATTGGAGGAGGAGAGAATGGGACCAAGCTCATGCAGGCGATGTTGTTGGAGTTTGATTTCTTTTCCATTGTATTGGATTATATTGTATTTCCTACATCGTAACCTATTTTTGTTTCGTTTCTTGAAACATGTGGCATGCATCATATATATATATACATGTCTAGTTTTTTTACAATCAGTCTTCCACTTTTTACTTCCACATTTAATTTATTAATTCTTATGTGTATACTCTGCCAATGAGAGCATTGTTTCCCCATTATCAAACCATGGACCTAAATTCAAGTCATAATATTCTAGTGTTTGTGGAATTGAGTTTGAGGTGATGTGACCAACTGGCGACAGAGCACCATTGTGTAGCACCCGAAACTGGGACGTGACTAAAAAGATAAATTAGCTTTAGGATTTCTGTAATTTAGCAGTTGTATAAATCATTTTTAAATGACTGGCAGTGGTTTCAAGAAACAATCACATACTTTTTTATTGTGAATCATTTCATGATTCATTTTTATCAATGGTATAAACTATCATATATCATTTTTCTAGTTATTTTATTTTAAAACATATTTTAAAAAAATTGAAAATTATGTTTTTTAAAATATTTATATTTTATAACCCAATCATGCCTTCACGACCCACCGCGATAGATCAACCTAGCCTTCTCATCCAACATCTTTGCCCGGCTCACCCTCCTAGAACACCTACCCCCTACTCATTATCTTGTTCCCTCTATCTGCCAACCTCAACTCTCCTATTAAAATGGGTTGTATATATGTCTATGGTACGATTACACCCTCATACTTCGTGGTTGTTCAATAATGCATTTTCCACTCCACCAAGTTCCTACATTTGTTAATAAAATTGACATTAATATTATATATATATATACACAATTTACTATGTGTAAATAAATATATATATTCTTGCAGATAGCTAAATTTATATTGAAGTAGATTTAATTAAATATGAATATATATATATATTGATATATATATATATAATTATAAATACACACATATGTATATATATATGATTATATATGATTATATATATATATATTATAAATATATATAATCATAAATAAATATTTACAAATTCATTAACATATATAAAAATATACTTAAATAAATATATATAACCCTATATTTATGTATATATTATAAATATGTTTATTTATTTATATATTAATCTCTACGTATATAATTTTATATATATATATATACAGTGTGATTATATATATATATATGCATGAATCTATGTATGTGTGTGTGTATATATATATATGTAAATAATTATGATTATATTTATACACATACATTAATATATATAAATGTTTTTAATTATTAGAAAATATTTTCATAAAAATATATTAATCTATTTGCATATTAAATTATATAAGAACACATATAAATATAAATTCTTAAAGATATCTATAAATATTCACTAAATAAATGAATATAATTATATATAAATGTATATAATTATATAAATATATACAACAAAATTATTAATAGAATTATTTGTATAAATATATCTACATATTTTTTCTTATATATATATATATAATTATTTATATTAACATATATATAGTTATATATATTTTTTCATATACATTATTTATATTACTATAAAATTATGAAATTTGAAAATTATATATATATATATATATACTTATTTATATCTATATATTTAAATTTATATAAATATATATTCACTCATGTATTTATTTATATAATCATTCTTATTTATATCTAGTTGAATATTTATAAGTATTTGTATATTTAAATATTTGCATATATTTACATATATTTATATGTTTATACTCTATATTTATGTGTCTATAATTATATAATTGTATACTAATTATGTCATAAATATTATTATAATTAATTATAAAATAGTTATTAATATAATATTGATTATTAACTACAAATTGTTTTTAATAATGTTGATTTAACAATTACTAAGATAATATTTATATTTAATAATGACTATTTATTAATCAAAAATAATAATATAATAATTTTTGACTTTTTAAAATTAATAAATATTAAATATGTATTCCTTATTACAAAATTTTAATTATTTTCAATATTTATATAATTTATTGATTTTTAATGAGAAATTTTTTATATTAGAAAATAATATTTTATAACACATTACTAAATTTAAATAAGAATATATATATTTTTCAATTATTGATGGTTTAATCTAATTACAAAAAACACTGCTAATGTTTTGTAGATTTTTAGAAAAAGGCGCCTATTTACTAACTATTTTATATAACCACCTCTAGGAAAATTAAATTGCAGCATTTATCAAAAAATTTAATGAAAATACTAAATGATAATTTTCTCATTGTGTTTAATATTTCCAAATGTGTTTGGTGAAACTAGTTACCAACCCATTGGATAAAAAAGTGATATTGGGGAAGGGGAATGAATTTCAAATCGAAGAAGAAACTGAGATATTTTCTAATGAACATTTTTCATTAGTAGTCAAATGTGTGATGTATTTTAGGTTCTGTACAAGATCAAAAATTAAACAGGTAGTGATAGTACAATTAATGTTCATTGAAAATATGAACATGATTTATATGTTGCGATAATGGGGATCCCCTATAACAACACATGTTGTGATTGATTTTCCATTTATTTCAACATGGACACACTACTGTAGTGGATTGTATATTCATATTTTGGGGGAAACATAGACTCTCAGTGGAGTATCATAATCCATGTGTTTACTTATAAATCCACAAATGTAAGTTGAATATTGATTATTCAATTGGAAGTTATGCATTAAGCAATAAAAGAAGGGTATGTTGCATTAAGGGAATATTAAATGGATATAATTTGGTTAAACAGAATAATGTAATACCTAAAAATATGGTATGATGATGGGATTTTGTTCTATGATTCAAAATTTATTATCCATATATCTAACATTCTGATATTTCATTCTACGATTTAGCATATTCTACTAAAATATCAAATCATTTTAGAGTTGTTAGAGAAAAAATATTTGGGCTTATGGAAGGTGGATGATGTTTACAATTCAACATATATATTAAACACAGTTATATTTCTGGATTAACTAAGAAGTTGTTTCCCACCATGTTTTCAAGGATCAATGAAACCATGTTGGTGGAACCTTGTATCTTTAATGTATGATTGAGAGTGAATGAGGGTTTGTGGATACTGATGGAGGACATTGCGGTGAATCCTAAGAATGATTCTCAAGTGGGAGATTGTTATATTAATCCATGTGAAAACAATTTTCCATCATAGCCATTGTAACTAATTAAAGGACCAATACTAGTGGTGAAATTTATAATGTTTGGATTGAGTTGTTTGATAGAAAATGACGAGCCTCTCGAAGAATAAAGTTAGTCAGAACAAATTTTAGATATTTGAATCCAGAAATAAATGCAACATTATCACATATGATATGGGTAGTGCATAAATTTAATGTACATTTTATAAGAGTTAACTATATGGATATGAAATTTTCCTTAATATATATTTTAAGAATAAACTCATGGAGTTTTTTGAGCTTCACACTATTTAGTGAAAGGAAATGTTAAACTGGGGGATGTCATTGAACAAGTGATGCAAAACCCATGAAGATAGAATCTAAGTGGGAATTGTCTCCTCAAATATCAAAAGGTAGTTTAAACAATTGCACTAGCTAGGTTCCACATCAATTAGTAGGAAAGGTACATTTTTTAATGACTATTACATATTATAATTATATTTTATTCTTTAGTCAAAGTATTAATTCACCTCTATTAATTAATACTATGATAGAACGATGTAATATTATGTTTTTAATTAATTTGTTTCACACCTCAAACTTTTTGATGAATTAAAATATATATAGTTTGTCTTATATCTTCCAATATATTTTTTAAATGAATTATTTTCTAATTTGAGTGTTCTAGTTCTATTTTCCATTGTGTTAGTTCTTAATGATAATTTCAAATTTCAAGGTTCGTGAAACTCATCATTAAACAAACCAATCTAACGTAACCTTGAGTCAGTGTATTCTTCATTTCATTGTATATGATATAAAGGATCACATCACCGTAGATCAACATTTTTAGTATTATTTAAGAACTATATACATAGATAATTACTATTTAACATTGGGAATAATATATATGGTATATTGAAAGATAATATTCAGTATCCGCGAACTCATTTAATGGAAAACCAACTATTTAATTGAATCATTCTTATAATATACCATTCTGAAATGGTTATTTTTTTGACCACAATAATTATAATATGTGTATAATGACAAATATATCTCAATGGAGACGAAATGGGGTAGAAATCCCATAACTCCCAATTCCACGAAGACGAACAAGATTTTGCCTCTTAAATAGTTGTTTTAAATGTTTTATAAATTTATATCAGGAAAAATTTTATATTATTATGAAATATATGATCCACTTATAAAATATTATAAACCATTTGTTAAAAATATTTCATCATTATCAGTATTTCTTGTTTTAACTAATTCTTTTTCTAATGAATGTTTTGTTTTGGATGTTTCATTTATTATATCAAGATCATGGTTATATTATTTATAAAAAATAATAATGATTTAAAAATTATACTTATTTGTTATATATCTATATATATACATAATCATCCTTGAGGAGAGAATATGAAAACTGAATGGCATCACTTCATGGATGTGGTAGTCCACACGTACGAGTGATAAAAATTATCATTTTTATAGAATTAATGGGTAAATAAGTAGATGATATATTAAATTTTATAAATTATAATTTTTTCATAAGTATCACATACATTCATTTATTCCATAACTATTACAAGATATTTTAGTTGGTTATTGAATAAAAATTACATCTGTTCTTGAGATGGAAGTCCACCTTACAAACAGGTGATGATTTTTCATCCAAATTATTTTAGAAGGAGATACATAAATATTATAAAATAAAATAATAAAATCTATTTGTATGGTATATAATGGTGTTTATAATTTTTAAATATATGTATATAAATGAATCTAGTTAATGTATAAAAAATAATATTTTTTTAGTTTGGATGAGTACTACATCATTGAAAATGATCCTTTTGGTCCCCTCTTAAGGACAATAGGATTTCCATTTATGGAAGAAGGAAAAAAATTATAATGTGTATAATAATTTTCATTATTAATTTCTGAAATTTTTTTAGAATTTTTTTTTGATGTTTTAATGTGGGTGCGATATATGTTTTCTTTTATAAGAGAGGATTGCGGAATACTTGTAAAATTTCAATGTTTTAAATTAATGTCATGTCACAATATAGTGAAAATGGATTCAAATTCTGTCAACATAAATTGATAGATAATTTATATTCTATATATATTAATAAAATAATATCTATACATGTTTTATGTCTATTTTGAACTTTATTACCTTAGATTATCCCCTAGGTGACCCTATATTAACCATAACTATGGTATTATTTTTTTTTGAATTTTTTCAATTCATAATGAAATAATATGAATGTTCCCTAATTACCATAATTGGAAAGTATTTTTTTAATATATTTTAAATATTTCATTAAATTATATGAAAAAATTGGTTGAAATTTATTTAAAAATAAACAAGTAAAATGGTACGAAAATTAATTTATCATAAAAATGCATTTTCAATGAATCAGATGAAATTACACTAACTATATGACCAAAAATAATAATTTAATGAAATTAAATTCATATATTTAGATATATAATCTACCAATATAATTTAAATAATACATTATTAGATATTATTTAAAATAATTAAAATATAAAAACATTATGCACCCAAAATTTTTTTCCTGTAAAATATCATTTTTTATCTATAAATGATTTTATTTTTATTTTTTATCAAATTAATAATTAATAAATTCTTAGTTGAACATAAATTAACAAACTATTATAAATAAATTTGCGATTAGTTAAATAATAAATTTTCATTTTTTTCATGCAGGCTTATTTCTATTGGAAAAATTATAAAGCTTTATTCTTGGATTATTTTGACATAGAGAGTCAAAATTTAATATTCCCCCTTTATAATTAAAATTTATATTCAATGAAATAATAAAATTAAAATTTTATGATTTATTTACTAATAAATCAGTTACTATAACTGATGGTGGGTTTCTAGTTCTTGGTTCATTAAAAAATGTCAAAATATTCATGTATATTACATTATTAACATTTTGGGGTACATCTTCATCATAACATCCTCAATTTACCACATGTTATCTTATAATTTATTATTAAATTTAAGACACATAATCATTATAGTTTTATGGTTCTGAAACACTTTTAATATTTTTTCATGAATATAGACAAGCTCTTCACAGTAATATAAAACATGTTCAAAATTTATTTAATTTGAGCAGTGAACATGTTTTTGGTCTGATATATTCTTCCTTAACAATGAGATATGGAACACAACATGTAAATTGGAGTGATTTAGTAAATTTACAAATATAAATCCACATCCAAAATTTTTTCATTAATTCAATTTTTTTTACTTGGGGCATAGTTTTCATTTCTTACCAAACCATATATCAAACTTCTATGGAATTAATTTCTAGTAAACATGATCCCACACATGAAATTACAATGTATCCCTTCAGTTACCATTTAATATTTTTTTATAAATTAATCAAAATAAATAAATATTTTATGAAAATTTAACATCATCATTCTCTTCTTAATACGTTCTAGTCCAATAAGATTATTTTTCATAACATCTTCATAACATTTTAGCGTATAACATCTATTTTCATATGATGCTTCTTATGATTCCTTTTGAAGACATTACTGTAAGCTATTTTTATAGTTAAACATTAAAAAATGTAAATAATGATCCTAAAAACAATTAATTTTACATGAACATGACCTCAACAAGTCATCCAATGTCTTATTAGTCCATTATTACTATACATTATTTTGAGGATGATTAGAAAAAACTAATGGAGATCGGTATCAAGAGTCTTTTGAATAATTTTCTAAAATTTAAATATAAATAATTAATCTATATTATACCAAATTTGATGAATTAAACTATTATCTATTAAAACCACATCAATATATGGACGTATTATGTGTTCAATAGGTAAATATTCTTTTATAGAGAGAAAATTTGATGATTTTGTGACGATCAACATTAACCAATATTTTATCATTATTTCAAAAAATATTTAGAGGTCCGTTTATTTTTAACTTATAAATTTCATCCCATTTCCTCAAAGGTATTAGTAATGGTTTTGTGACCCCTCAAACATTCATTATCTTATCCTTCGCCTATTATAAATTAAAGAATCTTGATACTGAATCAGATTTTTAAAACATCATATTGTACCACTAAGAATGTTCCATTACAAACATATACATATTTATACATTTATTGTGCTTAAATAAGTTAAAGATAATTTAATATTTTAAAAAATATTATTTAATCCTATGTATATATGGAATTAATAGCGTCATACAAAATTTATTAAAATAAACTTTATAAAATGGTCTTGTAATTTCCAGTCACTCATAGCTGTAATTTTCATTTAATGATTTTCAACGTCATGTTGGTAAAATTTGACCTATTATAGTAATTATTATTTGATAATAATATAAAAAATGGGTGATGTTTATCCTTAAATAAGAAAAACTATTTAAATATTCACTAAATTCATGAATATAAGACCTTTATAAATCATTAATATTTTAAAGACTTTGAACTATCATAATCATTGCATCTACTATAATATTTTCCATCCCAAAGTGGTAGTGTATTTATAAATCATAAACCATGATCATATTGTTAAATATACCATGGAACATGTTGAGATATTTATATTATAATATATCTTCAAAACTCTAATTATATTTTTATATGACCAAATTTTACCACATAGATAATGAGATCATATGAGCTATTAAATGACTCAATTTTCCAAATCATAATCACGGGCTGAAAAGTATGTTTCTTTGACTACCTTGAAAAACATGTGATTAATTTATCATTCAACATAAGAACAAATATAAGTTAATTATTTTATTCAACACTATATATTACAATACATCCCTTCCTAATGGAATATGAAATATTAGTGAATTGACCAATCACCACTTTATTTATATAAAACATTCATTGCATTAATTTTTCAATAAAAACATTACACCATGACATTAATATTTCTTGACAGGATATCCAATAGGTAATTTTTAAAAAAAATCACTAATAAAAAGGTTCCCATCCATGGAAGCAACATAACTATGTTATATTTTTTAGTGTAGACCATTATATGTCTACCTATGTCATCATTCGATAATTTGTCATTTCCATCCAGAGATATAATAAAGACATGAGATGAATCGTATGAGGACAAAACTAGGATATATCGTATGACTATTTTCTGATAAGATTATCAAGAATGATATATACGTGATTATAATGGTCCTCAAATCATTTATAGTACACCTCTATATCATCAATATTTTCCACAAAAAAAATTCAAGATATTACATGAATACTCTATTAATTTGATCCATAAAAATAGATAGTGTGGTATTTATAAAAAATTTATATAATATAAAATGTTAATTTCCATTCATCATATTAATTGATTTTTTTAGAATATATTTCAATTTTGTCTCACAATTGGTGATACCAAGATTGATGATCGATTATTGAAATTCTTTAAACTATGTGATTTTTATTGAACAAATAATAAATAAAAGGATGATGATACCTTTTCATTATAATGATGAAATTAATCTCCCTATATTAAATTCACATACTCATAAATCTATCTTTATTATTAATTAAAATAATAGGGGATCTTTAATGTGAAAAACTATGGTGTATACATACCTTATCACATAAATCTTGTTGTTTTTCTCATTATATATACTACATTAATAGCAGTTATTATATTGGGAGTCATTGATATAGGTATTAGATCAATGACTAAATGAATGGAGAATGTAACTTTAGAAACTGTTCAATTTCTAATTATATTTATTATGAAATACATAAATATATTCATTGATAATATGTAAACCTTCAAATATAAGATTACATTTCGAACCCATATACTATAACTTCTCTTCTTCCCGATGAATTTTATTTTCAATATCTAGTAAAATAGGTTCTAAAAATACATTGAGAATGATTTTTTCTTCCCAAAATAACAGAATCCCACTTCTTCATCAATAATCATAATTTATATCTCATTGAAATAATTTATTTCAATATATTCTAAAATGTAGTCCATAGTAAACATTATATAAATATAATATATAGGTATAATAATCAAAAATAAATAAATAATATAGTTCATAATTGTAATTGACTAAAAAACGTTAAATTAATTTGAGGCTATGATTTAAGTGACATTCCTTGCATATTTAAGAATATCAACCCCAGTTATAATGATCATATAAAATTAGCTACTCCCATATGCCTCTTATATGGAAGACACACTTAAAACATGAGACCTTATTGTGTATAATTCCCAATTTTTCTATTGTTTATGCCCTAAATTGATGTGGATTCATTCCATTTCCTTCATTCATTATCTATAGGTCTACATTTGTATCAAATTGACTTTATATTATAAACTTTTATGGGATGTTTCATTTATTAATTATCATATAATTAAAATTGATTCATTCCATTATTCTTAATAGATAAGTTTCCTTTTCTATGATGTAATTTTAACAACTTAATCAATTTTTTCACAATTATGATATAGGATTAGGAAAATTAATCTACAATTTTGAAGGAATAATGTATTATTTCATTATACGATGAATAATATTGAAAACGCAGTGCCATCATTGATTATTTTCTTAATAACTTATATTAAATGATGCATATTGCTTTATTCATTTTTTATGTAATTTTTATAATAGATTTATAGTCTTTTAAATGTTTCATCACACTCTAAAACACATTTTTATTCATTATTCTTTACTATGAGTAAATTTATATTCATCTATCTTCATTTCTCATAAGGGTAATATTTATAAAATAGTGTTACTTTAAAATCTCCCCATTATATATTATATATTACTTCCTACTACCTACTATCATAGACAAAAGGCCACTATTGATCAACCTACCATTTAACACAATAAATTTATTTTATATCCCTTTCCCCACAATTACATCTTAAGGCCAGAAAAAAGCTTTTAGGATACTTAATACATTTCTAATCTACCACTGGATTAGTCGTTTCCCAAATTTATAGAGTCATATGTTGCATTAAATATCAGATTATATGTGTATCATTAAATTTAATATCATGTTCCTTAAATGTATAAGTTTATTAGCCATACCATTGGATAGATTCCATAAAAAGGAAATGACATAGTCAGCTACACCACCAATTGTATGGGCTTACCCATAATTAAAATATTCATATATCTTCAAGGTATAATGACCCCATTAATTCCCCTAGGAACCATTTTTAAAAAATTTAATATATTAAATTATCTCATAAAATTATAATGTTTAACTCATTATATATAATTAAAAATCTTGAAAAAACATATCATAAATTTAAAATTTGAGCATTGATAATATTATAATCATAATGTTGGTATCTTCCAAAAATCATTTTCAAATAATTAATGAGGGTTTTTAAAGAATAAGGAAAATCTATATATAATTTACCCTATGAGTGTAAAATTGTTTGTGTAATAGGGTCACATTAGAAATGCATAATAATGATAATCTTGACACTCTCAAAAAACACTTTTTGTGGTCATTTACCAAAGATGCATCTATTTGAAAACCACATCCACTTGTATTATGCTGAAAATGATTCACTGAAATGAAATCTACATAATCAATACTAGAAAAAATATATTATATTATCCAAAAATTATTCATTACTAAAATATAATCATAGGATTATGTTAACTAAAATATGGTAACCTGAATATAGTTCATTATATTTCTAAAAATAATTCTCTGAAATCAATTGTAACAACCAAAATGATCATAACCGAAAGATGGTTTCTTATTAAATACATTGGTATAATATACAAGGGATTACATTACCATGGAAAGGTTATTCTAGTAGTCTTTTATAACCATATTCAAACATGATTCCCATTTGACAATGAAAATAATATATAGAGCATAGTTAAATAAAATATTATGAAATATTTAACAAACATAATTATTTGTTCTTCTTGTCATTAAGAAATATAAAAAATAAAGTTGATCTCAAATTCTCATTATGCATTCTGAAAAAAAAACTCAAGCAAAAATAAATAATTTAAAATCAATAGGTGAATGTTATTAACTAAAAATAAAATCCATTTAATCAATAACTATAGAACTAGATGCATCCAAGGATAATATAGAAGTAATAATATGAATAATAATAATATTTCAATGAATAATAAATGATAATTATAATTTTGACTATCTTGATTTCATATATAATTATATATTACATTCAATAAATTGTTCCATGAATGTTTTTGGATTGGTGGGTATGAACTAAAACCCAATTAATAAGGATGGCTAGCTAGTTTGTCTCAGGAAACATTCTAATGCATCGATGGGATATGTAATTCTAGGCCCCAACCATCACTACATATATAATGAAATAATTATATATTTAATAGTAAATTTAATTCATAAACAATAAAAATCATAATTAAATATCCATATTATGTAAAGAATATATAGTATATCCATATTTCCCAATTTAATCAAATAAATTTTGAAGTAAAACCATATATTAAGAAACGGTATACACTATAGCAAATATTAATATCAATGAAATAAAATATATGGATAATTAAGAGAAATGTAATTTCCATTAAAATATGATCACATGAATGAGACTGTTTTATGTAATATTTAATTACAAAAAAATTACTTAAGATATTAGATTTCACGACCTGTCTCCCGAGGATAGTGCCGGGACATACCCCAAACCCGGCTCCTGAAGGCCATGGGTTGGAGACTAGCGCTGACGACATCAACCTGCAATTAGGAGGAATTTTCCTGGATACCTGTACACACATGCACTTAATGAAAAAAACAAAAAATCCAAAAAGTGAACACTAAGTAATCTGAAAAAAGAGTACAACAACATGTAATTCATTAAATGGTGTAAATGGGCCAGTATGCAAGCCCGACAAATGATATAAAAACAACAAGGTTCAAAGTGAGCATCGATGAACATCTATGGAAGATCCCACCTGATCACTAGAGTAGTGAAACTCCTGTAATCCGAAGTATTGTCTCTTTTATTCATGGTCCTATTGGACCCCTCCTAGTCTTAGTCCACTAAGGCCACCATCATAACGTTCATTGGTCCCGTCTTCCTGAGCGCCTCTGTCGAAATGTTAAACATCTGCACCAGACACAACACTAGTGGGTGGAGCTCATGCTGGGTTGAGTAACTCAGTACCCAGCAGGGGACCCTAAGACCCTTGATAGTCTCTCAAAAATTCACAAAGTAAAACTACAACAAAAAACCATTAAGTAATCCACAATGATTATTCATAGTCATATCTACTCAGGCATATGCCTTTTCATATACCTAGGTCATCCAGATATACTCCTCTCAGCCAAAAAGAAACATAATGCCTCAAACTCATGTCGTTTCTAGGATTTCAAAAGAAGGATCAAATTATAAATCAAGGATCAAGCGTACATGATCCATGTACTGGCCATCCCTAATGGAACTTGTCTGAGAGATTTACTCCATCAGGTACAATTCAACAATTTCTAATGGAATGTTCAAAAGGTTGTAAACCATCGGGAAATTTATGCTAGAACACCCTCTAGTGCTGACACTAGAATTCTCGCAGTGACATCCTTTCATCGGATTCAAGAACAATAGAATATATGTGAAGAGTCCCACTCCTAGACACTGCATTTAGTTGGAGGAGCACAGCTCTAGTCAAACTCACGATATCTCAGTCGCCCCAGTAAGAAGTGGCTTGTACCTTAGTCTGTCGAGGGAGTACTAACATCTACCATGGTTATCAATTACATCATGTGGAGGGGCCCACTCCTCATAAATGTGTCTTGAAATCAAGGGAGCTATAGCTCCCTTGAATGACCTTCTCCCCATCGATACTTTGAAACAGGATAATTCTACTCCATATGTGAGGAAACACTCCCTACCCAGTAGGAGAATAAATATCTGGTAGTTTGTTCACTGTAGGGGACTTGTGCTCTAGGATGTAGGGGATTAATGACCCTAGTCTAGAGGACCTGCACCGTGGCATGGTAGGGGTGTAATGACTCTTCCATAGTACTGCATTAGGAAGACCCGCACACTAGATTGATGGGGGAGTACCTACTCCTAGCATAGGGGACTCGCAATCTACCTAGTAGGAGAGTACTTGAATCTATGTGAGTTAAGTATGGAGGACCTTCACCCTAGTCCAATGGCGGAGTTCCAAGTCTAATGATAGACTAAAAATCTAAAAGGAAATCAATCCCGCACTCATGTTGTGAGAAGTCCAATCTCTACTGGAGTAGAGGACTATGAAATACCAGCACTTTGAGCCATCAAGGGAGTACCCATCATAACTGTCATTTTAAAAAACACCCTTGTTCTGATTCTCATGTTATTGGTCATATGTCAACCAAAACAAAATTCCACAAGGATGTATCCATATGATCCTTCATTTCCAAAGGGTTCCAACGCAATAGACGGCGCGTCAACCAGACCCACAGTCTGAAAGTTATAGGCATTTTAGTGCAGAGGAACCGGTTGGATTTGGGTAATATGCATCCCAAAAAGACTCCAACTTTATTATAATGTCACATGGAGTATTTGAAAAGGACCGCCTCATTTTAAGGGTTCTGGTGTTGCAGAGGGTTCATCAAACAAATGTGAGGTTTAGGAGATACGTTTGTTTAAGCTAACTAGGCCGTATGTTTGTCTGGGTCTAGTCCGAAAAAGTCAGAGTAACCCAAAACTGCCTGCTAGACCTACCCTAAAGGGGAGGGGATTGAGAAAGTTTGAATGGGCTTGGTCCGACATTATGGGTTGTGTGATTGGCCCCCTGAGCTGCGGGTTTTACCTAACCCACACAACTGTGCGTGGCCCACTGAGCTTGGAAATCGCTGAGCCCACTGTCGAGCACATGGTACCGCTCTCGTCCTGAACATCCAAATCCATTCAGGAAATCAATGAAGCAGTGATAGGTGGTTCTACATCTCTTGGATGGTGCGTGTGGAGTAGCTCACTACGGACCTGCGGGCGTGAGTCAGCTCTCTACCACATCTCGATAATGAGACCTTCCTCTGCATCCCGACACCCGACATAGTAGCAGTGCCAGATGCCACCCCACCTCCTGGACAGTCCGTGTGGACCAGCCCGCTATGGAACCACGGGTGCAGGTCCTCCCTCCACCATGTCTCGATGTCGCGGCCTTCCTCTGCAGCTCGATGTCATGACCTTCCACTGTGGTGCACCGCCATAGTGCGTCGCCCCACTTCAACGTTGCCGGAATTGGTTGGATACCCTTTTTCCACCATGGTGCATTTGGGTGCCACTATTCCATTGTGGCTGGTAGGTGTCGATCGCCACCTCCCTCAGTCGTCGGTCCCACAACATGCCGCCATCACGTCCCCACTTCTTCTGGTCGCCCATATAGTATGCAACCATAACTGGTTCGATGGAGGGTCTCAGCCTTGTTTGTTTGGCCTGCACCCTCGGTGTTAGAATTATAATATAAGAAGAATTGTAACCTTATAAAAACTACCATAATGAAACCCCACATTATCCTCCAGAATTAAAGAGATAATCATGGTTGATCCCAGTTAGTTTCACTTGTCCAGATACCCTAAGAGGGGGTGAATCCGGGTATGACAGAATACAACAACTTCCCTATTAGATCTTTTTTTGCTATTAGACAATAGTCTCTTCTCTCTCCTTCCCATTGCAGAGTATTAATAAATCATAATGAACACATAAGTCACAACATTTTTGACTTAGTTCACCCTCAATATTCTATATCCAAGGAGCATAAAACAGTAGTGTGTCGATGTACCAATTCCACTATAAGCGCACTCTTGTTTACACTTTCGAAGAAGACTCACTGTCCCTCTTGGTTTACAACCACTCACAATTTTAGAACTCACCTCTCTCTCAACTAATGTGAGCTCACTGCTTCCTCAAAAGATCCACTAACAGTTTATGGAGATGTATGTCTCTTTATTACCACTAATGAATGCATCCTCCACTATATGTAGATGATCTATTGTAATCCAACATTCATCCACTGATGAATAAAACTTTTCCCATGACCTGTTGGCACCATCCTTTGGAATGTACCTTCATAAAGCACCCTACTTCACAAAGCTCCCAATTTCACGAAGCTCAAACAAACCTTCACGAAGTTCAAAACATTTCGTGTATCTCACATGTTCATAGAGCTCGGGTCATCGTAGAGCTCAAGTCGTCGCAGAGAAACTTCCCTCATGATGCTCACTTAGCCAACGAAGAGCATGCAACTTTTTCAGATCTAGATTAGTTGCTGCGAAGCTCTTTCCTTTCACAAATCACACATCCTTCACGAACTGCCTTCGCGAACTGAGAGAAAAATATTTTTTTTCAAAATATCTATACTTTTCTCGAGGAGGTCGAGGCCCTTTTATTGGTGATTCCACAAACCCTTGACCCATCCATGCAAAGTTAGTGCCACGTCATCACAAATCGCAATACTCTGAAATTAGAGAAACAATTCTCTCAATATTGTGAAGCACCACAACAATTTTCTGATCACATATCTCATCGTAATCATAGTGTGTTCCATCATTTACATCACTGTGAAGATCCACTCACAATTCCCTTCATCGTCATAATTCTCTTCAATGCATCCATTTTTGAAGCATGTCAACTACATCTCGGTAACTCTACAATTTACCATAGAAACCTGCATTGTCAACAAACACAACCAATGCAATAATTCTACAACGTTACCTTGAGGGATCTTTTCTCAACAATCTCCATATTTGGGTTAGTTGACAATTATTCTCATAATTATTCTATGCACTTTGATACATCTAAGAAGATCCTTCCATCATCACCTAGCATTCGCCCCTTGAAATTTAGATAGCGACCAAATATTCAATCACCACATACTCAAAGCACACAAGAGAAATGCTCATTGTGAGAAACATGAGTAAATGAAAAAGATCATCAATGAATCACTTAATTCTGCCAAAAATTGTTGGAACACAAATGATACCAACTTCCAAACAGATACCAATTGTTGATACCACAATCATACCAATTGGGGATAACAAGAATCATTCTGACACCATTCCAACAGCACTCTTCTGCTTTTATCATGATCCTCATATGTCGTGATATCTATGCTTTGATAGATCAATTCTATCATCATCAGATTTAAAAACTATCCCTATCTCACTGCTCTCCCCTAATATCGATGCTCCACCTATCAGCTTCTCCTGGTGTCATTGACTAAGACATTTTCTCCCATCCCTATCCATAGTTTCTCCCACTATAGGAGTCACTATTTCTCCCCCTTTGTCAACGAACCCAATGGTCACGACATTTTTGTCGAAAACATTGGTAAGAACCCAGATTAGCGAATTAGAGAAAGACATACCATACCTCAGGGAGGGGGGTCCACATCCACACTTGTTCAAGTGGGGGGAGATGACTGAACTCCCAACGTTAGTCGATACCTCTCAGAATCATCCTTGGGTAATGCCTTTTCTAGAATGTATTCAACAAGTAGTTTTGTAGGGACATACTCCAACTTCACAATTCCTTACTCAACCTTCTTCTTGATAAAATGATACTTTATCTCAATGTTCTTTGTCATTTGGGTTATAGACAGAATTTGCGCTGAAATTTACAGCACTTGAGTTATCTCACTTGATTCTGATCAGAGAAGTCACTTCAACTCCCATATCATCAAGTTGTGGATTAATCCACAATAACTATTGGAATGCTTGAGTGGATGCAATATACTCACCTTCTGTTGTGCTTAATGAGATGCAATCTTCCTTTTTTCTTAGCCACGCCATACATATTCCACCAATATAGAAAGAACCTCTTGACTTTGATTTTCTGTCCTCAGCTACACCAGACCATTCTGCATCAATATATCCCAATAACTCAAATTGATATTTGTCACTATATAACATGCTGAAATCCATTGTGCCCTTGATATACCGAGGTATTATTTTATACTGCAACAATATGGATTTCCTTGTGATTACATTGATATCACACTGCTTGGCATGTGGTGAAAACAATATCAGGTCTCGTCGCTGTTAGGTATAGTAAACTACCAATAATCATCCTGTATTCTATGATATTAACTACCCTTCCATTATCATCTTTCGGTAATTTCATCCAATTTGCAACTGAAGTCTTCATCTCCTAGTAATTTTCCATTCAAAATATCCTCAGAAACTCCTTGAATTATTTGGATTGTGAAATGAATATTCCATTTTCTCCTTGTGTCACCTGTAAACCAAGGAAAAAGGTCCGCTCACCAATCATAGACATTTCAACCTCATGTTTCAGGAATTCAAATAATTGTCTGCACTGTTCTTCATCTGATGTGCCAGATATAATTTCATCGATATAAACTAGTACCATCATCCTTTGGTTAATTTTGTTTATGAAATAGAGATTGTAATCAGCTCCACCACGCTAGAATCCAAACTTCTTCAAATACTAATCAAGACTTGAGTACTATCCTCTCGGTACTTGTTTCATCCCATATAACTCCTTCTTCAATCGAAAAACGTTTTTCTCATTCTCATGAATGATAAAATGATCTGGTTTCTCAATATATACTTCTTCCTCTAGAATACCAATAAAGAACTGATCTGACATCCATCTGGATGACCTTGAACTTCTGTTGCATTGTAACGGCTAGGAATAATGTGATTGTCTCCAGCCTTGAAACCAGTGAAAATGTCTCATCGACATCAATTCCCTCTAACATGGAGTATCCTTTTCACACTATTCATTCTTTGTTTCGAATCATTGTTCCATATTAATTCAATTTTTTCTAATGTCTCATTTAGTCCCGATGACATTCTTATCAGCTGGACTTAAAACAATCTCCCATGTCTGATTCTTCTCAATCTGATCTAGCTCTTCATTCATAGCCTAAGCCTTGTTTTCATCTTAAGTTGCATCAGTAAATCATTTAGGCTCTATTATAGATAATAAAGATGTCTGCTACAATGATTTCATTCTTCTTGTCCAAAATGGAGCTGATTGATCACAAATGATATTTTTCCGGTCAATTTCATTCCGACTCACTAGCTTCTGTACAGATACATATTTTTCTTCTTCCTCATGATCATCATCAGTAGCTTCTTATAAATCCGCATTATCCAATTCTATTCCTCTTATATGGCTTTCCTCCTCATCTCTTTCATAATGGATTTTATCACTCTCCTGTGGAATGTTCTCATAATTTTCCACAACATTGACATTATTTCTTTCAACTACATTTCCCAGCCTTTTATTAAATCATTTATATGCTTTTCTTTTTTCTGAGTATCCAAGGAATATTCCTCATCTCCATGTGACTCAAATTTCATGTGTTTTTTTGTGGAGTATAAAATAGTTACTACCAAAGATTTTAAGGTACTTTACTGTTGGATTCTTCCTATACCACATATCATACAGAGTTATTCATTCATTCAGACACAACAATGCTCTTTTGGAAATTTATACTGATATAAATATAGCTTCCTTCCAAAATTTCTCTGGTATGCCTTTTTACATGAGCATTGTTCTGGCCAAGATGTTGATGATCCAATTTATTATTTCAACCACTCCATTCTATTGGGGAGTTCTCACCAAGGAAACTTGATGCCTTATCCCATGTTTCTCGATATAGTCCTCATCCTAACTATTTGTGAATTCCCTACCATTATCAGTTCAAAACTTCCGAATTTTCTATCCAAGCATCCTTTGGCACTCCCTCCAGTACAGTGTTAAGCAGCTGAACACATCCGACTTATGGGTAATAATAAATACCCAAGCCTTTATGCAATAGCCATAAATGAAAATAACATAGTACCTCTTTCTGTCAATTTCTCTTGGTTTGATAGGCCAAAAAATATGAGCATGCGCCAATTCGAGAACTTTTATTGACTTCTTTTCCTTAGCCTTATACATCTTCTTAATGATCTTCCCTTGATGGAATGCATTTCATGTGTGAATACGATCACGTGATAGCTTGGGGAGGTCTTTTACTGCATCACACTTTACTAGATCTTTCAAGGATGATTGACATAGCTTACTAAGTATTTTATACTACAACTTCTTATCTTCCTCTCTGGATAGAATGCACATATCCTCTTCTCCATTTACAAGGAAGATATTTCCATTTTTTATTTTTTCTTGTAGAAGCACTTACCTATCTATTCTTTTGATGATACATATCTTCTTAGTAAACATTATAAAATGTTTTGGGTCACATAGTTGACTAAAACTGATCAAATTATGACTGGGACCATCTAGAACTAAGAAATCAGCATGTCTTATCTATTTTCCCCCAAACATGACCTTTCCTGAGCCAATAATCTTCACGCATTTATCATTTTTAAACTTGAAAACTCCTTCGTCATATTTTACGCCTATAACAAGATACTTATTACATTTCAGGTTAGATGTGCAACCACTGTCAATGATCCATACACCAATGTGATCTGGTGCTTTAAGGGAAATTTCTTCAACCACTGCCATCTCATCCTTTTTCATCATGGCCCATAATGTTTCCTTCAAACATGGAATGGACGGATTCTTCTGATCTTTCCCAGAGTATGATGGACCAACATCACCTTGAAATGCTGAAAATCTATTTTGAAGTTTCAACTCACCTATTGGTTCATTGATCTGATGCTTGCGAACATTGTGATTCTCCATTGACACATTCCTCTGTATGGTCAAAGTACAATACCAAGCCAGGTCCTTAAATCCTCCATACCAAAAAAATGTTCTTTGAAATATGTTCTACAGAACCGTTTTTGTTTGGATTCTTCCTCAATTCTTGTTCCCTTCGATATCTGTTTTCTATGGAACACACATACTATCAATGTCCCATATTTCCACAACAATAACATCTGATATAAGGTGCATTCCTTCGTGTCACTTCTGCACAACTATTTTCCCCTTCGGTTCTATGAATATTCTGATTCTGATTTTTCCCCAAATCAACTTTTAATCTCAGAAAGGGTGTTTGCGGTATGACGTCAATTTTCACAGCTTTTTATTTTCCATAAATCCCCTCATTAGCCTTATCATTTGAAACTAATTGATTCTTATTTTCTGTTGAACCACTATTCTCCACATTCAGCTTCTCAGTTTTCTGAGTGATCTTCTTTTGTTAATGTTCTTATTGGATTCAAGAGTTTTCTTTATCCTTAACTTGTTTTCACAAACAGAAAACTTATCCTTCAAGTTCTTCAATATGCTTGATTTGATCTTTCCTTGTGTTATTAAATATATCAATCACCCTTTTCTGTTCTTCAGTCCTTATTTTATTCTCACTAACTGATATTGATTCTTCTGGTGTTGATGAATTGATTTTCTCAATTTCATCCATCAGCTCAGACTTTTCTTCTTTCTGCAGCATCATATAGTGTTTGGCGTCATGAACAACTATGTTGGATTTAATTTTTTTGTCTCTCCAAATATGTATCTCTTCAAAAAACGACTCTATCTCAGCTTATATATCAACTATTCCATCAAATTCATCATCATCATCAACAAAAGTAGTTTTATTCTTCTTCTGAGAATCATCAACAACTGCCACCAGAGCATTTCCTCTACGACATCTGCAGTTCTCTATCTCTTCAACCTCTTCACCCTCAGAATCCTCTAAACTGTCACATTCTTTTGAAAGAAGGTTATTCTTCTTATATAAATTTCTCTTGAACTGTTTCTTGCCTTTCCCATAGGCTGGAAACTTCTTTTAAGGAATTTTAATTTCATTGACATCATCATCCTCTTGGAACTTTTTGGGGAACCATGCTGCAAGATGTCCAACTTTTCCACATCGAAAAAAGAATGTGAAAGATTCCCTTTAGTATTTCCTTTTCCTTTTTGAAGGTTTGAGGTGAGGAATGACATCACCTCATTCGTCTCATCTTCTTCTAGTGAATATTCAAGGGTGTGGTTCCTCATGGCCTTGAATACCACATCTTTGGATTTCCCTTTTTCCAAAGCATCGTTATCATCATTTCTCATTTCATATTCAACAAGGGTGTTGTGTATGTTATCCAATGTCTACTATTTTGGGACTTTATCTTCCAAAATTTAAACATTCGGATTGAACCGAGGTGGATGTTTCCTCAAGATTTTCCTTACAATATTTATGTCATCAATAAATTCTCCATGAACTTAAATGTCTTCCAGTACAACATTTACTCTTTCGAATAATGCATCAACAAACTTATTCGGGTCCATTCTCATATATTCATAATTGTTCCACAACTCTTGCAACTTTGCCTCTCTGAACATTTTATCTCCTTCATATATATTCAATAGCTTTTCCCACATGGCTTGTGATGTTTTTCCTGACATCACCTTCGTATAAATATCATTGGATAAGGCTCCCTCTAAATAATTAATTCCCTTGGCATCAACATCCATTTCTCTATGCTCAGCTTCAGATAGTGCACCTATATTAATATCAGTTGTTATACAATGCATTGCTACTGTGAACACATCTATTGCCATGTATATAAAGTAGTATTGTATCAGATTCTTCCATAACGGAAAATTTTTCTCGTCGAATATCTTTATACCTTTGTTAATGGTGACCTCCATTTGAGAGAGAAACGCATATTTCAACCTTCCTCTTATACAAATTGTTGGGTCCACTGGGCTAGATACCCTGAGAGGGTGGGGGGAATCAGGGTATGACAGATTAAAACAACTGTCACATTTGATCTTGTTTTTATGTCAGACAAAACTCTATTTTCTCTCATTCTCGTTGCAGAGTACGAATAAACATTAAAGAATGCACAGGAAACAAAAAAAAATACTTGATTCACCCTCACTAGGTAACTTCCAAGAAGCATACACTGGCATTGTTCCTATGTACGAATTACACTATAAGCACACTACTATTTCCATGTTCGATCTATACTCATTGTCCCTCCTGGTTTACAACCACTCACATTTGGAGAACTCACTACTCTCTCAACTGATGTGAGCTCCCTTCTTCCTCAGAATATCCACTCACAGTTGATAGACCTATATTTCTCTTCATTACCACTAATGATTGCATCCTACACTTTATATAGATGCTCTATTGAAGTCCAAATTTCATCCACTGATGAATATCCCTTTTTTACTGACCACTCGGCACAAACCATTGGAAAGTACATTTACAAAGCAGCCTACATTACAAAGCTCCCAATTTCGCGAAGCTCAAACAAGCCTTCAGGAAGTTTCTGCTTTTTTGGGAAGATAATACATTCACAGGGCCCTGGCCATCGAAGAGCTCAAGTCACCGCAGAGTGACTTCCCTTGTGAAGCTCATTGAGCCAATGCAGAGCACACAACATTCACGGAGCTAGATTAGTCGCCGCAAAACTCCATCCTTTCACAAAACACCCTTCCTTCACAAACCACCTTGGCAAGATGAGAGAAAAATATTTTCTTCAAAACCTCTCTAATTCTTTTGATGGGGTCGAGGCTTATTTATAAGAGAATCCACCAAATCTTAAACCTTCCATGCTCAGTCAGATCCTTGCCATCACAAATCACAAAGCTCAGAAATTTCAATCGAAAGTCACTCAAAATCGTGAAGAACCATAACAATTTTATGATTGAAGAGCTCATCGTAATGGCATAGTGTTATTTCAATTACTTCGTGACTTCTCCACGAAGCTCCACTCGCAATTCCCTTCACCGCCAAAATTCCCTCTAATGATTCCATTTGTGAACCTTGTCGTAATTGTGAAGAATCAAATTCAACCTTTTTATTGTCTTCGTGAAATCCTATTCATGAAGCCTATCTTCGGGATACTCATTCCTTTTCATATTTTGATGCGATCTTAAAGGATATAAACTTTTTGAAATTCTGACCAAACAACAAATTTTGGACCCCAAAAAATTTGTCAAACACTGGAAAATGGTGCCACATTGTATCTGTTATATTGTACCACCTCCAAATCATCTATTCCTTTTTCATGTTTCTTTTTCAACATGGATTGTAAAAAACATATCTGGAACTCGACAATTTACCATGGAAACCATCATTTTCAACAAACACAACCAAACAAAAAATATTTTAATGTTGCCTTGAGGGATATTTGTCCAACAATCCCATTGGACAGTTGTCATGTGTTCTACATAATAATACTGAACAAGGTAAAAAGTAGAGGAATCAAACATATAACCCCTACCTTTAGTTCTTTATAATATTATGTGTATGGGGAATAATTTTCCACTTATGAAGGTGTTCATCAGAGCTTACTGTCACCCATTAATTTCTCTAACATCTGTCGCTTGATGCTTCGTTCTGGGTAGGTGTTAGTCAGAATGGGACATCTTCAGAGGTTCCTCTCTTTAGTCCAAAAACGCATGCCTGATCATCGTTTAAATAAAGGGGAGGAGAGGATCAATTCACCACAAAATTAATTAGATTCATTAATATGTATAATTAATGGACCTCTATAATTATCTCAATGGTGTGGTTACATGTTCTTTTATATCTTCCAACGGTGTGGTTAGAAAAAAAATGAGTTGAAAAATTAAATAGTTTTGACATTGCAATGTAGTCACAATAACTTTTTTCCAATGGTTGAAATAATAAAATATAATATAACCAAATTTTATTTTATTATATTTTATGTAATTTCAAAAAAAATATTACTTTTTCATCCGACCATTACTGGTCAAAGATAGGTTTCCATTAAGGGAATCCTTGTGCTACACATTCAATGGTTCTCTTTTCTTTTTCATCTAGGTACCGGTTCAGAAGATAGAATTAACCGCCCACACGTTTACTGATTGTACCATAAAAAATTTCAAAAATTATTAACAGTCTCCCTCGACCCACTCCGGTCAAGGTTATGATCCACCTATGAGGAACAAAACATCACGATCTCAACAGTACTCTACGATTTTTAGTCCATGTTTCTGTTTAGATGTTATGGACTTTACAATAAAAATAATTGTTACTTAATTATTTTTTTACAGCCAAAAACTATCTTTCACTGGTATCCTGCACTGGCCAATGATAGTAACTGCCTAAGGAATGAATATATGAATGTGTTCAGTGGACGTCTCAGATTTCTATTCTGAGTAACCTTTTTTGAGTTGTAATCATTTGAAAAAATAATAATTTTTTAATAATTTTACTTACTGTTATTCCATTTTTGGGTTTCCCGCAATGGGAAAGCACTGAAAAAATATAAGTCTCGCCTAGAGTAAAACCTCCATCTTGAACACAATGGTACTTCAAATTTATGATCTGGGCACCTGTTTATGAGTTATTCCACCTTTTTCAAGAAAACAACTCACACATGTTATTTAAAGCATAATTTTTTTGAAGTATCATTCCAGGCACTTCATGCATCAGAATCATGTGAAATCATATTTTTTTTCTCAAATTAATTCTATATAATTAAAAAAAATTACACGTAAATTCTGAGATGTTACATTCTCCCCAACGTTAGACTTTTTGTCCCAGAAAAGCCAAGGCCCAAACTCATAGGAAGAAACTGGTTCAAAAAAAGGTTCATGTGTTTCTTAAAAACGCACGCCTCTAGGGAAGACTAATATCAACCACTCTTATGTCCAAATACTACTTGGTCAACATCGTGCCGCTATAGGCACATGTTTCTTTAGCTATGACAAGTAGAGAAAGTACTATTTATTGTGATACATCTGCAATCACAGGGTCTACGGACCCACTACTTAGAACCTTTAGTGGCCTCACCATAATCCGAAACAAGACACATCCACTCCCACATGTGGCATATCCACTAAGAATGGATGGATAATAACCATTCTACATGGAAACAACATCTTGTATTCTAACTCTTCCACCTTAGAATGACTTAAGAGGGACTCTTTATGAGAGTCCAGACTATGCTTCCTACCCCCCACCCCCTCATTTTTTCATGGGAAACCCTTTATCCACCATGAAGATATGCCACATTAATTTCCTAATATCGTATATACTGGAATTTAAAATATTATTCCATCCATTAATATAAATCATAAGGTCACAATGCCAGGACTATGAGATCCCAACCGCAACACTCGCCTCTTAGAGCCAGGTCACACTATTTGTGGTTCTCCTCTATCAGGAGTCTCTAAGTGTGACGGTCAAGTCCATGACACAAACATAACACCCAAGTCTCAAATAATACTCGTAGAAAAATAATCTCTAGAACCTGTGTCTATTTAGGTAGACATCACAAAAAGAGACACAGGTCGTACCTCAAAATTCTCCTAGAGTTTCTTGAAATCATCCATGAAAACGTGAAAATGTCCTTGTGCATGTCCTCCAACTCCCTGATCCTGGCATGGAACACCTCCTACTGCTCATCCAACTCTTCTACCCCACCTGCCAACATGCTGAACTCCATGCTCCAAGCTTTGTCTCTGGCAATGAGGTTTTTCTCTCGTCTTCCCCTCAGTAGTACGGCGGGTTGGGGAATCTCTTGTGAGATTCCCCCAACCATTACAATCTTAACATTGCCTCTCCTAAAACATATTTTCTCTATGGAATTGCTAATGTGCCATAGACCCATGTGTTTGTGTCTGTCCATGGGTATGCCTCCAATGTCAGGATCCCGTCGTCATTTTCCAATTTGTTCCATTAGGAACTCCTACTTTGTGACCTCTAACATTGTTCACATCCACATGAACCTCCTCCAGGAAGTTATCTAGAACTAGGGATTTATCATGTACCCCATAATGCATATGAATGATGAGATGTATCATAGATGCCCAAATTTCATGACACAGTCCTGGATCGAATGTTCGGTCTATGAAGTAAGGTTCATGCACCATATCTACGGAGTAGTGAGAAAGATCTGTGAATTTAGCTGAGTACTCTACTAAGATCATGCTACCCTACCACTGGTGCAGTAGATCATGTTTGTGTACACAACAAAACATCTCCAGAAAGTAATCCTCTCAATGAGGTGCTCAATGTATTTCCAAGTAAAAGTTTCATCATCGTGAGTCTGAATCGTCAGACACCACCATCTTCTCACTAATCCTTGAAGAAGGATTGCAGCTTGGACTACCATCTGGTCGGGTGGTGTCCTCACAGGGCAGATAACAAACATAACATCCTCAATCCAATTCTCATCTACCTAAGGATATGTATCACCATTGAACATGGGAGGTCTCTACCTCTGTAACTCATGTAGGGCACTAAGCCTATGAACGTACTATACCAAAATCTCCAGCAATAGTTGTATACCATCAGGTGGTGGTAGCACTGGTGAGAAACATGGTGGGGCCATCTCAATAACTATTCCCTAGATGGACTCATCATCGTTATGAGGTCAGTCCTCAAGACATTGTATCAAGATCATACCAGTATTCCCCATGGTGGCATCATGAGATAGATCCAGATGTACCACAATTAGAAGGTTATATCTGCAGAGATGACTCGAGAAGGAATATAAAAATCACAACCATCAATACGAGATGAATATTCCATCCTTTTCACTGCTACTAGTGTTTTCGTGTACTGAGTTGGGTAACAGGTGGCCAATGTCCCGCTATACTAATACGTTGACCGCCACCCAAACACTGGAGTTCCTGGCCTGAATGATGAACTAAAAACACCTAACACTGTAGCTCAGAACCAAATAAATATACCCTTTGTCATTGAGGTAGAACCGACCACCTCTAATACCACTTTTTTACGACCCATCAGTTGAGTCAATAAGGTTTTCCTTATTAATTTTCCATTCTTTCATACTTTGGGGAGTTTTTGAGTCATTAAGGTTTCCTTATGACTATACCATTCATTCTTGTTTTAGAAATAACAAACACCTTATCTCAAGGAAAATCTCTTTTTACCATATGTTTTACTTCTATAAGTAAAATTACCCTTCCCTAAATAAATTTATCATTACCATGTTTTCATTGTTCATTTCATAATTTTTTCTATGTATAAAATTTGTTTTGAAACCAAAACCTTTTATTCCTATAAATACCTAGATATAAAGCATTCTATTTTAGGATCTGAATTCTCAGAATTCTGGTTACGAACTCTTCTATGTCCTGACTCTGAATTCTGATTATGAATTCTAGTTAGGAACTCGTCTGATTTTTGACTCCGAATTCTTATTACGAATCCTGGTTACAAACTCTGCTGAGTTCTGACATCGAAATCTGAATACAAATTCTGGTTAGGATCTCTTATGAGTTCTGACTCCAAGTTACCAGAATTCAGACTCTAAACACTTATTTGTTCTAACTCCAAATTCACATGAACTCTGACTCCGAACATTGTAAGTTTAGGTTCTGAATTTTTGTGAATCAATATTCTGAATTTTTTTGAAGTTTAGACTCCAGAATTCTATAGAGTTCATGTTCCGAATTCATACCAAAACAGAATATGAATATCCTTTTATTATAGACTCCAAATTCAATTTTGGGCAGACTTCGAACTTTCATATTTCCTTAAATTCTGAATATTGGATTTTATTTATGTAACCATATTTATCCTTTGACCTATTTTCTTATAAAATGATGTCATGCATTTAGTTATTAACTAACTATTGTTTGAGTTAAACGTGTATAGGTCCCTCCTAAATTAAAGGAATAATATGACCATTAGAGGAGGGAGCTGACCGTTGAAGCCATGCCTCTAAATAAGAGATCATTTGTAACACCCCGAGATTTTATAGTGTGTTATTTCTTCAAAATAATTCAATAACTTTCACTACACGCAACACCAAGTTCAATCGCACCATGACTTACCAAACAAGCTGTTCAAAAGAGGTTATGATTAGTGTCAACTAAATTTTAAACTTTATATAATCCTTATAATTTTAGAATCCATATTATGAGTTTCTTAGACATAATGTAAGAACAAATTCATTTTTAGTATTTCACTTTTACCAAATTTTAATAGTGAACCCTTTTTAGATACTATATTTTAATCTTTTTGACTAAATGGGGACATCAAAAATTTAAAATGAAACATCCCAAGCTTCCACGGTACGCTAGCGTGTGTTGTACGCAACACCGAGTTCTAACACACCGTAACCAATCAAACTAGCCGCTATGAATAGTAATACCTACTTTTTGAAATTATATATATTTTATATTTGAAAATGGACTTCATTTTTGGATTCGGAATATCGAATTTAGCCTAAGGTGAAATTTTGGTACATTTCGGATAACTTTCATATTTTGATGAATAGTGAAAATTACTAAATTTTAATTAAAAACAACTTTTTTAATCAAAATAATTAATAGTGATAAATTATGAATTTGAGTAGTTTTAAATTATATTTAGAATATATTTTTACCATTTAATATAATTTTGGTCATTGGACATAATTTTACAATTAAACCGAACATAAACAAGTGTCAATCTTTTGATAGTTATTACCTCTTAAAAACACGCTTTTTGTTTTGACAGAGGGAATTAATTTTAAATTAATTTCTGCCACTTCTGTGTTTTGAATTTAGAAAAATGGATTCCATATTTGGAATCAGGATGTCCAAATTGTGTAAATAGGTAACTTTTATTTTTAGACATTTTGAATAATTACTGTGGTAAATATTTTATTTACCATGGTTAAGGGTAAATCCGGTAAATAAGGGTTAAAAAATAATATTATAATAATACCAAATTACCCTAAAACGTGTCCTAACCTTATTTGTGGACACATACCCGACCATGAGCATCCTTGGGTCAATTTGGGGACCCCTTGGAGCCACTTGTATGTGGTAGGGACACTTTATATTAATGAAGTTAAAATAAAAATAAAAATGGCATAAGCTTACATCTTTTAGAAGAACAATTTTTACATAGGGTTATACATGTTGTATTTTCGATTATAAATATTCATTAGAAAGATAAAAAGATTTCCTATATAATGATATTTTATTTATAATTTTTAGACATCAAATAATTTAAATTATTAATGACACAATAATGATGCAATGTTTACCTCATTAATAAATCATTTAAATAAATAAGATTATAATGATTAATATATTATCTAAAACCAGTCCAATTCTTATTGGTTGATGTTATTTAGAATATTAGTCATCTTATCTTCGACCTCAATGATTTTTGGACCATTATAAACCGAATATAATTATATTATAAAGTAATACTTTCACTCTTTCCTAAAGAGCCCCTCTTCTCCCTTATAAAAGGAGACCACTTCTACTCATTCCTCACACCTCTCAAGCCACTTGGCTCGTCCAACCTCTGCCCAAATAAGCTCCCCACATCCCTCTCCTCCTCCTTGAAGCTTCCCCTTAGGCAGAAATCATTTCAAGAAGTCCTTTGGTTCCAACCAAAGTGAGTTACCTAAATTAAAGGTAACGATTTCTCTTAAATTATTTTCATTTATTTTGCTTCTCCAACCCCCAAAATCTTTTTATTCCTTTCTTTTGTAACAACACCAGTATCCTCAATATACTAGGATGTTGTTATAAGAAGGATTAAAACTACACATACACACAACTCCATCTAATGGATGATGAACATAATGTTTCTGTGGATGGCAAACTAACGCCTCACAAAACGATGATTGTTCAAATACATATTACCGCCTCTCATGGTGGCCATTATGATGGCACTGTAATTAAATATGATATTAATGATATATATTATATATATAAGCTTCTGTAATTCCATTTTATTTCATACCATTATTCGTTTCATGTTGTATATACATACGATAATTTCATTTGAGGAAGTGCGGACTACCGCCCCCTTAAAATGATATGACTCGTTCATACCACACATGGAACGTATAAAGGATGGTGTTAATGAACTTAAGTAACATATATAAAATATTATATTATACTGGAATAATAATATACCTATGTATCATTTGGATTCAATTCTTTTAAAATGAAAAATTAAATGGAAGTAGTGTTCGTGCGTACGTGCGGACTACCGTCTCCACGAACGCGATAAGATTCATTGTCCATCATATCCATTCAAGTATAATTATAATTTGATGATTTAAAAATAGTATCTAAGGACTTTATATCATTATGTATATGAATAATATACATCCCATTAATAATGAATATGGCTCACATAACAAAGAATATAAAGTAAAATGAACCCGTTAACACCCGAAATGACGATAATTCTAAGATATTATTAACAAATGAATGTTAAAATATCATATATGATATCATATTAAAGTAAATGATTCTTGTATTATTCAATAACAATAATTTCACCATTATACAGGAGGAAAACCTACCATCTACCAAGGAAAAATTACAAAGTAAGGGATTCTCTTATCTCACTTTCAATTCCGTGAGATTTCCATTGTTCGCCACTAATTTATTGAAAGTGGTGTATTGTGTATGGCCATTTGATATATATTATCATGATTCTCTTTATATTCATGTTATTCTGTAAATAATTTGGTGGTTATTAACTTTTGGCCATACGACTCAGTTGATTAATGTGGTAAGGGTTATTTCAGAATCTCTTCATTATCCGAGGTTGTTTATACGTAATAATCTACTGGGATATCTTTATCATCCACATCCATGTTTCTTAAAAATGTATTTCAAAACATTTTTACTATTTACAAGAATATGGGTTAAAGTTATTTATACCCTTGTTTGACTTTTTATAAGAGGTTTATAAAGGAATCTTTCCGTCGTTTTCAAAACAAGGTCATTTTTAACCTTTTTGACAGAATTGAGGTAAGAATGTTTTTTTTAACTTATACGGCGGGTGCGGTTATTTTACGCCGTTATAAAATCTTCAAAGTTTTCCTTACAAGCTTATAAGAATATTTTCAAAGAAAATGTTTTATTTTATATGGATCTTAAATGATTTCAAAATAAAAGGAGATATTTCTTTAAAAGGAATTTTGATTTCATCTACGTCAACATCCTTTGATGGATTTTAAGATTATTTGAAGTTGATTTATTATGATACAAAACTTCTATATTGTATTGAAGGTTTTGTGATATGTTTGACTATGGATGTGCTATTTTTATACCATTCATATTTTATGGTGAAATTATTGACATTTCGTATGCTAGTTTTAATACGAATGTTTATGTTATGTTTAAACCTTTTCATATGGGAATGCATTGGACTTAATAAGTGACGGGTGGAGCCTGCTATAGCTCCTCGATGCATCGGTAGGTCTCATGAGACAAACTAGTGTCTTGGCACAAGGCCTTGACAAAATATTATTTTTAGTCTTGGCACGAGGCCTTGACTATGTTGTTATGATAGTCTGGCATTATGCATTCCATCATTATGAAAGTGGTTATTGATTTTTGCATGTGATTATTCGATTAGTAGAATATCCATGTGAATAAGTAAATGGCATTATTTCATTTTATTTATGCCATACCATGTTGAAAGTTCATGTTTGAAAGGCTTTTGTTTTAGTTATACATTGCCTTAAAAGTTTATTTTTTTTATTTATGAATGTTTCCGCTATATTGTTATCCTTACTGGGCATTTGAGCTCACCCCTTTTCTATGTTTTATTTTCCCCAGGATGTGAAGATGTAAGTTATGAATGATCTGCAGGGATATTATGAGGGGATTATAGTGTGGATATGAAGACTTTGTTGTTGTAGTATTTTTTTCACTTTGAAATGTAATGTAAAACTTTATGAATATATCTAGTGTTTCCAAGTCTACTAAACCAATCGGTCTTTCGAGATTTGATCTTTCTTGTGATCATGCCAATGTTACGAAGTAATGCACCGACTCTGGGTAGCTGGGGTCGAGGCGTTACAGTTGGTATCAGATGAAGTTTAGTACAAACCTTGGAAGCTAGATTTAGATAAACTCTGATTAGAGCACGTAGACATAATATTAACTTTGAGGATTAGTATAGAAGAACTTCCTAAAATTTTGGTATTGTAGAGATTTTGTGAGTTTTCCGAGCAATACATCCCTGTCTGGATACAAGCAGGTAGAGGCGGCTCTGGCACAGATGTACCTAGGGGTAAAACCCGAAAACACCGCTTTGAGCTAGACTCGAACGGGAACTGGTGCACGACAACGGGCCTTGCTGCACTCTTGGTTACGACACTCCCGGGGGATATGCTTAGGATAACTCTCATTTTCTTTACAAATCATTTTGAAGGGATTATGAGTATATACTTCCTCAAAGAAAACATTCTTATGATTATGGATTATATCCATAAATAGTTCAATTTATGTTAAGTGTTTTATAAGTATGGGATTATGTATTTTGATTCATAAACTGATCAAGTGTATGCCATTGTTTAGAAATGGCGCCCAGTAGAAGGAATGAGAACTCCAGAAATGCACATGATCCAAAGAGAAGGAAGGATCATATATTTCATGGTCTTAAGCTAGAATTTATAAGAGAAATAGTCTCCCATGTATTATCATCATATGAAGATATAATTTCATGTGTTGATAAGATAAGTAAAGAGTTTACTGAGTCCTATGGATTTGAAGGGAAGCAAGAGAAGAAAAGGATAGAAGAGAGAAAGATGGATAAAGGGGAGAGGGAAAAGAAGAATTTTCCCATATGTGGTAACTGTGGAAAGAAACACCCTGGAACTTGCCTGAAAGGAATGGGAGTTTGTTATAAGTGTGGAGGAAAAGGGCACAAAGTACATGACTGCAAGGGTAAGAAAATGGTTTCAAATGTACAATGCTTCATTTGCAAGGAGTTTGGACACTACGCGAACCTATGTCCCAGTCATCAGACTATGCCGCAAATGATGCTATTGGATAATAATCAAGTTATGATACTACCACAGATTAAGAGGAATGATTAGAGTTATTATGTTGATTATATCAATTGAGTGTTGTATCAACAATGTACTTGTTATAATAATTATGGAGTATATAAGGATTGTACTGCAGTACTATTTCATTAAGGACTTGAGATGGTGTGGAACAAAGAAAAGTGACTCAGTAGCAGGTTAAATGTTTGGAAAATATATGGTTGAGAGAAAGATAAACCATAATATGGTTCAGATACCGAGGTGGTGATTTTAGAATAATACATGATTGATTTGGACAAATTATATTGGATATTATTGACTACCTTGAAGCTGATTAATGATTTGTATATTCCATCATTGTTGGGGTTTAAAACATTTTTGGATTGATGAAGTATATCTAGCATTCTATATGGAATAAGGGAGCATGAATGTAATCAATAAGGAATATGGTAATACATGATGAAGGTATTCATTTGCTATTACAGGGTAAAAAGGATCTATATTATGTTTAACTTCCTTATAAATGTTGGACTGTGAGTTTGGACAGAAGTATTTTGGATAGTTCAAGTTTGGATTATTTTGGATTGCCATAAAAGGACAAACCGGAGGTAGGCGGCAACCCCTCGCGTCCGGCAAGGCCGCATGACTTGAACCCGCAACCGAAGGGCGACAAGGGTGTATCACCTACCACTATCCCACGAGATGTCCTGGAATAAATAAAGTAGTTTTTTTAAAGATCAGGTAGATGAATTATAAATTCGTTTATTTTGGAACCCTCTATGAATAATATAAATAGAATTTTTTTTACGAGTGAATGATGAGTTTTTGGTAAAAACTTATTAATAGATAAAACTCTAATTATAAAGTAAGTATATCTCCTTATGATCTTAGCCAATCTCATAAATAAATTCCTCATCATTAAGAAAAGGAACTTAGAACAAAAATGTTGTTCTAGATGGTATGTTAAATCATCACTAATTTATGGCTTTGGGATTTTTGGCCTTTTCATAGCCATGTTCTCTACCACTCTCCATCAGATAATTGATGGTTATATTTCTCTTCCATATCCATATTTTTCTACATGGAACCCTAGTATGTGTTATTTTAGGTAATCTTCATACTTTCGACTCTTTATTTTAAATAGAGGCCTCATTAATTCATTTTTCGATGTGGGATTTCAACTAGGATATTTTGAAACGTCAAAAATGTGTTTTCCTAATACCCTATGTTTTGTTGAACCGATGGTATTTCAATTCATCATAGATTGATGAATTTAAGGACCTCAATTTTATACTTGTTTGTGATTGATGACCTCAATCACTACCTATAAATATTTACGTTTTTCCTCCGATTATATGTCTCCAATTTCCACCAATGTTCTCCTAATCGAGATCATAATTTGGTGGTGACCCTTTGATTTCTCTTTTCCTCATATTAAGACTAAATTTTAGTAACCCAATTTCCGATGTGGGTTTTCCCACAAATATATTTTCTACTTTCAACCTTTTATTTTCGAAGAACAATTTCAAATTGCGAGGACGCAATTTATTGAAGGAGGGGAGAATGTAACACCCCATGATTTTATAATGTGTTATTTCTTCAAAATAATTCAATAACATTCACTACACGCAACACCAAGTCAAATCGCACCATGACTTACCAAACAAGCTGTTCAAAAGAGGTTATGAATAGTGTCAACTAAATTTTAAACTTTATATAATCCTTATAATTTTAGAATCCATATTATGAGTTTCTTAGACATAATGTAAGAACAAATTCATTTTTAGTATTTCACTTTTACCAAATTTTAATAGTGAACCCTTTTTAGATACTATATTTTAAACTTTTTGACTAAATGGGGACATCAAAAATTTAAAATGAAACATCCCAAGCTTCCACGGTACGCTAGCGTGTGTTGTACGCAACACCGAGTTCTAACACACCGTAACCAATCAAACTAGCCCCTATGAATAGTAATACCTACTTTTTGAAATAATATATATTTTATATTTGAAAATGGAATTCATTTTTGGATTCGGAATATCGAATTTAGCCTAAGGTGAAATTTTGGTACATTTCGGATAACTTTCATATTTTGATGAATAGTGAAAATTACTAAATTTTAATTAAAAACAACTTTTTTAATCAAAATAATTAATAGTGATAAATTATGAATTTGAGTAGTTTTAAAGTATATTTAGAATATATTTTTACCATTTAATATAATGTTGGTCATTGGACATAATTTTACAATTAAACCGAACATAAACAAGTGTCAATCTTTTGATAGTTATTACCTCTTAAAAACACGCTTTTTGTTTTGACAGCGGGAATTAATTTTAAATTAATTTCTGCCACTTCTGTGTTTTGAATTTAGAAAAATGGATTCCATATTTGGAATCAGGATGTCCAAATTGTGTAAATAGGTAACTTTTATTTTTAGACATTTTGAATAATTACTGTGGTAAATATTTTATTTACCATGGTTAAGGGTAAATCCGGTAAATAAGGGTTAAAAAATAATATTATAATAATACCCAATTACCTTAAAACGTGTACTAACCTTATTGGTGGACACATACCCGACCATGAGCATCCTTGGGTCAATTTGGGGACCCCTTGGAGCCACTTGTATGTGGTAGGGACACTTTATATTAATAAAGTTAAAATAAAAATAAAAATGGCATAAGCTTACATCTTTTAGAAGAACAATTTTTACATAGGGTTATACATGTTGGATTTTCGATTATAAATATTCATTAGAAAGATAAAAAGCTTTCCTATATAATGATATTTTATTTATAATTTTTAGACATCAAATAATTTAAATTATTAATGACACAATAATGATGCAATGTTTACCTCATTAATAAATCATTTAAATAAATAAGATTATAATGATTAAAATATTATCTAAAACCTGTCCAATTCTTATTGGTTGATGTTATTTAGAATATTTGTCATCTTATCTTCGACCTCAATGATTTTTGGACTATTATAAACCGAATATAATTATATTATAAAGTAATAATTTCACTCTTTCCTAAAGAGCCCCTCTTCTCCCTTATAAAAGGAGACCACTTCTACTCATTCCTCACACCTCTCAAGCCACTTGGCTCGTCCAACCTCTGCCCAAATAATCTCCCCACATCCCTCTCCTCCTCCTTGAAGCTTCCCCTTAGGCATAAAGCATTTCAAGAAGTCCTTTGGTTCCAACCAAAGTGAGTTACCTAAATTAAAGGTAACGATTTCTCTTAAATTATTTTCATTTATTTTGCTTCTCCAACCCCCAAAATCTTTTTATTCCTTTTTTTGTAACAACACCAGTATCCTCAATATACTAGGATTTTGTTATAAGAAGGGTTCAAACTACACATACACACAACTCCATCTAATGGATGATGAACATAATGTTTCTGTGGATGGCAAACTAACGCCTCACGAAACGATGATTGTTCAAATACATATTACCGCCTCTCATGGTGGCCATTATGATGGCACTGTAATTAAATATGATATTAATGATATATATTTTATATATAAGCTTCTGTAATTCCATTTTATTTCATACCATTATTCGTTTCATGTTGTATATACATACGATAATTTCATTTGAGGAAGTGCGGACTACCGCCCCCTTAAAATGATATGACTCGTTCATACCACACATGGAACGTATAAAGGATGGTGTTAATGAACATAAGTAACATATATAAAATATTATATTATACTGGAATAATAATATACCTATGTATCATTTGGATTCAATTCTTTTAAAATGAAAAATTAAATGGAAGTAGTGTTCGTGCGTACGTGCGGACTACCGTCTCCACGAACGCGATGAGATTCATTGTCCATCATATCCATTCAAGTATAATTATAATTTGATGATTTAAAAATAGTATCTAAGGACTTTATATCATTATGTATATGAATAATATACATCCCATTAATAACGAATATGGCTCACATAACAAAGAATATAAAGTAAAATGAACCCGTTAACACCCGAAATGACGATAATTCTAAGATATTATTAACAAATGAATGTTAAAAGATCATATATGATATCATATTAAAGTAAATGATTCTTTTATTATTCAATAACAATTATTTCACCATTATACAGGAGGTAAACCTACCATCTACCAAAGAAAAATTACAAAGTAAGGGATTCTCTTATCTCACTTTCAATTCCGTGAGATTTCCATTGTTCGCCACTAAATTATTGAAAGTGGTGTATTGTGTATGGCCATTTGATATATATTATCATGATTCTCTTTATATTCATGTTATTCTGTAAATAATTTGGTGGTTATTAACTTTTGGCCATACGACTCAGTTGATTAATGTGGTAAGGGTTATTTCACAATCTCTTCATTATCCGAGGTTGTTTATACGTAATAATCTACTGGGATATCTTTATCATCCACATCCATGTTTCTTAAAAATGTATTTCAAAACATTTTTACTATTTACAAGAATATGGGTTAAAGTCATTTATACCCTTGTTTGACTTTTTATAAGAGGTTTATAAAGGAATCTATCCGTCGTTTTCAAAACAAGGTCATTTTTAACCTTTTTGACAGAATTGAGGTAAGAATGTTTTTTTAACTTATACGGCGGGTGCGGTTATTTTACGCCGTTATAAAATCTTCAAAGTTTTCCTTACAAGATTATAAGAATATTTTCAAAGAAAATGTTTTATTTTATATGGATCTTAAATGATTTCATAATAAAAGGAGATATTTCTTTAAAAAGAATTTTGATTTCATCTACGTCAACATCCTTTGATGGATTTTAAGATTATTTGAAGTTGATTTATTATGATACAAAACTTCTATATTGTATTGAAGGTTTTGTGATATGTTTGACTATGGATGTGCTATTTTTATACCATTCATAGTTTATGGTGAAATTATTGACATTTCGTATGCTAGTTTTAATACGAATGTTTATGTTATGTTTAAACCTTTTCATATGGGAAGCATTGGACTTAATAAGTGACGGGTGGAGCCCGCTATAGCTCCTCGATGCATCGGTAGGTCTAATGAGACAAACTAGTGTCTTGGCACAAGGCCTTGACAAAATATTATTTGTAGTCTTGGCACGAGGCCTTGACTATGTGGTTATGATAGTCTGGCATTATGCATTCCATCATTATGAAAGTGGTTATTGATTTTTGCATGTGATTATTCGATTAGTAGAATATCCATGTGAATAAGTAAATGGAATTATTTCATTTTATTTATGCCATACCATGTTGAAAGTTTATGTTTGAAAGGCTTTTGTTTTAGTTATACATTGCCTTAAAAGTTTATTTTTTTTTATTTATGAATGTTTCCGCTATATTGTTTTCCTTACTGGGAATTTGAGCTCACCCCTTTTCTATGTTTTATTTTCCCCAGGATGTGAAGATGTAAGGTATGAATGATCTACAGGGATATTATGAGGGTATTATAGTGTGGATATGAAGACTTTGTTGTTGTAGTATTTTTTTCACTTTGAAATGTAATGTAAAACTTTATGAATATATCTAGTGTTTCCAAGGCTACTAAACCAATCGGTCTTTTGAGATTTGATCTTTCTTGTGATCATGCCAATGTTACGAATTAATGCACCGACTCTGGGTAGCTGGGGTCGGGGCGTTACATCATTTGAAAGAGCTCAACACCATTCCATTACTCTAGAGATTAAATGTTTCTAAGTGATTTCTAGAGAGAGAATATCATGATTAGTGCATACTAAATGTCTTGTTCAGATTTTCATTCTATGACTCCGAATGTTACTGATTACATTCAAGGGATTCTGAGGATAGGAATATAGAGGTTCCAACTACCTTGAAGTTAAGGGTTTCCTTGCAGAGGAAGATAGAGGTTATGCCTACCTAAAATTTGAGGCCTTGCAGGGATAAAAAAACAGACTTCGATCTTAGTATCGAGGGATTACCCTGGTGTGGGTAAGACAGACATTTTATAAATGTATAAATCAAGAGACCTTTATCGAAGGTGGTTGTATACCATTCCCTTTGGGTTAAAATAATTACTACTTGTTACTTGTTTTCTTACAAGTTTTACACTGCATTTGTATTGTTGATGAAATTATAACTATCTTATACTTCCTAATAATCATACTCTGATTTTGATAGATTATATAGGTTTTATGGTAGAATATTCATCTTTTTAATCTTTCATTATATTTCATTGCTGAATCCATCTATTCGTAATTACATTCTCCGAATCATCTTTCTAGAATCATGAAAGTGTGTAGAACTAGAGATTTTGGGTATTACCTTGCATAACCTTGTTAAACATAACTATCTTTAAAAGTTCCAAAGGTTATTTTAAAATTATAAAATTCACCCCCCTCTTATATTTTAAGCATCATTAGATACATTACTCAGTATATAAATAATTTTGATCCTACATTTGGTATTATAGAGTATGTCTTACTCACATACAATCATACCAATTGGTATCAGAGCATTGGTTCAAACTGAATTAATCTCACGATTAGATTCGGAAGATATTTCATCTCATCCTTTTCCGGAATCAGTTTTTCAGACACATAACGTTCAGATTCATATTTTCTTATAGATAATCTTGTTCTATATTTTTTCCTTGCTGAGTAATATTTTCCCTTTTTACAAACTTTTTCTACTAATAAATTTGTGTGGAAAGAATTTTCTTAAAGATGGATGAAATAAATGTTTGTTCCACGGACATTCTCAACCCAACTAGACCACCTATCTTTGATGGAAATGACTATGAGTATTGGATAGATCATATGAAAACATTGATTATCAATACTAGAGTTGATAAATTTGATACGCTTACTGAAGGATATAAAATCCCTCACAAAGAAGTTAGTACCATCACCAATCAAGAAAACCATGAATATCAACTGAATTATAAGGTACGTAATACATTTCATTACTCCATGACTAAATATATATATAGACAAATTTCATCTTTTGAAGTATAAAATTGTATTTGGATGAAACATGAAGTCACACTATTTGGATCTTCCAATGTAATTGAAACAAGAATATCCATGCTTAGAGTTGAATGTCATGGTTTCTAATTTCCTTATGGAGAATCCATATGTAAGGTGCAACAAAGATTCATGACTATTGTGAATAGTTTACAATATGTGGGTGAGAAAGGATTAGATGATGATGCTCTTGTTGATAAGATCATAGACATCATGACCAATGAGTGGTAATCCAAGAGAATTGTTATTGATGAGAACAGAAAGATTACTCAGATTTCTCTTGATGAAATTTTTGGAACTCTTCTTCAAAATCAAAATATAATGAAGAGAGATGTTGATAACGTAAATAAGAATAATGGGAAAGGAAGTGTTTCCTTTACTACAACTTCTAATCACATAACAGATAATACTCTTGAGTGAGTTACTAGATCTAAGTCTATAAAAGTTGTTATCATATCCGAATGTAGTGGAAGTGAATCTTCAAAGAATGTGTTAGATAATATTGCTCGAAGGATGAACAAGATAGCTGGATAGAGGAACGTTCAATCCAAATACAAGAAGAAAAAAACAAAAGATAAGAAATATTTAGAAGTTACATGTTAATAATGCAAGAGAGCTGGCCATATAAGATCTGATTGTCCTATGCATAAGAGAAAAGAAAGAAAAGAAATGCAATATGAGAGAAACAGAAAGAAGTAATACATGGATAAAGCTAAGAATGTCTTGAAAGATAATGACACCAGGAGTTCCAGTGGTGATGACTCTTCAGATGAATCTTCAGATTATGAATCTTCTAGACAAAAGAATTGTGGTCTAATAGTCAGACTACCTATTCACAATCATTGTTTCATGGATAAGGTACAGAATCATGAATCAATGAACAATGTTTCTTTAAATGAAAATTATAGTAATGATAAATATTATAACTCTTTGGATGTAGAATCTTCTTATAAGGAAGATAATATTTTACCTACATATGATGATGTTTCTAGGTTTTCCAAACTTCTTGATATTACTGATTAAAAACTCTTGAATAAGCATGATAAAGAAAAGTCTAGGAATTCTATTCATAGTATGGAAATATCAGATCTTTCTAAAGATCTTCATAAGAAAAATTTTGTTTTCTACAGAATTTCAAAAAATCTTGAGGAAGTAAATTCTGAGTAGAATAAACTTTTGAAGGATCTATTAAAGATAATTTCTAAGAAAAATGTTTTTTAGACTAGCTCTAGTTCAAAATAAAATGTTTTATAAGAAATGAACTTGCTATCAAACTCAAATCCAAAATATATTCCTTTAAGAACTGTTTTTCAAACTTTACCTTTTGTAAGGAATGATTTGATAAGATGTATTCCCAAATCCGACCTCTAAGGAATAGTTCTGGTTTTGGTTTTACTGGTTCTAAACCGATTTTTAGTAAGAATTAATTTTTTCCTCAAAGTACTCAATTCTGCACTAGGTGTTAGTGTGGTGGAAACTGGGAAAAAATTGTTCCTTTAACAAAACTCAGTCTTTAAGATTTCATAAAGCCTATTTTTCTAAAAAGATGTGGGGGCCTAAAATTTTGATTTCTGAGATTCTAGGATCCATGCAAATTTGGATTCTGATAACCTAAACTTTTCTTTTTTTAGGAAAATAGAGAAGGTTCCAACAGAAATACTTGGTACATGGATAGTGGATGTTCTTGGCATAGGACTGGTAACAAAACCTATTTTGAATAGATTACTAAGACGATATGAGGAAAAGTTACATTCGAAGATAATTCTCAGGGAGAAATTATTGGTATAGGTAACATTGTTCTTCTTGGAAAAACATTGATTTCAAATGTTTTATTCATTAATGGTATTAAGCACATCTTCATTAGCATAATATAATAATGTGATGAAGGTAACCTTATGAATTTTAGGAATGAAATGTACTTAGTAAAAAGTTCCATGGAAGATTTTATTCTTTATGCCCATAGGTAAGAGAATGTTTACACACAAAACATAGAAGACCTTAGGAGCCAAGATCTACCATTCCATAATGAAATGGAAGATCATTCATGGTTGTTTCATAGATGGTTAGGACACTGTAATATTAGGAACTTATGAAAACCTTAAAATAAAAATTTATTTAAGCATCTATCGGAGCTTAGATTAGATTTTTAAAAAGGATATGACCCTTGTCAATATGGAAAGAAACATAAATCTAGTTTTAAATCTATCGGTGAATTCTTATCTATTGATGGATTACAGTTAGTTCATATGGATCTCTTGGGTCCTAAAAAACTAGAAGCATTGGGGGAAAGTATTATGTATTTTTCTTGGTTGATGATTACACTAGATTTACATGTGTATATTTTCTAGCAATGAAGTCTGAATCTTTTTTCTTATTTAAAAAGTTTTAGAGCCCAAGTTAAAAATGATACAAATCATCCATTGAAAAATATTCATAGTGATCATGGAGGAGAATTTCAAAATTCTTATTTTGAATATTTTTGTAGTATAAAAGGAAATACTCATAACTTCTCAGCACCAAGAAAACACCAACAAGATGTTGTTGTTTAAAGAAGAAATAGAATTCTTCAAGGGATAACTAGAAGCATGTTTCTTGAGTATTCTATAGCCAAATATTTTTGGGCTGAATCTATAAGTACTTCTTGTTATACTATAAATCAAATTTTTATTAGATCTTTTAATAATAAAACTCCTTATAAGTTATTGAATGGTAGAAAACCTAGAATTTCCGACTTTAAGGTTTTTGGTTGGAAGGTTATAATTCTGAATACTAAATATAATCTAAATAAATTTGCATGAAATTATGATGATGGAATTGTTTATACTACTCCACAAATTCTAATGCTTATAGAGTCTTCAATAAAAACATGTGTACTACTGATGAAATAGTAAATGTAATGTTTGATGAATCTGATCCTTTAGTTTTTAAACAACGCCAAACTACATCTTTAGATGTGTTTTCAAAAACAAATTATCATCCTTGGTTAGAAGATCCTTCTCCTAATGAAAATGCCCAAGAAAATGTTTCTGAAGCATTTACCATATATGATTTCCTACCCTATGTTGATGAACATGTTTTACAAATCCCAAATTAGTTGTTTCTAAAGAATCATACTAGTTATATAATTATTGGTGATGTGAATCAAACTGTATGGACTAGAAGCTCCTTATGAAATGAAGTAGAACATCTAGCTTTCCATTCCCAAGTAGAACAAAAAACCACTGATAAGGAATTAGGTGATGATGATTGTATTAAAGCCATGAAAGATGAACTAAATGAATTTGAAAGGAATAAAGTCTGGACCTTGGTTGAAAGACCTAAGGAAACATCTTTTATTGTAGTAAAATGGGTTTTCAGAAATAATTGTGATTAAAATGGAATCATTGTATGAAATAAATCTAGATTATTTGCTAAAGGCTATAATCAACAAGATGGAATAGAATATAAAGAAACCTATTCTCTAGTAGATAGACTTGAATATATTCATATCCTACTTTCCTTTGCAGCATTAATCAATTTCAAACTTTTTTCAAATGGATGTGAACTGTTCTTTCTTTAATGGTTATGTTCTAGAGGATATTTTTGTTAAACAACCACCTGGTTTTGAAGATTCAAAACATCCTGATCATGTTTTTAGACTTACCAAAGCTTTTCATAGACTTAAGAAATCCCCTCGAGCTAGGTATGATAGACTTACATTATTTTTTTCAAAATAATTATGTTAAGGGAAATGCAGATACAACCCTTTTTATAAATAATGAAATGAAAAATGTTTAGATTGTTCAAATTTATGTTGATGACATTATATTTGGTTCAACTCAGCAATCTTTATCAGATTACTTTGTAGAACTAATGAAATATGAGTTTGAAATGAATATGATGGGTGAGTTAACATTTTTCCTTGGTATTCAAATCTCTAAAAAACCAGAAAAAATCTATATATCCCAAAAAAAGTATATTAAAGTTATTCTTAAAAAGTATGTATATGTCAACACTAAGGGTAAAAGTTCTCCAATTGGTTCCTCAAACACATTTGATCATGATGAAGATGGGAAACCAGTAGATCAAACAACTTTTAGAGGTATGATAGGAAGTCTACTTTACTTTCCAGCTAGTCATACATACATAATGTTTTAAGTATGCTTATGTTCAAGATATCAATCTAATCCTAAGGAATCTCATTTAAAGGCAGTAAAAATATGTTTTCTCTACATAAAGGGAACCAGGGATTTTGGACCCTTTTATACTTCTGGAAATGATTTCATTTTAAAAAGTATTTCAGATACTGACTTTGGTGGTTGTAGAATGGATAGAAAGTGTATGTCTAGAACATGAAATTTCTTATGAGATTCATTAGTTTTTTGTCATTCAAGAAGCAACAACCAGTATAAATTTCCACTGCTGAAGATGAATATGTGGCAGCTAGAAGTTGTGCTGCTCAAATGTTGTGGATGCAACACACACTCAAAGACTATGTTATGAGTTTTAGCAATACACAAATTTTGTGTGATAATACATGTTCCATTTACCTTAGTGAAAATCTTGCACATTATTCTCGTGCAAATAACATAGACATTAGGCATCTCTTTCTCAGGAATCACACATAAAAAAGGAGATATCATTCTTCAATTTATCAGAATGCAAGATCAACTTGTTGATATTTTCACAAAATCATTACCCTTCGATAGATTTGAATAAATTAAATAGAATATAGGGATGATAAACATAAGGTAATATTCCTCATTAACTTCCTGTTGAATCAATCTCCTTACAGAAATAAATTCATTTTCATAGGGGGAGTACATTTGTTTGATATTTTTCTATACTTTTCGTAATGAAGTTTTTCATATTTTTTGTAATGAAGTTTTTCATATTTTTCATAATGAAGTTTTTCATATTTTTCATAATGAAGTTTTTCATATTTTTTGAAATGAAGTTTTTCCTGTTTCTTGTAATGAAGTTTTTCATGTTTTTTGTAATAAAGTTTTTCATTTTATCATAATGATGTTTTTCGTACTTGAAATTTTATTAATAAAGATTTTCGTACTTGAAATTTTCATAATGAATATTTTCGTACTTAAAAATTTCATAATAGAGTTTTTCATACTCAAAATTTTCGTAATAGAGTTTTTCATACTAAAACATTTTGTAATGAAAATTTCCTTACTCAATTTTTTTTCTCTTTGAATTAGAGTTCCTTTTTGTAGTCATGTTTTTTTTCGAAATATAAAGTTCATCAAGAAGAATGTTTCCTCAAATACGAATAATCTTCCTTGAAATACGAAAGTTATGATTCTTTCTTGAGTGTTCGTAATCACCTTTTACTAGCTGGAAGTTTCTTTTGTTTTTAAAATTTCTCGGATTATAGTTTTCTTAAATCTGAATGTTTTCTTTTAATAGCCTCAAAAGATTGGATCCTACCAAATTTTTCTTATGTCTATCATTTCAACCATCAGATCTGATCAGAATAATTCTCATCCATTGGATTGATATGAGAAGTTCAATTATCACTTCAATACCTATAAAAGTGGACACCCGATGGTTGTCCCACATCGTTTTTCATGCATTTAGGTGTCGAAGCTCTTCCCCACTTCAAAATCTCGTTCGGAACTTTTCAGAAGTGCTCAAGTACGAATGTCTGGTGAAGTTCCTTCTCAAGATATGTCTACTGTCTATCCTATTACGGAGTGGCAGATATACATGGATAGGTTGGTACATCTGATCTTCTTCAATAATTATGATTCCATTATGTCTAAAAACATCTAGCTAAATGGATGGGAAAGAATTTGAATATCAAAGCTGGGAGCTCAGGATGTAGTGTATCCAGATCTGCTGATTGAAATTTATGAATATGTTTATTTTTTTAAGGAAATGACAGAGAAAAATTTTCATTCCAGAGTTATGAAAAAAATATAATCTTTCATACACCAATGCTGTTACCTTGGAAGGGTTATCCTATGAAGGAGAAGCAGAATGTTTTTCTCAAAAGTTATTGGATGTTCAATGATGTTTTATAAAGGTAAAATCTATGTAGTGTGTTGGACTTACAGATGTCAAGACCACATGGATTTCTCACTTTCTTACAAACAATCAGATCCTTGAGTTATGGGTTTAGGGTTTTATCGTACCGATAAAGGGGGGGAAAGGACGCGCTGAAGAAATTTGATATGTATATCTCATATTTTTTTGGTAAATATAAGGAAGATCAATCTTATGAATCATATTCTCATTACGATAGAGAATATCAAAAATGGGAATTTGAGAGCATAAATAATTATGTATCATGCCTTACTGTCCAAGATGATTGTTCAGTTTCTTGAGTCCATCAAGATTCTTTTAGTTACAAGATGAGGAATTGCAAAGATATGTTAGTTAGTGATTACAAATTGAAAAAAATGAATGTTGACTTTTCTAAAGATTCTAGAGAGGTTTATGATCTACTAGTGGAAGAAGCAGAAACTGTTCTGAAGAATGTATAAGGGGATGAACCGTCGAAGAAGGATGGAATGAAAAGCAAATTGATGGTAGTAGAAGTTGAAGGTGAAACTCATAAATATAAGGATGCTCAAACCGCACCTCCAAATCCCATGAAATAAAATTCCTATCCAGATGATTTCGTAGCCAAATGAATGGAGGTTATGAAAAATCATAAGGAAGAAGAACTGTTGTTTGGTATAGATGTTGTTGAGGCCAAGGATCTAAATGAAACGATTGTTGAAGAACATGAGAAGAAATCCAAAGAGAAGAAGCTAAAGAAGAAAATGTATGTAGCTGAAATTGTTCAATCCCTTCTAAGTGACACTAAAATAGCATCTGAGAACATTCATGTACTGAAATAATTCTTGGTGGAACCATTACCTGAGACACCGGGGAAAAAGTTCATGACTTCGGAAAAAGTGCTTAAAAATGTTGTCGAAGAAAAGGAAGTTGTGGAAGAAATAAAATAGGCCTAAAACATTGATGATACAACTAATCTGATAATGCATGTTGAAGACTTTCATGAGAAGGAAAGTCCATCCGAAAATTTGAAAATCTGGACTTCTTAAGCTGGATCTTTGAAACTTGCAGCCCCTGGAATTGATGAGAAGGATGAAGAGGAAGTGAACAAATTATCTGAGGAAGAGAGTTATAATCGTCACTTCTTTGATCATGAGGATATTAAGGAAGGATCTGAGAAAGAAAAAATTAATTATGATAGAACTTTTTAGTTGTCCGAATGTGAGCATGAGTCTCCAAATGAAGATGAGGTTCCGAAAACGGACAAGGGGAAACAAATGGTTGTGGATACCCCAACCATTTCAATTCTAAGAAAAAAGGAAGATGGTGGATCTTCTAAATGGAAGCTGGTCAAGCTAGAGAAAGAACCATCACTATGAAAAGTGTCAGATTAAGAATCGTCAACTCTGGGACATGATTTTGTCATTCAAGCTCTGAAGAATCTTGTTGAAATAATTCTGATCATTCCATCCATTGACTCTAGATGTCAAATCTTCCAACATAGCTTGATTCAGAAATCATATTCTGTATCCATGGTGAAGGATAGGTTCATAAAGATTGAGGCTGATTACAGGAACTTATTTATCAACAAAGAGGCCTATAAAAAATCATGCAAGAAAATGGTTAGTTGGTAAAATAATATTGTTGACGATTTGAGAGAGATTGATGACTTAAAAAATGATGTTAAGGAAACATTTGATACTCAAGATAGCAAAATCAAGGATATCACAAATAGATTTAATAAAAACCTAACTCTTGAGCATAATATTCGGATTCAAGATGTCAAAGATATGAATGTGAAGTTTAATTCTGTTGTCCAATGTTGGAAAACATAATGGGATCTCTGGATCAAGATTGAAGAGAAGATAGTGAAGCAAGATGACCTGTTGAAGGTTTAGGCAGAGACACTATAGGCTCAGAATGATAGGATCAAAGCCTTAGAGAAGCAATAAAAAGAATATCACAAGGATCTAGAATAGCTAAAAACTGTAGTAAAGAAGTTAATAACCATGGAGAAGGAAGGAAAAGAGATCAATCCGATCTTTTGTTGTATTTGTTTCCCTTATACAAATTCGTTCAATCTTTATGAAATTGTGCTTGCATGTTTTTTTGGATTTCTGTACAAATTTTTTCTGTATTATAATTTATTTTACATTCCATAAATTTATTTTTGAAAATAACAAAAGGGGAGAAAGAAAAAAAGGATTCTATGTAAAGAATAAATATCCCTAATTAAGGGGGATTTTATGAAAGGGGATTTCTAATAACAATGATTTTCATATTCAAGCTAAATGAAAATTATCATTCAAAAAATCTAGAATACAATCCTTAGTATTCCAAATCCTATGGGGGAGTTAGTCTTATTCACCATTATCCATGTATAAAGGGAGATACATTTTATTTCAATGTCTAGACAAATTTTTCTAAGTCCTTATATTCAATTTCATAATTATGTTTGTGCTTTCTAAAAAGGGGTAGATTATTGAGTAAATAAGGTTTTCCTTATGAATTTTACATTCCTTAATACTTGGGGGAGTTTGTTGAGTCATTAAGATTTCCTTATGACTTTACAACTCTTTCATGTTTTGAAAATTAGAAACACCTTATCTCAAGGAAAATATCTTTTTATCCTATGTTTTACTAATATAAGGAAAAATTACATTCCCCAAGGAAATTTATCCTTACCATGTTTTCATTGTTCATATCATAATTTTTTTAAGTATAAAATTCAGTTTGAAACCAAAACCTCAGAATCCAATAAATACCTAGATATAAAGAATTCTGTTTTAGGATCTGAATTCTCACAATTCTGGTTACGAACTCTTCTGAGCCCTAACTCTGAATTCTGATTACAAATTCTGGTTAGGAACTCTTATGAGTTATGAATCCAAATTCTGGTTACAAATTCTGGTTATAAACACTTCTGAGTTCTGACTTCAAATTCCAAATAGAAATTCTGGTTACAAAATTCTCTAAGTACTAAATACGAGTTCTCGGAATTCAGACTCCGAACTCTTATGAGTTCTGACTCAAATTTTTCATGAACACTGACTATGAACTTTGTAATATTAGGTTCCAAATTCTTGTGAATCCAGATTCATAATTTCCTTGGAGTTTGGAATCCGGAATTCTATTGAGTTTAGGTTCTGAATTCCTAGAAAACAGAATCTGAATATCCCTATATTATAGACTCTGAATTCAATTTTGGTTAAAATTCTAAATTTTATATTTCCTTACATTGCAAATATTATATTTTAGTAATGTAACCATATTTTTTCTTGCACATGTTTGGTTAAAAATGATGTCGTGAATTTAGTTACTAACTAACCATTGTTTGAGTGACATGTTTACAGGTCCATCGAAATTCAAGGAAAAATAAGACTGTTGGAGGTGGGAGATGACCGTTGAAGCCCTGCCTATTAAAATGTGCTCATTTGATAGAGCTCCACACTATTCTATGAATCTAGAGATTACATGTTGTTGAAGTGATTTCTAGAGAGAGACTCACATTCTTAGTGCGTACTGAACGTCTTGTTCGTATTTTCGTTGTGAGACTCCGAATGTTGATGATAACATTTGAGGGATTCCGGGGATAGGAAGAAAAAGGTGCCAGCTACCTTGAAGTTGAGGGATTCCAAACTGAGGAAGAGAGATGTGCCGACTAATTGAAAGTTCAGGGCTTGCAGGAATATCAACATAGACACCATTTTTCATTTCGAGTGCCTACCGTGGTGTGAGTAAGACATAAATTCTTGAAAGTATAAATCAAGGGACCTTTATCCAAGTTGGTTGGATACCCTTCTCTTCAGTTAAAATATTTACTACTTGTTACTTGTTTTGTTACATGTTTTCCACTGCATTTGTATTGTTGAGGAAATTATAACTATCTTATTCATCCTTTTACTTGTACTCGAATTTTGTTATATTCTATAAGATTTAAGGAAGAATCTTCATCTTTATAAACATTCATTAAGTTTCATTTCAGGAAGAATATTTTCAGAATTACATTTTCAGAATCATATTCCCAGAATCAAGCATGTGTGTAGAACTAGAGGTTTGGTGAATTACCTTTTTTATCCTTGTTAAACATAACTATCTTTAAAAGTTCAAAAGGAAACTATAAAAGTATACAATTCACCCCTCTTGTATTTTAAGCAGAATTTGATACTCTACTCAGTATCTATATTATTTCGATCCTAAAATTGGTATTATAGAGTATATAATACTCACAAACCATCTTAACACCATCCCCTGGGGCTGAAGACGTGACATAACCCAAGACTTCCTCCTGAATGCTAGGGGTTGGCGACTAGCACTGAAGGCGTCAACCTGCAAGAGGGAGACATTTTCTGGGATACCAATACACACATGCACTCATTGAAAAAACGAAAAAGCTGAAAGGTGAACACTGTGTAATCAGAAACCATATTCCACAACATGCAACGCATAGAGTGATGTTACCTTGCTAATTTACAATCCAAACAAAAGAACTGAAAATAGAAATGAACAAAGGGAGCACTAATGACTCTCTATGGAAGATCTCAACTAGTCAATGAAGTAGTGAAGCTATTGGAAGCCAAATTATTATGTCATTACTTTCTAATCCTAATGAACACCTCTAGGTCCTAGGCCACCATGCCCACCGTCGCACTGTCCATCAGTCCCATCATACCGAGCGTCCCTATCGAAACGTTGAATTTCTACACCATACACAACACGTGCGGGCATAGTCCATGTACGGGTGAGTTACTCAGTAATTATTAGGGGACCTTGAGACCCTCTATGGTCTCTCAGAAATCCTCAAATGAAAAGTAACAAAAAAACAACCTCAAAGTAAACCACAAATTTTATTCATAGTCAGCTCTACTTTGGAATATTCCATTTTATATACCAAGGCCATCCAGATATACTCAACTCAACCATAAAAAAAATAAGGCCCCAAACTAAAGCCATCTCTATAATTTCCGAAGAAGGCTCAAATCCTAAATCAAGGATCAGGAGTACATGCTCCAAGTAAAGGCCTTCATTTATGGACCCCATCTGAGATATGTAATTCATCAGGTACAAAAAAACCATTCCTAATGGAATGTTCGAAAGGACATTCTCCATCAGGAACATTCTACTAGAATTACCTCTCATGCACGACACAAGAGGTCTCAATGTCTTAGTCTCACACCCAACACAAGAACAATGGAAACCAAGTGATGAGGCCCACACCTCGACATTGCATTCTATTGGGGGCGCACTACTCCAGTCTATCTCATGATATCGCAGTCGCCCTAGTAAGAAGTGGCCTACAATATAGTCCATCGAGGGAGTACAATCTTCATCAATGGGTATAAATTACATCACGTGGATAGGCCTGCTATTCATAACTATGTCATGAAATTGAGGGATATCCAACTCCCCTAAAGGACAAGCTCACCATCACTACTCAGAAACAGTAGAGTAATACTCTATATGTGAGGACCTATGCCCTATCCGGAATGGGAGCACAACTCTGGTAGTTTGTTCACCATGGGAGAGCCACACCCTAGTACCTTAAGGGTGTACTGACCCAAGGCTAGGGGACCCACTCCGTGGCATGGAAATAGTGTACCAACTCTATTGTATCTTTGAATAAAGAGGACCTGCACTCTGGGTTGAAAGGGGAGTACATACTCCTAACATAGAGGACATGCACCATACCTGGTATGGGAGTACCTGAATCTATTTGAGTTAAGTATGGATGAGTTTTTCCCTCGTCTAATAGGGGAGTACCAACTCCAAAGATAGGAAAACCATCTCATTGGAAAATGAACCTTCACTCATGATGAGGGGAGTCCCGTCTCTATTGGAGCAGAGGAGTATGTATTACTCGTGTCTTGAGTCATCTAGGGAGTGGCCATCGTAACTCTCACTAGATGGACCATCATGGTTCATATCCTCTAGTTATTATTCATACATCAAACAAAATGAATTTATATATGCAATTAATCAAATTATTCTTGATTTAATAAAGGTTCCAATGCAATAAATGAAGCTTCAACCAGACACCCCATCAGAATGTTATAGGAATTTTAGTGCCGAGGGCCTAGTTGGATTTGGTTTTGATGCATCCCAGAAAAACTACAATTTTATCCAAAATTCATGTGGAGTACATAAACTATAATAACTCATCCATAGGGTTCCGGTACCACAGAAAGTTCATTAAAAGAATGTCTAGTTTTGGATATATGCTCGTTTAAGAAAACTAGATGTAAGTGGTTCTTGTTTCTATCTGACACGGTCGGACAGACCCGACCCAGCCTGTGGGACCTAGCACGAAGGGTCTGGGCTTGGCCTGGTCTGTTTACTCTTGGTTCGGAATGCTGGGCCATGGGTTCAGCCCACTGGGTTGTGGGTTCGGCCTGGCCCACCCGATTGGGCGTGGCCCACAGTGCTGTAGAATCGCTCGGCCCTTTGTCTGAGTATGGGTTACCGCTCCCTTCCCGAATGGATGAATCCACTCAGTTATTCAATGTGGCTGTGCCAGGTGGTTGTACATATATTGGATGGTCCATGTGTACTAGCCTGTGAATGAACTGCGGGTGCGGGTCCCCTCTCTGCCATGACTCGAAGCCATGACCTTCCTCCACGGCGTGCGGCCGCAAAATACCGCCCGGCTCAGCAGTGGCGCCAAATGGGGCCGCACCTCTTGGTTGGTCTGTGTAGACCAGCCTTCTATGGACCCATGGGCATAAGTCCAACCTCCTCCACAACTCGATGTCGTAGCCTTCCACCATAGTGCAACTTCTAGCTTCAACGCGGCCAACATTGTCTAACCGCCCCTAGGCTGTCGCGGTGCCATCAGGTGCCACCATTACATTGCAGCAGGCGGGTGTCGGTCTCCACCTCCCTCGGTCGCCAGTACCACCCCGATCCACTGTCATGCCGCTGCTTCTTCTGGTCACCCATGTAGTATGAAACAATAACGAGTTCAGTAGAGGGTCTATGCCTTGTTCGTTTGGCCTGCGCCCTCCGCATAAGAATTGTTACATGGGATGAATTATTAGATTATAAAACTCCCCAAATAAAAACTTGAATTATCCTCCAACATTAAAGAGTGATACACAGGTCAAACCATTTGATGGTTGACCCATTTTCGTCATAATATTCATGAAAGGGGTAAAAGGGTGGTAATCAAACATATAACCCCCTACCTGATGATCGTTTGAAGCCACTGCGGATGATGAATAAGTGTCCATATCCAAAGGTGTTTATTGGATCTTTTTGTTGACCGTCCATTCCTCCAACGTTTGTCGATCAAATATTTGTTCTATTTTGTTGGATTTCACTATGTCCTATCATTAGTGGTTCCACTATTTAGTCAAAAAACCGATGCCCGAGCATCATTTAAATAGTGGGGAGGAAAGGATAAATGCACCACAAAATTAATGAGGTTCATTAATGAGTATAATTAACAAACCTCTTTAATTATCTCAACAATGTGCTTAAACATTCATTTAAATATCCCAATGGTGTGGTTATAGAAAAAATTTGAGTGAATCCATTAAATGATTTTGATGTTGCACATCAGTCCCAATACAGTTTGTTCAACAGTTTCACAAAGAATGTATAAAATAACCAAAAGATATTTTATTATTTTTTTAAAGTCCAAAAAATTAACATTTTCAACTGACCCTTGAGTGTCAATGTTATTCATTCATTATGCGAATCCAGACACTGTAGATTCAACATTGCCCTCAGTTTTTTTATCAGAGCAACGTTTCAAAAGAAAGAATTCGCCGCCCGTAGGTTTACTGAACGTACCATATAAAAAGTTCAAAAATAATTAACATTAACCCTCGACAAGCACTTGTCGAGGTTATGATCCACCTAAGAAAAACATGACCTCACAAGATCAATGGTACTCTCAGTTTTTCTATCTTAGATTTCATTTATTTTTTAATTATTTTACAATAAAATAATTTTGACTTAATTATTTAATTTAAGGCCAATAACTAACTTCCACTGGTGGCCCACACTGGCCAATGTTATTATTTTCATAAGGAAATCATACCCTCATGAGATTAGCAGTGGTCTCATGTTTTTAATCTGAGTCATATTTTATGTGTTCTAATAATTTGAAATATAAAATAATTTTGTTAAATTATTTTATTTACGGTTTTGTCATTTTTGGGTTTTTTTACTCGGGTAAGCACCGACTAAATTTATGTCACGCCTATGGTAAACCCTTCATCCTGAACACAACGGTACCCTCAGATTCCCAATATGGGAAATTGTTTAAGAGTTATTCCACATTATCAGAAAAAAAACTCAAGCACGCTATTTAAATAATGTCATTTTTTTGACATATCATTTCGGGCACTCCGGGCATCAGAAACACGTGCTATCCTATTTTTTAGTTTCTAAAAAATTCCATACAAATAGAAACATTTTACAAAGAAATTCCAAGATGTTACGTTAGTGATGGTTTTCCACACACCAGAAAAGTAGATCTTGTAGTTATATAGATCATCTTATATAATAAATTAAAACTGAAGTGAAACATTTAAAATAATTATAGATTAAATATTTTTCTTATTAATCCCATTGATAATTTGTAAAATATGCTAAATATAATGATATTGTTATGGAAATGAGAAAAATCCATTAACACCATGAATTACTAAAAGAAACTATCATTTGGGATTTTTTTTAAAGATTTTCAAAAATAAACCATTTCGAAAAAGTTTTAATACTATATTAAAATAATATATAAATTTTATGATAAAATAATAATTTCATAATAAATAATTTTTTATATAAAATATACATCTTTAATATTGATATGAAAATTATGGACATGGATGAATAATATACCCAATAAAAAAAGGAAATAAGATCAACTTATATTTTAAAATATTCATTAACTAATTAAAGTGATAAAGAGATTAAAATTTTCAGGAAAATATATAAAATAATTAAATATATAGATCATTATAAAATATAATTGGTTCATTGAAAAAATATTATATGATTCCTTGAATAAATAAATTAATAAATCCTAAAAAACTGAGATTATAAAATGAATTAATACTTTTTCTGTAACATTTAAATTCAAAATCATTTAATAATTAAACATTAAATTTATTTATAATAACCTTGAATAAATATTATTCATTTTAAATACATCAATGTGTAATTATATACACTATATTGAATAATATAAGTTTATAATACAGAATATGTCTCAATGGAGTGGAAATTTACACAAAATGGATTACCACACGCTTCCACATAGTAGAAAATAAAATAACCACCCATATAATTTTTTTAAAATATTATTTACATTATAAAAAACCATTTAAATATTTATAATATCATATATTATCCATATATAACATATCATCACCCATTCATTGATAATTGATAACAATAACTGTTCTCTCAGGTGTTAAGAACTTCAATTTCTCCTGTAATTTTTTTCGTTGATGTTCATTTATTCTGTCTTGATAATGATTGTCTCATGAATATATTGTTGATAATAATATATAAATTAATTATATTCATTATACACATAATTTTAATCATATTCTATAATAGGACATGAAAAAATTAGAATGGTTGATAGAGGTATTAGTATATATATATATGTATGAGTCAAATTATAATTTCTTAATTGGAGAAGGATTATTTATGTAAATCATATATTATATTCAAAAAAATCATTAAAATATAATAATTTTAATTTTTTTAATATATATAAATTTATGACTATCCATTTTTGTTGGTGATGGAAAAAAATTAAATCTGTCTGCGAAGTGATAGTGCGTTGTACACACAAGATTTGGTTTTCATTGTTATTTGGTAAAAATGTATATGGATATCTTTAATTAAATAATTTTAATAAAATTGAAATATATGGGAGATAATTAATTAATAATTTAATGGTTTATACATAAATTAATGTTGAAAACAAATAATAAAAATGAAATGGTTCAGTTATGAAGATTACCTGTTCTTTGAGAATGATCATTAGATCTTTTTTTATAACGACCCATACTTTACATAAATGGTTATTAATTCAAAATTGAAGCATAATTACTAAAACATATAACAAAACCATTAAAGGACCATGTAGGTATAGTGTCTTTAGAAACTGGGAAACATAAACAACTGGTTCATAAAGCATCTACATTGTCTCCCGTTTATTTCATAATATCTAGAGTCTCTATTGGCATATCCTACTTAATAACTTTCTTCCTGACCTAGGGAAAGAAAACCTACAAAAGGGTGAGATCAAATGCTCATTAATGGTAATCAAAAGAAATATCAATCACATCAAATTCATAAGAACATAACATTTTGGAAATCTTAACCGGGAAAAGAGATCATAATTTCATAACATGGGATAAATCATAGTACTGAAATGTAATCCCAATAATCTTAGAATAAAACATGAATCTTTTTTGCATACACAAATAATCATATAAAATCATTTCCTAGTAGTCAATACTCATTTCCAAGACTATCGTAGCGGAAAATGTCCATTTCTGAACCGAGTTCACACCTCGTTTCAGTCCTGTTTCACTAAACTGGTTTAACCTGCCGTTCCAGCCATGTCTATCTCATGAGATATAAATCATTACCCAATTCATTGTAGGGAGATATAGGACCCACCCATCTCATAATGAAACCATACTTATGTGTGCCACAAAATCATAAATCAAACATCATAGCATAACCCATGTAATAAAAATGGGAATCTTAAACATCATGCCATCACAAAAAAATCCATATAAGATAAAAGGACATCATAAAAATAATTCCATCATATCATAATCAAATCAATGTAAAAATAGGTATAGAAATATGACCCTATATTATCTTATATGGAAAATAATTTTAATAACACAGTTGAACTCCATTCTTGAGGAAAATATCGTTTCTACTTCAATAACATTTTTCCTTTATTAACATGTCATACAATTTGAAACTAAAAGAAGTTAATTAAAAAAACTTGAATATTTGTAAAGGAAGATTCATGGAAATAATGTTCTATGAATCCATTCATTCCGTATAAGTTAAAAAAATACATTCTTCACGTACTTTGGCCGGAAAAGGTAAAAAGTACCTCGTACAAAAAATGAAAAAAGATTCCTTTCATATCTTTTAATAAGAACTCACCGATGGGTAAAATTGGATTTAAATTTTTTTTGTTAAATGGAAATAATATTACATATTGAGGAAACATGGATGTGGATGATAAATATTCCCCAGTAAATTTTTGATGTATAATCAATCTTGGATAAAAATGAGATTGTGATATTTTCCATTAACATATGTCCAATTTTCTTCGTACGTGTCCGAACCTCTTGTATAATGATTTAAATAATGTTATTGACTTATTCCATAATCGTACTCATTGTTATGATATCATATATGGTCATATTTTTAGCTTCTTATTAGTAATATTTCATTGTTACTTGTAATTTGGGTGTTTATTTATTTTTGTTCTTATGCGTGTTTTGTTGAATAAATTATTATTATTCTTTTAGGATATAAATAAATCATTTAGAAAATTTTATCAGTGTAATATATATCATATTTATTCATTCAATTCATTTATATAATCATTAATAACTGGAGATCATGTAGAACGAGTCGCATCACATCTTGGAGACGGTAGGTCATACGTACGCACGAGCGATGATATCAATCCCATGATCGTGGAATTGTATTGAAGTGTATGTATACTATTTTATAATCAATATCAATCTACAATAATTTTATATAGTTATTATTTACACCATTATACCCATCCAAGTAATGTGGTGGTGGAAAACAGCTTACACCACGGCGTGAAGACGGTATTCCATACATATGCAGGCGTGGCGATTTCATTTTCCGTAGGATGGATAGAAGGTGAAATAGGTTTGTTTAATATTTATAATAACATATCAGTATATGAGTGATACTGATGTTATTACTTCATAATGAAACAACTAAAGAATAATAAGTAGAAGAAGAAATAAATTTGAAAGAGTCGGTAACAGACATTACCACTTCTTTGAAGAGCCTCTTCTTAACCTTCTCTTAGGGCACTAAATATGGTCTTTGAAGAAGAGAAGGACCTCTATAATATTTCTAGGTAAATGGAGAATAAAAAATGGCAGGGTTTGGCCAATCCTGAAGGCTCAAAGTGGTGTGAGGAAGAGAGGGAGGAGGTTCCCTTTTATAAGGGAGGAGAGGGGCACCTTTGGAAAAACTAAAATTTTATTTTATTATAAAGTCATATTAGGTTTATAATAGCTCAAAATTGATTTATTTCAAATATAAGGTGGGTATGGGTCTAAATCCTCTCATCCAATAAATTTTAGACAAGTTTAGGTTTCTATTTTAACCTTACCATTTTTATTTAACTTTAAGTTAAATAATTTTACTTTTACTGCGCCTTTTTGTTTTCTTACACTATAAGGTTAATAAATTTACAATAACAAGCCAATCGAATCCCAAGTTGATTATTATCAATATATATAACCTTATCTAAGTCATTTGGTTGAACCTTATATTTTTAGGAATAAAATAACAACTTATAATATAATATTTGTTTTAAAAACGTTTTTATGTCAATTTTGACACTATTTGTTAATTGATTTTTTTGAAACATATAATAGCATGATTAGTTCAAAGAACATTAATTAAATCAATAATAACATGTCATATTAACCTATAATATTATTGGAATTCATAAAAAGTCTCAAATTACATTTATTTTGGTATTTATAACATCAATTATGTTAATATTTCATTAAAAAGATAATTACTGCCTCATCATTGTGTCATAAATAAATAAAAATATTTAATGTCTAAAAATTATAAATAAAATACCATTATGTAGGAAATATTTTTATATTTCTAATGAATATTTATAGTCGAATTTATATTATGTAAAACCCTATATTAAAAATGATTTAGTTATTAAACTTTGATTTTAACTATTTTATCCCTTCTTTAAATAAATGAATAATAATTGTCCTAATCTAATCCAAGTGGACCTAAAAGGTCATATGTTATTCCTAAGGTTGTTTTTGGTCAAATTACACTTAACCAATAGAATTAGGACATGTTTTAGGGTAATAATAATATCATTTTTACCTTTAATTACACTATTTACTTTTAACCATGAAAAATAAAAGTACAAAGTTACTCTTCACCAAAAATTATTTTCATCTCATTGAACCACATATTTGTCCTTGATATTGACCGTTTCTTTCAGGTTTTCTAAATTCCACTCACAGAAGTGGAAAAAGTATGTTGTATTTGAATTTCCAAATTCTCCTAGGAGTTGGGTAAAAGACGGTGAAAAGTTCAATAAAATTTTTATATAATAAAAATTATTATAAAACGACTAAAATGAATTAAATTGAACTTATATAGGTATTATGTATCAATTTTGGCTTTAAATAAATTTAAATCAACAATTATTTAAATAAAAAGTCATTTTTTAGATAGTAACCTAGTGTTTTCACTATTCATCAAAAATTGAAAGTTTTCAGAAAAATACCAAAAATTCACCCTAGGATAATTTCGATATTCCAAATCCAAAAATTAAGTCCATTTTGAACAATAAAATTTATAAAATTTCAAAAAGTGAGTATTACAATTCATAACGGCTAGTTTTAATAATATTTTAATATCATATCGTTGTTTACTGAAAATCGGTATTGTGTACGACGCAAGCTATCGAGGAACGTCATGATTTAATGTAAAGCAATCCAAACTAGTGTTGTGTGTTGTGAATGATTCCTTTGATGATGTATATAACATAAAAAAACATTTCTCATAAAAATCTCTGGTGTTACATTCTACCCCCTTAAAATGAATTTCCCCCAAGAAATTCATCCCTTTGTTACAAACAGATAAGGATACCTCTCCCTCATCATATCTTCAAGCTCCCATGTAGCTTATTCAAATTAGTGGTTCCTCCATAAAACATTCACCAAGCGAGTGGTCTTGTTCTGTAGGGATTTTTCTCTACGATCCAGAATCTCTATCGGTTGTTCTTCATAAGAAATATCTTGCTCCAGCGGTAAAAATTTTGAGCTGAGTACCTATGAAGGATCGGTTATGTACTTTCTCAGGAGAGATAAATGGAACACATCATAAAATTGAGATAGATTCAGTGGAAGTTCCAATCAGTAAGCTACCTTCCCCAACACGATCCAGAATTTCAAAAGGACTGATATATTTAGGGCTCAACTTTCCCTTCTTTCCAAATCTCATTACCCTCTTCCAGGGAGATATTCGTAAGAACACTTTATCACCCACTTCAAACTCTAGGTCTTTATTTGGTAATCGGCATAGATTTTTTGTCGACTCTGAGTTTCTCTTATGTGTTGTTGAATAGATCAGACCTTTTCTGCCATCTCGTCAACAAGATCATGTCCTAATAGCTTTCTTTCTTCAAATTCATCCTAGTATGTTGGAGTTCTGCATTTCTTTCCATAGAGGGATTCATAAGGAACCATATGAATATTGGAGTGAAATCTATTATTATAAGAAAATTCCACCAAAGATAGGTGTTGATCCCAACCACCTTTGAAATCCATAGAGCAAGCTCTCAACATGTTTTCTAGAGTTTGAATTTTCCTCTCAGACTGACCGTCTGTCTGGGGATGGTAAGCAGTGCTAAAACTCAACTCTGTATATAGAGCATGCTGATGAATTCGCCAGAATTTCAAGGTAAACCTCAGATCCCGATAAGATATAATGGAAAGTGGTACTCCATGCAATCTTAACACTTCCTTTACATATATCCTGGAAAGCTGATCAAGAGAGAAATATTCTCTAATAGCAATGAAGTGAGCCGACTTTGTAAGACTATCAACTATAACCCAGATAGAATTATTGCCTTTTGATGTTTTAGGAATTCCGGTGACAATGTCCATAGTGATGTTTTCCCATTTCCATTCCGATATGGGTAATGGTTGTAACAATCCCTTATACATTTGTCTCTCATCTTCAACTTGTTAACAAACCAAGCATCGAGAGACATATTCAGAAACATCTACTATCATGTCATCCCGCCAGAAGTACCTTTTCTGGTCCCTATACATCTTTGTGCTTCCAGGATGAATAGAGAATGAAGAACTATGAGCCTCATCCTGTAGCTCCTTCTTTAATTCTGGGATGGGAGGAACACAAACCTGATTCCTGAACCTTATTATCCCACTACAATCAAGGTTGAATTCAGGAACATTTCTCACCTTCTTTTTTAACTCTATATATTATTTATGTGCCTCTTTAATCTTCACGTGTATAGATGGTCAAACATTCATTTGTGAAAGATAAGATTTTTCCCCTTCCATTATAATTCCAAGATCCATCCTTTGTAAATCCATAAATATTTGATCTTTTGTGATCCTTATCACGAATAAGATAGAATGGTCTTGTCGACTTAATACGCCTTCCACCTTGTTTTCTTTCCGAAGGTGATAATGAATTGAGCAGTCGTAATCCATAATCAGCTCCAACCATCTTCTTTGACACATATTCAGCTCCTTCTGTGTGAAAATATACTTTAAACTTTTATGATCAGTATAAATATCACACCTTTCACCATAAAGGTAATGCCTCCAAATCATTAATGCAATGATTACCACAACTAACTCCAAATCATGAGTTAGGTAATTTTTCTCATGGATTTTCAACTGTCGTTAGACATAAGCTATCACAATATCATTTCGCATGAGAACACATCCCAGTCCCTTCTTGGATGCATCATTGTAGATCAAAATCCTTTCTCCACTGCAATGTAGTGTGAGAACAGGTGCACTGGATAAAATTCTTTTCAACTCCTTGAAATTCTATTCACATTCATCCGTCCAAACAAACTTAACTCGTTTCCGAGTCAACTTGGTGAGTGGGTTAGATATCCTTGAAAAATCTTTCACAGAAAGTCAGTAATATCCATCCAAACCAAGAAACCTTCGATTCTCAGTTAATGTTGTTGGTCTCTACCACCTTTCGATAACCTCTATTTTTTCTATATCCACAGATATCCCCTCTTTTGAAATTGTGTCCCAAAAATGAATCTTTTTGAATCCAAATTTCACACTTGGTAAATTTGGCATAAATCTTATCCTTTTTTAGGGTCTTTAATACATTTCTCAAGTGATCTTCTGGTTCTTCCTTTCTCTTTGAATATAGAAGAATATAATCTATAAATACTACCACAAAAAATCAAGATAGTCTCTAAGGAGTCTATTCATCAGATCCGTGAAGATAGTAGGGGCATTAGTAAGACCAAATGGAATCACAATAAAATCATAGTGTGCATACCTTGTACGGAAAGCCGTCATTGGTATATACTCCTTTTTGACCTTTAATTTATGATACCCTAAATAAAGATCAATCTTGAAAAAGTATTGATCTCCGCTTAGTTGGTCAAATAGGTCATCAATTCGTGGGAGAGGATATTTGTTCTTGATAGTGAACTTGTTAAGTTCTGGATAATCAATGTAGAGTATCATTGATCCATCTTTCTTCGTAACAAACAGAACATGTGCTCCCTAAGGTGACGCACTAGGGCATATAAATCCTTTATCAAGATTCTCTTGGATTTTCTTCTTCAATTCCTACAACTCAATTGGGTCCATTCTATAAGGTGTCTTTGAAATAGGCAAAGCACCCGGTATGAGTTCTATTGAAAACTCAACTTCACGATTTGGTGGAAGACCTGGAAATTCCCCTGGAAAGACATCATCCAACTCCCGTACAATGGGAATATTATTAATCATGAGTTTCTCTCCTACCATTTGAGATAAATAACATTCATTTAGTGGAATCAAGACCCAAAATATTGAAGAAATTTCCACCGAAAGTTTACATTCATCCTTGCATCGGTAGACGATCATAGATTGATCTGGAATATGAAATGTGACTTCCCTTCATTGGAAATTGATGTGAGATCCATATAAAGAAATCCAATCAATGCCAAGAATCACATCAAAGTCCATTATAGGAAGGATCACAAGATTTCAAGAAATCACTTTCCCACAAACTTCAATCAGAGTAGAATTGTAAACTTTTTATGCAACCGTTGTGCAATTAGAGTTTGTCACAGCCAACTCAACATCTAATTTTTGAGGTAATATGACGATACCCTTAGAAAATTCTTCAAAAAAAGGGTTGGTAGATCCAGAATCAAATAAAACATTTTCTACTTTAGATTGGATGGTAAGTGTACCTCTCACCACTTCGTTGTCGTACTCCGCATCGCCGATTGTAAATGCGTGTGACTTTCATTTTTCTTTGGCCTTAAGAGTTTGTTGACGTCGATCATCATCATCAACCCTTGGATTTGGGAATTGATTGGAATAATGCACCATCTTTTTCCACTTGATACATTGATGTGTAGTAGGTGCATTATGTGTATCCTTTCCTTTGTTTGCATCATTGGACATCTTCTTCCAATTATTTCGACATTCAATTGCCCGATAACCTTCTTTTCCACACTTATAACATTTTCTTGTCCCCTTAAGACAATTTCCACCATGTTTTTTTCCACACATTGAGCACAAGGGAAAACTAATATTCTTTTGAGTGTGGTCATTATATTTTCCATTGAATTCCATTTTCCTCTTCTTATCAAACCCATGTGAATAATGGGTTACACCAATCTCAATCTCAACCTTGATAGCACATCGAACAATTTCCTCATATCTATTAAAGTCCCTTATGGATAACACCCTTCTAATACATGGTTTTAAGCCACTAAAGAATCGATCGATCTTACTCTCAGGTTGGATAATAATTCTGGAAGTGTACCTTTCAAGTCTTGTAAAATATTCTTCGTAGGTACCAACAGATTCATCATCCTTTTTCCTCAGTTCAAGAAACTCTTTCTCCATCGTTGTTTGAAGAATATGAGGGAAAGAATTATTGAAAAGTAAGATCTTGAACTCATCCCATTCCATGGACTCAATTTCATCCCTTTTCCTCATATTCTTAATAAGATTCCACCATTGATCAACATCACCTTCCAAACGATATACTGCTAAGATGAGTTTATCATGTTCAGAACATTGAAGAACTGAAATTTTTTTTTCAGTGGTACTGATCCATTGTTCAGCCACTAATGGATCTGTAGAACCGCTGAATGAGGGTGGACACTGCCTCATGAAGGATTCAATAAAAAGTCTCTCCTTCCTCTACCCATTTAAAATTCATGCATGATTCAGAGCTTGAGAATGTTGTGTGTGCATGGCTACAAGATTTTGAATTCCAGCTCCCATAACATTTGGTTTCTCAGGGGGACAATCATTGCATTGCCCATTGCATTCCACATTAACACGGTTCCTTGGGTTCCAGCCATTGACTAAAACCAAGAAGAATAGTGTGAGAAACAATAATTATAATAAGATAACCACATAATCAAGAATTAAATTTCACACTTATGGTCCTATCATAGGTTGTTCATGGAAATTTCTAAACCACTAAGATTGTGTTCTATTCTTAGACATATGCTTAGGTTTCTTACTAAGGTTTTCACATCCTAGTTTCCAAATGTTGACTATATCATTCCTCTGATACCAACTATAACGACACATACTTTACATACATGGTTATTACTTCAATATTGAAGCATACTTATTACAACAAATAACAAAACCATGAAAGGACAGTATAGGTATAGTGTCTTTAGAAACTAGGAAACATAAACAACTGGTTCATAAAGAATCTACATTGTATCCCGTTTATTTCATCATTTCTAGAGTCCCTTTTGGAATATCCTACTTAATAACATTCTTCCTGACCTGGGGAATGGAAACATACAAAAGGGTGAGCTCAAATGCTCAGTAAGGGTAATCAAAATAAATATCAATCACATCATATTCATAAGAACATAACATTTTCGAAATCATAACCTGAAAAAGAGATCATAATTTCATAACATGGGATAAATCATAGTAGTGAAATATAATCCCAATAATAATAACATAAAACATGAATCTTTATGGAATACACACATAATCATATAAAATCATTTCTTAGTACTCAAGACTCATTTCCAAGGCTATCTTAGCAGAAAAAGTCCATTTCTGAACCGAGTTCACTCCTCGTTTCAGTCCTGTTTCATTGAACCGGTGTAACCTGTCGTTCCAGCCATGTATATCTCATTAGATATAAATCTTTACCCAATGCGTTGGAGAGAGATATAGGTCTCACCCATCTCATAATGAAACCATCCTTATGTGTGACACAAAATCATAAATCAAACATCATAGCATAACCCATATAATAAAAATGGGAATGTTAAACATCATGCTATCATAACATAATCCATATAAGATAAATGGATATCATAAAAATAATTCCATCATAATATAATCAAATCAATTTAAAAATAAGGATAAAAATAGAACCCTATATTATCTGAGATGGAATAAAATTTTGATAAAACACTTGAACTCCATTCTTGAGGAAAACATCCATTCTACTTCAAAAACATTTTTACTTTCTTAACATGTCGTACAATTTTAAACTAAATGAAGTTGATTAAAAATAAACATGAAACCTTCTAATGGAATCTTCATGGAAATAATGTTCTATGAATCCATTCATTCCATATAAGTTAAAAAAATAAAATCTTCTCGAACATTAGCCGGAAAATTCAAAATGTACCGTATACGAAAAACGATAAAAGATTCCTTTCATATCTATTACTAAAAACTCACCGAAGGTTAAAATTGTATTTATACAATTGTTAGTGGATGGAAATAATATTACATATTGAGGAAACATGGATGTGGATGATAAATATTCGCCAGTAAATTTTGAAGCATAAACAATCTCAGATAAAAATGAGTTTGTGAGATTTTCCCTTACCATAGGTCCGATTTGCTTTTTATGTAATGGCCCAAACCTCTCCAACCCATTCCTTTGTCAAAACGAAGGCCATGATGTGTTCTAGATGGTAAAATTGACTTTTCCCACACTTTCTAGAATTTTGAAACTACACGCCGTGTAGTTTGAGTACACGTCGTGTACCCCCTTGCCCGGTATACCCAGTGTTGAAGGCCGTATCCTTGCCTTGTGAAATAAATTGGTACACGCTGTGTATCCAATACTACATGCCATGTAGTCCCTCCCTGCGTATGTGTTACCTTCAAGCCATGTGTTGACCAGTCAACGGCCGCATTTTGCATTGAAGGCTGTGTTGGAAGCCGCATGGTGACCGTGTCAAATGGCCGAGTACACGTTGTTTACCATAAAGTACACGTCGTGTACTTTTTCTTTTCTCGCCTATAAAATTAGGATTCCCCTCCTCATTTTCAACTCACCCCTCTCCTCCCCATTCCTCTGAGTAGAGCTCTCCCAAAAGACACGAAGGATCCTTTTCTTACATAACTTCTTCGTCCGAGCTTCGATTTACGATCCGTCAGTGGCCACAGGATCATAACGACGAGGCGGAACTTCCGAGCTTGGATCTGCTGTCTTTCCTTTGGCCTTTCCTTTCCGACATCCACCTAAGGTGGTTTTTCCGGGACCCGAAAAAAGTGACGGACACCGACAAACGTCTTCTAAAGTTGATCTGGGGGAGCATTGTGATCAGAACCTATTGAGGTAAGGATCTTACCATCGTCTCTCTAAATTCTGCATCATGCAGGGTGGGTATCCTCTTGTTTTCATGAGAAATGGTAGAACCAATAAATAAAGATTATAACCGGTTAAATAATGGGGATGGGGAAGTTGTTATGTTTATCTTTATATACAGTGATATTATATTGTGAATTGAATAGGCTTATGCCTACTGAAAATCACGGTCGTTGGGGGCCTTTCCTTGCTCAATTAAATGTTGCCCTATCTTCTAGACCGTTTTTGTGAATGGAACTTTGTTGAATGTGGAATTTGGTTAATCACATAAAGTTGGCTATTTTAAAATATGTAACCCTTGTGTGATCACCCCAGTTGAAAAAAATGGAATAATGAACATGTGGGTGTTGGCACGGATATGTGGCATGTGATGGGGGTGTTCTGTGGGTTGTTGTGGATCGGGTGAGCAGCGGGGCTGTTATTAACTTGGTTGTGGGGTTGTGTGAATTCTATGTTAGTGATGGGAAACGGGGTTTCGATAAATGGTATCAAGGGATGATGATGTACGAGTTTCGGTGTGGTTGTGGTTATGGTGGTTGGCAGCGGGGCTGTAGGGATGTGCATGAGTGTGAACGAACTATGGGTTGTGAATAATAAGTAAAATGTTGAAGAGTTAATGAATGGCGGGGATTGGTAATGGAACAGGATTAATAATCAATGGGGTTGGTTGGTTAATGAGAAGGGTTTTGTTGTGCTGCTTTTGTTTTTCTAACTTGATTTGTGGATGGAAGGGATATGTTTTATGAATGATCGATGTGGTTGGTTGTGGATAGTTTCCCAGTAGTTAAGGAACTAATAAACTAATTCTGCTGAAACGTGAAAAACTAAATGGGGTTGGGGTTTTTTGTTGTATGCATGCTTCGTAGTAGGAGTGCCGAGGAACATGCTCAGTTTCTATGTTAATAATCCATAGGTTGGGATGTGTGTTTGGTATACATATATATATCTGTATCTTTTGTGTTTATGACTCCCCACCCATGTTGAGCACATAGTGCCGAACACTCCCATTTCATGGGAGAGGGTGTTTTCCCTTAGTTACTAGCTCCTTCATGCTCCTTCCCTAGGCTGTGATGGCTTGAGGTGACCTTACACCAAAGACCCTTCAGGTAGGTTTCGATTGGGTTGGTTCTAGCCCAAGACTCTTCGGGCAGGTTTTATAGTTTCCCAAGAATCGTCGGGATGAGGCCCAGCTGTGTGCGGGCGAGATACATGGTTGTGAGGCCGAGGTGTGGGTGGGTGGGATACGTGGTTGTGAGGCCCAGGTGTGTGAGGGAGGGATACCTAGTTGTGAGGCCCAGGTGTGTGCGGGCGGGATACATGGTTGTGTGGCCCAGGTGTGTGCGGGCGGGGAGAGTGTTGCAGCGTCAGGAAGTTGTCCGTTAGGAATAGTAGCTAACTAAATGGAAATAGTGCGGGGTACACAATACTCTTGTTATTATATACTTATACCTGTTGTGATTGTGTTTTTGGTGAGTGTGGATGGTGAGGTTGGGAGGATAGAATTCATTTCTAGGTTTTTTTGTTGTTCCCACGGGACATTAGGATGTCTCCCCACTTGTGCATGAGATCTTTTGGTGTCCCTTCTGAGTGTACTTTTATTCTCACCCTATGTTTACTTTCAGGTTTCCAGGAGGACTACCAGGGCCGTGAGGGACCCTACTATTCATACAGTTGGAGTTTTTGTTGTTTCTATACACTTTTTTCTTTTGGTATTGTACATTGAGATTTCTTGTACTTGCACCTTGTTATAAAATTGTTTAAACATGCATGTGGGATTGGTTTGGGTTTATTTATATACACTTTTTCTTTTACTTTTTGGTGGTTGACTTGTCCTATTTCCCGATCTTAAAATAATAAAAGTCTAATGCCTCCCATATTTGTGAAAACTCATACCCTTGGTGCTACTCACCAACCCGGGGCATACTGGAGGCGGGACTCGGGCGGGTCATTATCTCCCTTTCCCCATTGCCAGCTCAGGGGGGGGGCATCTTTGGTGAGAGGGGGTCATGACAGAATGGTATTAGAGATGATGGCTGAGAGATAGGATGGAGTCTAGAGTTAGTCACAATGAGGATTGCATGGGATGGTAGGGCAACAATGTTAGTTAATCTTGGTGCGTGACATAGGCCAGGGAAGACCGCATAGGACACGGGATTCTAGGGCCCCCATGATCTGATGCAAGGACTCTGATCCTACCGAATGACCAAGTGATACTACATTGATTGCCGGGTAGATACCCTAGGAAAGGAACATGAATCATTATGATTGTGTTTTACTTGATTTGGGTGTTCTGGGAACGAAATTGCAATAAAATTATAAAATGAAACCCTGAGAAATGTCATTACTACTTGGGATTAGGAGATCTCTGTTTACCATACAGCTATGGCACCTGGACGTCATCCCCAGGTGGCTCAGACGGCCGGGGATCAGCAGATTTAGGCAGTCAATCAATTGAGGATTGACCGAGACGAGGAAGATAGCTAGTGGCAGAAGACTCTCCATTCTTTTTAGCGGCAGACCCTCAAAAAGTAAGAGGGTAGTACTTCAGATACAGAGATGGAGGGGTGCCTTGAGGATTTAGGGATCGCTTTTACCTTGATTCATGCGCTGAGGGTGTACTGGGTTCCCCTAGTAGTCAGTCAGTTGAGAGGCGCGACACGACAGTGGTGGACGGTCTACCTCGTAGAGAGGATAGAGGCAGAGGTTCCATGGGCTAACTTTGAGAACGAATTCTAAGAGGAATTTCATTCTTCCATGATCAAGACGGAGAAGTGGCAGGAGTTACTCTCCCTTCAGCAGGGGAGTGTGTCTTTACGAGAGTTTGGGATCAAGTTCAAGGATCTCCTGCGCTTTGCTTCTGAACTCTTTCTGGATGAGGAGTTTCGGGTGAGACATTTGGAGGAGGCGCTTCACCCTTTACTCAAGTATGATGTCACCCCCTTCACGCTTCCAATGTAATTGGAGGTACACAAGAAGGTAGATTTTGTAGAGAGGATTCACTCACTGGGAGGTGCACCACGAGAGGGGATCCAACCGGGCTCGTTGAAGGGGTTGTCAGTCAGCAGAAAGTCTCCTCCGACGGGACCTTCCAGGTTCAGGCCAGTGGGGAGCATCCCCTGGTAAATCCAGTTCAGATCATCGGGTCCTCATCCCTTTTTCACGAGACTAGGACCAAAGTGTTATTCTAATGGAGGTTTTGGGAACGTTCAGATTCAGTGCCCGTACCGAGCTCAGTACGGTAGAGGTGGGAAGGTTCAGCGCCCACCTCAGCAGCACCAGTTGCCGGCGAGGCCCTTCCAGCAGTAGCAGGACCATGATCTTCTGAGGGAAGACTTTGCAAAAGGAGGCCGACCTCAGGGTGCTCCTTAGGGACCTCGACCAGGGCGTGGTCGGGTAGGTGGATGACATTAGAGAGGCAGAGGAGCTAGGTATGGACAGTTGCACGCAGCAGAGTGGATATCTCCAACATGACCAGAGGTGGTGTGAGGTACGATTTGTTTGTTCAGAACTCTTGTTTCTTCTTTGATAGATTTGGGAGCATCACACTCCTTTGTTGAACCTGGTCTATCCCACGCTTTTGGACTAGACGTAGAGAGACTTTCTGTACCACTAGTGATGAGTACAACAATTGGAGGCCAGACCAGCGTATCTTGTGTTTTCCGGAGATGTGGGAAGATGTTGGGACCACATCAATCTAGTGGGGATATTATTCTGTTATAGATGCAGCCATACGATGTCATCTGAGGCATTGACTGGTTGTTTTCGGTTAGTGCCGTTATCGACTGCTTCCAGAGAAGCGTCGTGTTCTCCGATGTGGATGGGAAGCACGTATCTTTTGTTGGTGAGAAGAGCTATCAGGTAGAAAGAAGGCATGTGGAGCCTCGCCAATCCTTGTAAGGAAGGTTATCAGTGGTTCCAGCTGATACAGATATGATGGATGTCCTGGAGGTTGTTGTGGAGTTCCATGATGTTTTTTCTTGAGGAGGTTGTGACTCTACCCCCCCCCCCCCCCCCCCCCCCCCCCGACGTGACGTTGAGTTTGGGATAGACATACATCCCGGTTCCCGTCCGTTTTCGATGGCCCCTTATCAGATGTCACCTTTGTAGTTGTAGGAGTTACGGATTCATATTGATAATCTGATGGAGAAGGATTTTGTTCGACCCAGTGTATCACCATGGGGTACTCCAGTTTTGTTCGTGAAGAAGGAATATGGTGGTCTCAGACTATGTGTAGACTACCGAAGGTTAAACCAGGTAACAGTCAAGAACTGTTACCCCCTTCCAAGGATAGATGATCTCTTTGAACAACTGAGGGGAGCATGTTTGTTTTCTAAGATTGATCTATGATCTGGATATCATCAGCTGAGGGTAAATGACAGTGACATCTCAAAGACGGCTTTCAGGTGCAGGTATGGGCACTTCGAGTTTGTAGTGATGTCGTTTGGGGTTACAAATGATCTGGCTATGTTCATGTGACTTATGAACTTTGTCTTCCGAGAGTTTTTGGACCGGTTCGTCATTGTGTTTATCGATGACATCCTTATCTACTCAAGATCAGAGGAGGATCACATTGATCATCTCAGGGAAGTCATGGAAGTCCTTCGACACCACAAGCTTTACGGGAAATTGTCGAAGTGTAAGTTCATGATGCATGAAGTACACTTCCTTGGGCACACGGTGTCCTAGAATGGCGTGTTAGTAGACCCGTCGAAGGTGGAGGCAGTTGTTTCTTGGGCGGCACCCAAGAGCGTGGTGGATGTTCATAGATTCCTGGGGTTGGCAGGTTACTATCAGAGGATTGTTTCGGACTTCTCTCGAGTTGCTTCTCCATTGACAGCTTTGACTAAGAAGAACCAGGTCTTCTTATGTAGGGAGCAATGCCATAAGGCTTTCGACTACCTGAAGGGGAAGTTGGTCAGTGCTCCCATAATCAGGTTTTTAGAGGAATGGTTATTGTATGAGGTGTTTTGTGATTCTTGTGGCCTTGGTATTGGGTACATGCTGATGCAGAAGAAGGGAGTGATTTGTTATGGGTCAAGGCAGTTGCGCCCTCACGAGCGTAACTATGCCACCCATGACCTAGAGCTTGCAGCAGTAGTGTTTTCACTGAAGTTGTGGCGGAAATACCTCTTTGGGGAGTGCTTTGTGGTCTTCTCAGATCACAAGAGCCTGTTTTATATCTTCTCCTAGCATGACCTGAACTTACGGCAGTGAATATGGGTCGAGTTTCTCCAAGACAATGACTTAGAGATCTCTTACACTGAAGGTAAGGGCATCGTTGTGGCTGATTCCCTGAGCAGGAAGTCTCATAAGGAAGTGGTTCGGGAATCCACTGATGCTTGGAAATCAGTGGGAGAGTTGGATGCATTGCACTTGGATGCAAGGGTAGAAGGTGTTAGAGGCTGTTTGTTTCAAATGACAGTGTAGTCCTCCTTATTGCAGCAGGTCGAAGAATCTCAGTGTTGGGACTTTGAGGCAGAAGTTATTTGGGATCGTGTCGATCAGGCGAATGCTCCATAAGGATGGTCAGAGGACTTCCGACATCAGATGCTTTTTCATGGAAGGTTTTTTGTTCCGGAGATGATGCGTGAGGGAGTTCTCCATGAATTCCATACATCAACCTTGGCGGTACATCCAGGAGTTTCAAAAATGTACCAAGGCATAATGGAACAGTTTTGGTGTCCCGGGGTGAAACGAGCAGTGGCAGAGTTTGTGGCTAAATGCCTTGTGTGTCAGCAAGTGAAGTTTGAACATCATGTTCCCTGTGGTTTGTTGCATCATTTAGATTTCCTTGAGTGGAAGTGGGATGACATCTCAATGGAATTCATCATAGGGCTACCCAGAACTCAGGGTGGTTATGATGCTATCGGGGTAGTGGTCGATTTACTAACGAAATTAGCTCACTTATTAGAAATTAAAGAGTCAGGCCTGGTGAGTACCGTAGCACAGAGGTACGTAGACAAGGTTGTGTGGTTTCAGGGATTCCCAAAGTCTATCATCTCAAATCGAGATACTAGGTTTACCTCACGATTATGGAGGGGGTTACAACATGCTTTTGAAACCCATCTACGCCTTAGCACTGCTTTCCACCCCCAGACCGATGGACTGACAGAGCGGACTATCCAGACACTGGAGGACATGCTGCGAGCATGCATTCTGGATTTCGGAGGATCATGGGTACGACACTTGACTTTATTAGATTTTTCCTACAACAGCTTCCACTCTACTATTACCATGGTTCCTTTTGAGGCTTTGTATGGAAGACCATGTCGTTCACCCATTTGTTGGGCAGAGGTTGGTGAGATAGGTGCTCTTAGGCCAGAGGTAGTACAGAGCACCACAGAGAAAGTCCAGTTTGTACGTGAGAGGATGAAAGTGGCTCAGGACCGACAGAAGTCTTATGCTGATCGTCGGAGGAGGCCCTTGGAGTTCGAGGTGGGGTATCATGTGTTATTGATGGTTTCCCCTCGACGAGGGTAGCAGAGGTTTGGGAAAGGGATAAATCTCTCACCTAGGTTCATCGTACCTTTTGCGGTGCTGAGGCGAGTCAGCGAGGTGGCATATCAGCTGGCCCTACCAACTTAGTTGGAGAAGGTTCACGACGTCTTCCATGTCTCCCAACATTGTCGGTACTTACCCGACGACTCTCATGTTATCTACTGGGGAGAGTTTGATATGGTAGACAACGCGACCTTCGAGGAACGACCAGTCAGAATCGAGGATTATAAAGAGACGGTGATCCATGGACGAACCATTCCGTTGGTTCATGTGTTGTGGAGGCATGGCGGCCTCGAGGGGAGCACTTGGGAGAGGGAGGCCCAGATACACGCTCAGTACCCGGAGTTGTTTTGACTTGTGTTTTCCCCTTGTTATTCTAAGCTTTGTGTTGATGTTATTCTATGTACCTTTGATATATGGAATTCTTGGCTTGTTGGTTGTGAGACGTCTTGTTTCCTTGTTCTCTGGAAGTGTATAACAAGTCCGAATGTATGGGGAAAGGGAAAAACCTAATCCTTAATCGAGACTCATTAATGCGGATGCGATTGAACCCATGCGGGAGAGTTAGTGCCGCCTAAAGCAGATAATATCTTGACATGGGAGATGGAATTTCCCCAAACCACGTGTTCAAGCAGTGTGAGGGTTGTACAGTGTCGGGGGCAGTGTAAGTTGGAAAATCCTAATATATGGAAGTGGGAAGGCCCAATCCTTAATCGAGACACATTAATGTGGATGCGATTAAACCCGTGCAGGCGAGTCAGTGCCACCTAAATCGGATAATATCTTGACATAGGAGGGGGAATTCCTAACACCTATGATTAGGGTTGTTGGTTGGGTTCCTGTTATTACGAGAACCATAAGAGGTATCTTGTCGGGTTACTCTGGGTTGGTTTTTTAATTCTCGGGGACGAGAATGTTTTAAGAGGTATCTTATGTAATGTCTCGGACCTCTCTGACCCATTACTTTGTCAAAAAGAGGGCCATGAAGTGTTCTGGAGGAAAAAATGGACTTTTCCCACACTTTCTAGAATTTTGAAACTACACGTCATGTAGTTTGAGTACACACTGTGTACCCCCTTTCCGGGTATACCCCGTGTTGAAGGTTGTGTCTTTGACGTGTGAAATAAATTGGTACACGCCATATATCCAATACTACACGCAGTGTAGTCCCTCCCCACGTATGTGTTACCTTCAAGTCGTGTGTTGACCAGTCAACGGTCGCGTTCCGCGTTGAAGGCTGTGTCGGAAGCCGTGTGGTGACCGTGTGAAATGGCCGAGTACATGACGTGTACTATAAATTACACGTCGTGTAATTTTTATTTTCTCACCTATAAAAGGATGGGTCCCCTCCTCCTTTTCAACTCATCCCTCTCCTCCATATTCCTTTGAGTAGAGCTCTCCCAAGAGACTCGATGGCTCTTTTTCTTCCATAACTTCTTCCTCCGAGCTCTGATTTACGATCCGTCAGCAGCCATGGGATCGTAACGATGAGGTGGAACTTCCGAGCATGGATCCATTGTCTTTCCTTCAGCCTTTCCTTTCCAATATCCACCCGATGAGGTTTTTCTAGGACCCGACAGAAGAGACGGACGCCGACAGACGTCTTCTAATGTTGATCCGGGGGAGCGTTGTCATCAGAACCTGTTGAGGTAGGGATCTTACCTTCGTCTCTATAAATTGTGCATTATGCAGGGTGGGTATCCTCTTGTTTTCATGAGAAACAGTTGAAACAATAAATAAAGATAATAAATCGTTAAAGAACCGTGATGGGGAAGTTTTTATGTTTATCTTTATATCCGGTGATGTTATATTGTGAATTGAATAGGCTTATTCCTACTGAATATCATGGTCGTTGGGGGACATTTCTTGCACAATTAAATGTTACCCTATCTTCTAGACCGTTTTTGTGAATGGAACTTTGTTGAATGTGGAATTTGGTTAATCACCAAAAGTTGGCTGTTTTAAAATCTGGAACCCATGTGTGATCACCCCAGTTGAACAAAATGGAATAATGAACATGTGGGTGTTGGCTCAGATACGTGGAATGCGATGGGGGTGTTTTGTGGGTTTTTGTGGATCAGGTGAGTAGCGAGGCTACGGTTGACTTGGTTGTGGGTTGGTGTGAATGATATGTTAGTGATGGGCAGTGGGGCTGTGATAAATGGTATCAATGGATGATGATGTATGGGTTTCGGTGTGGTTGTGGTTATGGTGGTTGGCAGCAGGGCTGCAGGGATGGGCTTGAGTGTGAACGAACTATGGGTTGTGAATAATATGTAAAATTTGTAAGAGTTAATTAATGGTGGGGCTTGGTAACGGAACATGATTAATAATCAATGGGATTGGTTGGTTAATAAGAAGGGTTTTGTTGTGCTGCTTGTGTTTTCCTAACATGATTTGTGGATGATAGGGATATGTTTTATGAACGATCGATGTGGTTGGTTCTGGATAGTTTCCCAGTAGTTAAGGAACTAATAAACTAATTCTGCTAAAACATGAAAAACTAAACGGGGTTGGGGTTGTGTGTTGTATGCATGCTTCATTGTAATAGTGTCGAGGCACATGCTCAATTTCTCTATTTAGAAGCCATAGGTTGGGTTTTCTATTTGTTATACATATATATATCTCTATCTTTTTTGTTTTATCGCACCCCACCCATGTTGAGCACTTAGTGCCGAACACATACATTTCATGGGAGATGGTGTTTTCCTATTAGTTTCTAGCTCCTTCCTCCTCCTTCTTCCCTAGGCTGTGGTGGCTTGATGCGACCATACACCTAAGACCCTTTAGGTAGGTTTCTATTGGGGTGGATCTAGACCAAGACTCTTCGGGTAGGTATTACTGTTTCCCAAGAATATTCGGGATGAGGCCCAGGTGTGTGCGGGCGGGATACGTGGTTTTGAGGCCCAGGTGTGTGCGGGCAGGACACCTGGTTTTGTGGTCCAGGTGTGTGTGGGCGGGAAATGTGGTTGTGAGGCCCAGGTGTGTGCGGGCGGGGAGAGTGTGGCAGTGTCAGGATGTTCTCCATTAGGAAGAGCAGCTATCTAAAGGGAAATAGTGCGGGGTACCCAATACACTTGTTATTATAAACTACTACCTGTTGTGATTGTGTTTTTGGTGAGTATGGCTGGTGAGGTTGGGTGGATAGAATTCCTTGCTAGGATTCTTCAATTGTTCTCACGGGACATTAGGATGTCTCCCCACTTGTGCATGAGAGCTTTAGGTTTCCCTACTGAGTATACTTTTATGCTCACCCTACATTTACTTTCAGGTTTCCAGGATGACTACCAGGGCCATGCGACACACTACTAGTCGGACAATTGGAGTTGTTGCTGTTTCTATACACTTTTTTCTTTTGGTATTGTACTCTGAGATTTCTTGTACTTGGACCTTGTTATAAAATTGTTTAAACATGCTTGTGGGATTGGTTTGGGTTTATTTCTATACACTTGTTCTTTTCATTTTTGTTGGTTGACTTGTCCTATTTCTCGATATTAAAATAATAAAAGGGTAATGCCTCTCATATTTGTGAAAACTCATACCCTTGGAGCTAGTCGTTAACTCGGGGCCTGCTGGAGGCAGGACTCGGGGGTTATTATCTCCCTTTCAACATTTCCAGCTCGGGAGGGTCATCTTTGGTGGGAGAGGGCCGTGATATTGTATGTGTCCAAACTTCCTGTATAATGATTGAAATAATTTTATTTACTTAATCCATAATCTTACTCATTGTTAGGATATCATATATGGTCATATTCTTAGATTGTTATTAGTAATATTTTATTGTTACTTTTTATTCGGTTGTTTATTGCTTTTTGTTCTAATGTGTGTTTTGTCGAATAAATTCTTATTCTTATTTTAGGTTATAGATACCTCATTTCTAGAATGGTATTAGTGTAATATATATCATATTTATTCATTCAATTCTTTTATATAATCTTTAAGCAATGAAGATCATTTAGAACAAATCACATCACATCGTGGAGACGGTAGGCCGTACGAACGTACGAGCGATGATATCATGCCCATAATCAGGGAGTTGTATTTAAGTGTATGTATACTATTTCATAATAAATATCAATTTACAATAATCATATATAGTTATTATTTACACCATTATACCCATCCATGTAAGGTGGTGGTGGAAAATAGATTACACCACGGCATGGAGACGGTATTCTGTACGTACGCATGCGCGGTGATTTCATTTTCCGTAGGATGGATATAAGGTGAAATAGGGTTGTTTCGTATTTATAATGAAATATTAGTATATGAGTGATATTGATGTTATTACTTCATAATGAAACAACTATAGAAGAATAATTAGAGGAAGAAATAATGTTTTAAGAATCTGTAATAAATATTACCTCTTATTTGAAGTGCTTTTTCTTAACCTTCTCTTAGGGCACTAAATATGGTCTTTGAAGAAGACCAGGACCTCTAGGATATTTCTAGGGAAGTGAAGAAGAGAAATTGGTAGGTATTAGCCGAGCATTAAGGCTCAATGTGGTGTGAGAAAGAGAGGGAGGAGGTTCCCTTTTATAAGGGCGGAGAGGGGCACCTTTGAAAAAACTAAAATATTATTATATTATAAAGTCATATTCGGTTTTTAATAGCTCCAAATTGATTTATTTCGAAGCTAAGGTGGGTATGGGTAGAAATTCTCTCATCCAATATAATTTAGAAAGTTCAGGTTTCTATTTTAACCTTATCATTTAGATTTAACTTTATGTTAAATAATTTTAATTTTACCGTGTCTTTTTGTTTTCTTACACTATAATGTTAATAAATTTACTATAAAAAGACAAACGAACCCCAAGAATAAAATAACAACTAATAATATAATATTTGTTTTAAATACTATTTTATGTCAATTTTGACACTATTTGGTAATTGATTTTCTTGAAACTTATAACAGAATGATTAGTTCACAAAAAGTTAGTTAAATCAATAATAACATGACATATTAACCTATAAAATTATTGTAATTCATAAAAAGTCTCAAATTTCATTTATTTGGGTACTTATGACATCAATTATGTTAATATTTCATTAATAAGATAATAATTCCATCATCATTGTGTCATAAATAAATTAAATTATATAATGTCTAGAAATTATAAATAGACTACCATTATGTAGGAAATAAGTTTTTCTTTCTAATGAATATTTATAGTATAATTTATCTAATGTATAACACTATATTAAAAATTATTTCGTTATTAAACTTTGATTATAACTATTTTAACCCTTCTTTAAATAAATTAATAATAAATGTCCTAATCTAATCCATGTGGACCTAAATGGTCATATTTTATTCTGAATGTTGTTTTTGGTCGAATTACACTCATACAGTAGAATTAGGACACGTGTTATGGAAATAATAATATCATTTTTACCTTTAATTACCCTATTTCCTTTTATCCGTGGTAAATAAAAATAAAAAGTTACTATTCACCAAAAATTATTTTCATCTCATTGAACCAAATTCTAGTCCTTGATATTAACCGTGTCTCTCGGATTTTCGAAATTCCACTCATAGAAGCTGTAAAATTATGTTTTATGTGAATTTCCAAATTCTCCTAGGAGGTGGGTAAAAGGCGGTGAAAAGTTCAATAAAATTATTATATAAATAAAATTATTATAAAATGACTCCAATGAATTAAATTGAACTTATATAGGTATTATGTAACAATTTTGACCTAAAATAAATTTAAATAACTACTTATTTAAATAAAAAGTCGGTTTTTAAATAGTAAACTAGTGTTTTCACTATTCATCAAAAATTGAATGTTTTCAGAAAAATACCATAAATTCACCCAAGACTAATTTCAATATTATGAATCCAAAAATGAAGTCCATTTTGATATATAAAATTTATAAAATATCAAAAAGTGGGTATTCCTATTCATAACAGCAACATTTAATAATATTTTAATAGCATATCGTTGTTTAGTGAAACTCGGTATTGCGTACGATGCAAGATATCGAGGAAGGTCGTGATTGCATGTAAAGAAAACCATGCTAGTGTTGTGTGTAGTGAAATATTCCTTTGATGATGTATATAACAAAAAAACATTTTTCATAAAAATCATGGGTGTTACATTTTTTATGAATAATGGGGTTGGTCTAATGGGATTTAAAGAAACTATAATAAATGGATAACAATTTCTAAGATTGATTCATTAAGTTTATTTGAGATAAATTCATCAATATGTTTGATGAAGTGATGGGAGGGTGTGCCCTTTTATTGGTGATGTGGGTGGACAACTTGTAAATTTGTTAATGTTTTAAAATATAATTAATTTACATACATTGAATGGTGAAAAAAAGAAGTATATATAAATGGCGATAATATAAAGGATAAAAATATTTTGATCATATTTTATTATGTTAATATTTATTATAATTTCTTCGTTCATTATACACATAATTTTAATCATATTCTATAATATGACATGAAAAAATTAGAATGGTTGATAAAGGTATTTGTATATATATATATATATGAGTGAAATTATAATTTCTTAATTGGAGAAGGATTATTTAAGTAAATAATATATTATATTCAAAAAATTCATTAAAATATAATAATTTTAATTTTTTTAATATATATAAATTTATGACTATCCATTTTTGTTGGTGATGGAAAAAAATTAAATCGGTCCGTGAAGTGATAGTTCGTTGTACACACAAGATTTGGTTTTCATTGTTATTTGGTAAAAATGTATATGGATATCTATAATTAAATAATCTTAATAAAATTTAAATATAAGGGAGATAATTTATTAATAATTTAATGGTTTATAGATAAATTAATGATGAAAAAAATTAAGAAAAATGAAATGGTTCAGTTTTGAAGATTACCCGGTCTTTGAGAATGATCATTAGATCTTTTTTTATAACGACCCATACTTTGAATACATGGTTATTAATTCAAAATTGAAGCATACTTATTAAAACATATAACAAAACCATGAATGTATCATACAGGTATAGTGTCTTTAGAAACTGGGAAACATAAACAACTGGTTCATAAAGCATCTACATTGTCTCTCATTTATTTCATGATATCTATAGTATCTTTTGGTATATCCTACTTAATAACTTTCTTCCTGACCTGATGAATGAAAACCTACAAAAGGGTGACCTCAAATGCTCAGTAAGGAAATCTAAAGAAATATCAATCACATCATATTAATAAGAACATAACATTTTGGAAATCATAACCTGGAAAAGAGATCATAATATAATAACATGGGATAAATCATAGTTGTGATATGTAATCCCAAAAATCATAACATAAAACATGAATCATTGTGGCATACAGACATAATCATAGAAAATCATTTCTTAGTAGTCAAGACTCATTTCCAAGACTATCTTAGCAGAAAACGTCCATTTCTGAACCGAGTTCAATCCTCGTTTCAGTCCTATTTCACTGAACCAATTTAACCTACCGTTCCAGCCATGTCTATCTCATGAGATATAAATCATTACCCAATGCATTGTAGGGAGATATAGGTCCCATCCATCTCATAATGAATCCATTCTTATGTGTGCCACAAAATCAGAAATCATACATCATAGCACAATCCATGTAATAAAAATGAGAATCTTAAACATCAAGCCATCATAACATAATCCATATAAGATAAAAGGACATCATAAAGATATTTCCATCATATCATAATCAAGTCAATGTACAAATAGGGATAGAAATAAGACCCTATATTATCTTAGATGGAAAATAATTTTGATAACACACTTGAACTCCATTCTTGAGGAAAATATCCTTTCTACATTAATAACATTTTTCCTTTATAAAGATGTCATAAAATTTTAAACTAAAAGAAGTTTATTAAAAATAAACTTGAAAACTTGTAAAGGAAGCTTCATGGAAATAAAGCTCTATGAAACCATTCATGCCGTATAAGTTAAAAAAAGACATTCTTCTCGTACTTTGGCCGGAAACGTCAAAAAGTACATCGTACAAAAAATGAAAAACTATTCCTTTCATATCTTTTACTAAAAACTCACCGATGGGTAAAATTGGATTTAAAAAATTGTAGTTAAATTGAAATAATATTACATATTGAGGAAACATGTATGTGGATGATAAATATTCCCTATAAATTTTTGAAGTATAAACAATCTCGGATAAAAATGAGATTGTGAGATTTTCCCTTAACTTAGGTCCAATTTGCATCGTACATGTCCAAACCTCCTGTATAATGATTTAAATAATGTTATTCACTTATTCCCGAATCGTACTCATTGTTATGATATCATATATGGTCATATTTTTAGCTTCTTATTAGTAATATTTCATTGTTACTTGTTATTTGGGTGTTTACTTCTTATTGTTCTTATGTGTGTTTTGTCGAATAAATTCTTATTATTATTTTAGGATATAGATAAATCATTTAAAAAATGGTTTTAGTGTAATATATATCATATTTATTCATTCAATTCATATTTATAATCATTAATAAATGAAGATCATGTAGAACGAGTCGCATCACATCATGTAGACGGTAGGTCGTACGTACGTACGAGCGATGATATCGTTCCTATGATCGTGGAACTGTATTGAAGGGCATGTATGCTATTTTATAATCAATATCAATTTACAATAATCATATATAGTTATTATTTACACCATTATACCCATCCAAGTAAGGTGGTGGTGGAAAACAGATTACACCACGGCGTGGATACATTATTACGTACGTACGCACGCGAGATGATTTCATTTTCCGTAGGATGGATAGAAGGTGAAATAGGTTTGTTTCATCTTTATAATAAAATATCAGTATATGAGTGGTACTGATGTTATTACTTCATAATGAAACAACTAAATAATAATAAGTAGAATAAGAAATTAAATTTGAAAGAATCGGTAACAGACATTACCACTTCTTTGAAGCGCCTCTTCTTAACCTTCTCTTAGGGAAATAAAGTTGGTCTTTGATGAATACAAGTACCTCTATACTATTTCTAGGGAAATGGAGAAGAAAAAATGGAAGTGTTTTGCCAATCTTGAAGGCTCAAAGTGGTGTGATGAAGAGAGGGAGGAGGTTCCCTTTTGTAAGGGAGGAGAGGGGCACCTTTGGAAAAACTAAAATATTATTTTATTATAAAGTCATTTTAGGTTTCTAATAGCTCCAAATTGATTTATTTCGAAGCTAATGTGGGGATGGGTCTAAATAATCTCATCCAATAAAATTTAGAGAAGTTTATGTTTCTATTTTAACCTTACCATTTAGATTTAACTTTAAGTTAAATAATTTTACTTTTACTGTGTCTTTTTGTTTTCTTACACTATAAGGTTAATAAATTTACTATAACAAGACAAAAGAACCCCAAGTTGTTTATTATTAATATATATAACCTTATCTAAGTCATTTGGTCGAACATTAGATTTTTAGGAATAAAATAACAACTTATAATATAATATTTGTTTTAAAAACTATTTTATGTCAATTTTGACACTATTTGGTAATTGATTTTTTTGAGACATATAAAATCATGATTAGTTCAAAAAACGTTAATTAAATCAATAATAACATGTCATAGTAACATAAAATATTATTGTAATTCATAAAAAGTGTCAAATTACATTTATTTGGGTACATATTACATCAATTATGTTAATATTGAATTAAAAAGATAATTACTGCCTCATCATTGTGTCCTAAATAAATTAAAATATTTAATGTCTACAAATTATAAATAAAATAAAATTATTTATGAAATATTTTTATATTTATAATGAATATTTATAGTCGTATTTATCTTATGTATAACCCTATATTAAAAATGATTTAGTTATTAAACTTTGATTTTAACTATTTTAACCCTTCTTTACATAAATTAATAATAAATTCCCTAATCTTATCCAAGTAGACCTAAATGGTCATATTTTATTCCTAAGGTTGTTTTTGGTAGAATTACACTTAACCAATAGAGTTAGGACATGTGTTAGGGTAATTATAATATCATTTTTACATTTAATTACCCTATTTACTTTTAACTGTTTTAAATAAAAGTACAAAGTTACTCTTGACAAAAAAATATTTTTATCTCATTGAACCACATTTTAGTCCTTTATATTGACAGTGTCTCTCAAATTTTCAAAATTCCACTTACAGAAGCGGTAAAATTATGTTTTATGTGAATTTCCAAATTCTCCCTGGAGTTGGCTAAAAGACGGTGAAAAGTTCAATAAAATTTTTATATAACAAAATTTATTATAAAACGACTCCAATGAATTAAATTGAACTTATATAAGTATTATGTATCAATTCTGACTTAAAATAAATTTAAATCAACAATTATATAAATAAAAAGTCATTTTTTAAATAGTAACCTAGTGTTTTAACTATTCATCAAAAAATGAAAGTTTTCAGAAAAATACAAAAAATTCAGCCTAGGATAATTTCGATATTCCAAATCCAAAAATTATGTCCATTTTGAAAGATAAAATTTATGAAATTTCAAAAAGTGGGTATTACTAATCATAACGGCTAGTTTTAATAATATTTTAATAGCATATCGTTGTTTAGTGAAACTCAGTATTGCGTACGACACAAGCTATCGAGGAAGGTCGTGATTGCATGTAAAGAAAGCCAAGCTTGTGTTGTGTGTACTAAAAGATTACTTTGAAGATGTATATAATAAAAAAACATTTCTCATAAAAATCATGGGTGTTACATTTTTTATGAATAATGGGGTTGGTCTAATGGGATTTAAAGAAACTATAATATATGGATAACAATTTTTAAGATTGATTCTTTAAGATTATTTGAGATAAATTAATCAATATGTTTAATGAAGTGATTGGAGGGTGTGCCCTTTTATTGGTGATGTGGGTGGACAACTTGTAAATTTGTTAATGTTTTAAAATATAATTAATTTACATACATTGAATGGTGAAAACAAAGTATATATAAATGGGGATAATATAAAGGATAAAAATATTTTGATCATATTTTATCACGTTAATATTTATTATAATTTCAACCTTTATCACCATGTCAAACCCCTCGATAAACCCATTTCAACATTAACTATACTAACCATTTTTTTCGTTCTCTATTTATCATACTGGGAAAAATAATTAAATTAACATCATTTAAAAATATGTAAATTTTGATAAAAAATTTGTAAAACATTCTATCAAATTAAATTCATACACATAGATGAAATTATATTCAAAATAAACCTCTAAAACTCTATGAAATACGATTTTTTTAAAAAATTATATTTTTCACCATAAAATGATCAAAAATGAAACATAAGAATACTAACAATATTTTTATGAATTTAGATTTATAGAGTAATATATTTACTCTTTAAATTACATTTGGATAATTTTTTAATATATTTATTTTTAATTATTTAATATATAAAAATAATTATTCACATTAAATCTATTTACTAAAAAATATAACTTTTTTAACATCAACACATCTTATAATTATTACTATATTATTTATACTAAATTTCTGGGTATTTATGAAAAGTATAAAAAAATATTATAAATAAAATATTATATTAACAAAATAATATTTTTCTAATTACTCATAAAATATTATTATTAATAACAATTATTAAAAATATGTTCTAGGCTAATTTTGAATTAGTAAGTTCAAAAAAGATATTCATCCGGTAAAATTTGAATTTTTATATAATGAAATATTAAATTGTATATTTTAATATATTTTCAATAAAAAAACATTAGTTATTATAATTTAATATCAGGTGTTACACAATTTATTTGCAAGGAGTTAAAAGTATCAATATATACATTGTCTTATTAAAGAAAAAATATATTCTCAGACCATTAACTAATGTCTAAAATATATGGAGGAAGAAATTCATAGGGTTTTTTCATATTTATTAATATATGAATTAATATAGAAATGTGTGATATTAATAATGATGTCACGATCCATCATCGGGGCCCGTGCCGTGACTACCCCAAGCCCGCCTTCCATGGGTCAGGGGCTGGCGACTAGCACCAAAGGCGTAAATCGTGATAAAAGGGAAGGCATTGCCTTTATAAAAGAAAAAAACACCACAGAGTACGCAAACTGAAGTAAACACTATGTAAACTATAAAACAAACGTGCTGATAGTACAAGCGGCCAGAAATACAAGCCCAAAAGAAAGGTACAGCTACTACCAAAAGAAAATTAAAACTCAAAGGACAACAACTCAAAGGTGATGAGCCACTCCTAGATCGTCCTCCGGCTTCCTACCTGAATGGTATGTACAAATCTCCTCCTCAGCACTCCACATCCATCCATCTCCTCCATGTACCTACTCTCCGTGAAATCCATATCTGGGCACTGACTCGATGTGATATCCACCTCTGGGCACCGACTCGTCGTGAGATCCTCCTCCGGGTACCGTCCAGCTCTACAATCCTCAACCACGATCAGTGATGTCTGTCATTTGCAACCAACACAACGTAGTGCGGGCAACGCCTGTGCAGGGGTGAGTATATGATACTCAGAAGAGACCCCAAGACCCCCCGAAGGTCCCCCTGAATCCTCAAAGGATAAACCACAAAGAAAATATACAATCACGAATTATCATTCAACACTACTTAGATATATGCCCATACATATACCTAAGTCATCAAATCCAGTTCAACTCCAAATCACAAGCTCAAGTACAATCTCATCCACTCAGGAAAGTAAAACTTAATCCACATAGTAATGTACGACCCAATCCACATAGGAAAGATTAATCAAATCCACATAGGATATCAAATATATCACATCGAATATAATGATTGAAATTCAAGACTCAGCTCACACAGGTATCCATTTTCGAAAAGGGGTAGTGATGATTAGTTGTAGCCTCTGAATCAACTCCTCTGTCGAGCCCACATAGAATCCAAGTTTAGTCGTTGTCTCTGCCGAACCCACTGATGATTCAAGTATATTAGTCATCGTCGTCGAACCCACGGAGGATCCCAAAAATGACGTCAAACCCACAGAGTATCCTAGTACAATAGTCATCCTCATCAAACCTACGGAGGATCCCAGTACGATAGTCATCCTCATTGATCCCACGAAGGATATGAGTATGGTAGTGGTCCTCGTCGAACCCACTATGGATCCCAGTACGGTAGTCCTCCTCGTCGAACCCACAAAGGATCCGAGTACGGTAGTCTTCCTCGTCGAACCCACGGAGTATCCTCGTACGGTAGTCATCTTCGCCGCAACCAGCTCTAGGGTTTCCGCACACAACATACTTGATACAGGGAGGGTCCACTCCACAAGACAAGGGGTTCGGTATATCCACTAACATGAATTCCAGAGTTGATGTATCCCAAAGTTCCGTCTCGTCAAAAGGATCTCAACGCGACAGACGGCGCGTCAATCAGACGCCCGGTCTGAGAGTTATTGGCTTATTCGTTCCAGGGGTCCGGCTGATTTTTAAGTCAAAACTAACCCGACCATACTCCAACTGCATCCAAACCACAAGAGGAGTAATCCAGAAGGACCTTCCCACTAATATGAATCCAACATAGTAAACGGCACGTCAATTGGACATCCGGAGCACAAGTTATAAGTGTTTCTGCTCCGAGGGCCCGATTGGTTTCTTGTTCGAACCAATCCGGCCGTACAAAAAGTTCTCCGAAACCTAGAGTGTAATATACTCAAACTGCCATCTTGATCCAGGGATTGCATCGCAACTGACGGTGCGTTGATCGGAGGTCCGTAGCCCATGCTACGGGCGTTTGAACGAATCTGTCCCTTTTTAGGGGGTTTTGGACCCGGACCGACCCGGACCGAGACCCCCTAGGTCGGCCAGAACCGGGTTGACCCAACACGGTTCCAAGTCCGGGACAAAAAGTCGTGGCCCGGCCTAGCCGGCGAAGCCCGGCCCCGCCGGCGCGGCCCAGCTTGGTGCGGCCTGGCCCGACGCGGGGGTCTGGTACAGCACGGGCGGCCCGGCCTGGTGCGGGCGGCCCGACACTGTGTGGCCGGTCCAGCCCGGCGCGACCAGTCCAATCCGGCACGGGCGCGACGCGCCACATGAGTGTGGATGTCGGGATGCCGCCACCCCCTTCGAATTGAATGGCGAACCCCACGGGGTCCGCCCTATGCACTGACCGGGGGTTCAAACCCCCGGTTTTTCCGGATCTGGCAGGACGTAACGGCCGTCCATTTGTGCTGCGTAGGACCCCGCGGTCCTGGCCTTCATGCGCCGGTCGCCGGCGGTTCCAACGACCCTCCTGGTCTTCCTCCCTGGCCAAAAGGCCGTGGCTCTTGGTTCTTCGGCGTACGGGGAGTCCGACCACCCCTGTTGGTGACCGCTGGGGCCTTAGGTCGCGACCCTTGTTCGTCCGGCACGGCGCGACGGCGCCGCACCCTTCCACCACAGCCTGACCTTGGCCGCGGGTTCTTCAGCTTCCACGCGGCACGACGGCGCGACACTTCTTCACCGCGGCCCGCTTCGGTTGTGGTACCCTCGTTCCTTCGCGGCGCGACGACACCGCATTACTTTCATTCCAAACCACAGAATATTCAACAACAAAACAGGGAGGAGGTTAGGCCGTGTTCGTGCGGTCCGACCTCCTCCCATTATCTTGATAACAGGCAGAATAATTTTTAACATTGAACTCCAAAATAAACACGAACTTAAATTCAATCCCCTACCTCTAAGAAGTCGTCAGACAAGGATCATCGCGGGAAATTGACGTCGCGGAAGACAGCGTCGCAGAACGAGGCTCTGTAAACGTCATCGGTGCTCTCCTGATGAAGGATACGGCGTCCCCATTTCTTTGACGCGAGAAGAGGATCAAAGGTGGTTGCGTCTTCTTTCTCCGGAAAAGGCATCACTCACCAGCTGAGGATAGGAGAGGATATGGCACAATGATCTCCCCTTGCGGTGACAGAGTTTTTCGTCGTAGACTCGGTGTTTTCCGTGAAGGAGATAAGGTTCTTCAACCTTAGAGTATTTTCTTCCCAAAATCTCAACACACAACCTCCAACCCGAATAAAACAAGGAATTCCTATTTTATTAACACATGCCATGCATTTTGAAAACATCAAAATTCAAACTCAAAATTAAATTAATTGAATGGAATTAATCAATAAATTTAATTGTGAGAGTTGACATGTCATAATGAAGGGGAGGTGGGTGTGTTACACATTTATGGGGGGTTTCCAAAATAAAGAGGGAGTTTAGGGAATTTGAAGAGGTGGGGCTCATGTGGGCCCCAACACACTAATATCCTACCAAGAGTTATGATTTTAGTGGGACCCACACAAATCCCTCACATGGGTGGTTAGCTCCACCCAACATCCATCCTTATGTTTTAACCACTTAAAAAGAAATAAAATAAAAAGTGTTCCAAAATTTTAATTTTACTCTTGAATTAATCCATTTTTTTAGCAACCCTGCCCGAGAAAACGCAACTCCAGATAGGGCCTTCTTAAGAAATTATTGGTGTTGCAGTTTCAATGGTGCCCTCAGATTTCGATTCCGAGCAGCAGTTCAATAGTTAGAAAAACCCACTCGCTCGTTCACTGAACGTACCCGATCTAAACTTCAGAAATTGATTCCAGGCCAACCGGGCCTCAGAATCAGGTTCCGTTAGATGCCAAAGACTCAAAAAATTCCAAATAAATTAAGAAAAACAATTTCCTTGAAATTTCATGGTCTTTACATTACTACCACCTCATGACTTTACATCCCAGAAATGCTATAACACAATGTAGGGAAACAAAAGTAGTACTGAGCACGCAACTGAGCCTCCCGCTCCCATGTGCTATCCTGGAGGGTCCCATGCTGCCAGTGAAAGCGCACCCGAGGAATCGACTATCCACGTAGGACTTGCTCCTGTCAATCCTCGTTCTCCACTAGAACCTATGTGTATGTCGCCCCGTCATCGACGCCCAACTCCCTGCGGTCGAAGATGTGTGAAGGGTCATGTACGTATTTCCTTAGCTGAGATATGCAGATGACATCATGCACCCGGTGCAACTGAGGTGGAAAGGTCAAGTGGTAAACCACCTCACCTACCCTGCTGAGGACCTAGAATATTCTGTTGGACCTCGGAGATAACTCGCCGCCTCTGCTATATCTCCATAAACCTCGTTGAGGTGTGACCCATATAAGAACGTGGTCGCCATCCTCAAACCTTAGAAGCCTCCATTTACTTATTATAACTGAAATTAAAAAATCTTATAGACACGAGTGTAATGTTGGCCGACCGAAGAGTGATTGGTTACACCCTCTTATTCACGAGTTTATCTTGTGATTCCTAGTGTTTCCTTTTCTCCGACCAAGGAAAACCCATCCCGACGTTTGCCTAATACCGTCAATTTTTGTATGAACTGTGATTGCCCAGTCCATACTCAAACTAACGTCGTAAGGCCTCGACGGTACCACCAAGAGGTTCCAACCGAAACTCTCACCTCAAGGGTCAGAACACACCATCAGCATAAGTGTGACTATCGAGTCTCCTACCAAAGGTATCTCCAGACGTGAGCGTCAAGTCAATGGATTAACCAAAAACTCTAGGTCTGGGACAAGATTCATGGAAGGAAGGGATGATTCGTATCGATGTCTGTTGTTACGACAGCTAGTAGAAGACACAGTCTGTACTTCGATTCATCCTTAGATCCATTTGGTCGCACTTCTTGACCGCATGCAGCTACTATTTCCCATGCCCTCCAGCTCCCTGAGCCTAGCGGGGATTACAAAGGCAGGTGGATGCAACATGTCAAAATGTTCACCACCCGATGTTTCTCTCCTATCTCCACTTCTACATCTTCTACCATGCAGATTCATAAATCATTTTCCCTTCCTCTACTTGAAATAGTTTACACGCCCAAGTCTCCGAGAATGGCTCCAATTTTCTGCTTTCCCACTGGTAACCTTAACTAGCTGCATCCACTCAGCCAAATAATTATCAACCACAAAGGTTCTCTCTAGCACCCTAGTATAATTAACAATTAATAGAGAAAGAAGTTATGGGTCAGATGTACTTTAGACACACCTCACTCAGAAGTCCGAGCCCTGAATCACCTATCGGTTTACCCAACTGTGAGGTCTGTTATTGTACAAACAAATGACCAAAATTTGTGCGGAGGCAGTCCTCTGTACTCATGAATGATGATTTCATAAAATATTTAATGAAAGTGTAGATGGTTTTATATAATTACCTTAATATAATAACATCTCATAATATTTAATATTATATGTTTTTAATTACATAATGGTTTAAAAATAATTTGAGGAGTAATAGGATGAAAAAAATAAATCTTTAAAGATTGTTACCACTTCTTCTGCTAAACTCATTAGGATGAAACCAAAATACATCCAACAATAGATTTATATATAAAATAATGATTTTTGGATGATTGTATAGTATTTGTTAATTTATTTATAATTATTTTAATTAATTAAAAGGGTTTCAAGGTGTTCAAAAGATAGTTGAAGGGGTGACCTTTTATCAGTGAGGTGAGTGACACATTTCTATTTTTTGAAAAGAAGATGTTGTAGCCACATTTTTCTCATAACACAAGGAAAAAAATGTATTGTTATCAAGTATTGGAAATTAAAGGACTTATATGTGAACATAAAATATAATTAAATCTTCACTTTTGGTCATTTTTATTCTTATTGTTTTAGTTTATCCGCCCAATAGTCGCATTTACACATTAATTGGAAGAAATGATTTTCACTTTTATAACTATTCATATTAGTCAATAATAAATTATGAATTATTATATAATATAAATTATTACAATTGAATATTTGGAATCCATTTATACAAATTCAATTCATATATTTGGAAATGTTTTATTTAATATTAATCATTGATACGTGATCAAAAAGAGGGGTTTCAAAGAGAAAATGATCCGAAGTCTCCAATGTTTTTATATCCAATTTATAAATGAAATAAATTACATTAAACTAAATTGAAATATATATATATATAAATGAATACATTCCAAATTAAAAAAAATTTATAATATAATTTAACCTTATAAATAATTTAAACAAAGAGGCAATTTTCAATTAAAGGTCTATATTTTTTAACTATTCATCAAAAATTTAATCCTTTCTATAAAATTTAAAACAATAACACAATTTTAATGATTCTATTAAAAATTTATTTATAAAATTTTCAAAAATAATTTGTAACTAATTTACAAATTATTGTATAAATAATTTGAAAAAAGGAGAGAGCACATATTTTTAGAAAATTATAATTTTATTTTATAATTGGATTTTTTTTTATTTATTTTCAAGAAAACACATCATTTGAACATATATAATTTTATTAAATATATAATACTTCTATTTCATTAAAATCATTCCCCAAAAATGGATTGTTTAATTTATGGAGGTGAAATGTGTTTGTTTACATAAAAATAGTTTTTTATAACTTGATTTACATTATTTCCAATTCTTCTTAAAGTTTCATTTCAAATTCATTGGTCACAATTGAATTCCTATTTTTTACACATTAAAACCATATATGTGCATAACTAATTTATTCCAATTCATAACCTCAATTCTAATCGGTATACAATAACTATAATAATGATATTTTTATATTGTGTCGTGCTTCATTTAAACATAGTATTGGGTGTAATGAAAGATAAATGATGTGTTACAAATTACATAAGCTAAAATCATTGTTATGTTCATTTAAAAATAGGAATAAAATTAAATAAATTTGAGAAAATATATTTCACATAATATTGGGGAGTCACATTTGTGTTTTTTGATTTTTGGATGTTCTACATGGTATTGTTTTAGTCACACCAACATGGGATATACCCACTCATGTCATGAATTTTTCAGATAGAAGACCTTCTTGGAGAGTAATAGGATAATTAAGAGTAGATATAGGTTAGTAAGATTGACTGGTCGTGGTTCATACTAGGTGTTTTCTATGACAACATTCCTTTAAATCCTAGTAGGTTGGACTCATTTATAGCTTTAATGAGATTTTATTTGGTTCTTTTTTATTTATTATAATGTTTTTATACACTTATGTGGGGTGGATATTTATTCATGCATTTGGTATTTTTTGTATTTAATATTCCAGTAATGTGTTTGTAGATGTGTTCATGTGAATGAAAACCTTATTCGTAGCCTCACAAGTGTTTGATATACTTATGAATATCTTGTTAGCAACCCCCATCCAATTGAATATGGGCTTGTGGTGTCACATGGTGAATATCCCCATTTATTCGGGCCCTAAAGTGTTGGGTCGAGAAAACATTCTCCATTGAATACCCTACTAACATGATTATAAATTTTGTCTTATCTAATCAAAGGTTTTTGGTATATTGCGGATCACATTTTCAATTATAGTAAAACCATTATGAAAAGTTACGACATCTAATCCATGAATAAATTAGGCTTTGTGAATTGATGGTCACTATTATTTTATTCACATATAATGTGTTAGGCTATTATGACGTGGGACATAAAATGTAACCATCCTTTAGAAGAATGAAATGTGATGTATTTATCAACATGATCAGTCATTTTCAGATAACTATGATAAGAGGAGTTCTAATATACATGATTGATAATATACATATATCAATTCAATAGATATCATGTAAAATTTTATTTTATTAATATAAATATAATTTATATGCGATGTATAGTGATTATGACCATCATATAGAAAAATGATTAACTATAATTAAGAACACAACCTTCCCCTTAATAAATTATGTAGTGCTGATTTTTTACTAGAGGAGACTGTTTGCATATTACTTCAAATGATGTATTTCATAATTATTTCTAATTATACAATGTACAGTAGGTTCACTCAATTAAAACTAGGGATAAGGATAATTTTACATAAAAAATATTTTTACCCAAATAATGAACGCTTAATGACACATTACACAAAAGATTATGGATGGATTTACATAGAGTTTTGATGTTTTATGTAAGGTTCTTATGTCAATTCTCATCAATATTTATATTGAACGATGTGTATGTAAATTTATATCCATATAATACATGGAAAACTAGAAAAGTTAACAGAATACATGTAGTGTATATATGTCATTCTAATATAGAATTTATTATACTATATATACATGGGTTATGATGTTCAAAAATAATAGCTGAATATAACACATATATTTTTTAATATATTTTCATGTAAAATATATGAATAAATTTCATGTATACATGTTATAAAAACCAGGTTTTACCTATAATTATTAAATCACCACTTCATGATTTCATCTGGATTAGATGATCTGTTTGATGATCATTGAATGATTAAATTAAACCATAAATGAGGCATAAATCGTGGGTGTTATTAGATAATATGTGATGGGAGAATAAGACATTTTCATTCCTGTATAAGGATTCATATATTTCACATAAGGGAGAAAAATATAATCTTTAAAGAATGATTCTTCATGAGACTCTCTATTCAATGGTGATTTTTATCATCATTTTCACAAAAATCATTCTATAATCTCCCACTTCCATAATCCATGTTCAACTCACCCGAGATGCAGATAACATCCCTATAATGGTTTTAGGTATCCCCTAATATAGATTGGTATCATTAAACCAGTGTTCTACACATTTTGGTCATATGAATTTAAATTAATTTCTTCGTGATCATCCCCCAACATTCTCACAACATCTAGGAATAATTAACCCACTATAGACCTGAAGAAGTTATGATAAATTTATATTTTTATATTAACTACTATCAATGTTTATTAAACAAATGAATAAATATTTCCTTTTTGGGGTTCTATGTTACCAAAATATATTATGATAGTACCTAAAAATCTACTATCGTATTCTTGGCACAAAATATATTGGCCTCATATTTTCCTTGACTAAACACCCTGTAAAATTAATAGTTAGCTTTTGAATTCCAGCTATATTAAGCAGATTTATCCCTTAATTTTCATATATCTTCTAGGTAAAATGTTTTTTAAACAATTTGTTCCATACATGAGTAAAATAATTGGATTCTTATTTAAATTAATTATATTCTTAATAAAAATGAAGGGGTATCAATTATTCTATAATCATTAGATATTATATATCAAAAACATTAACCATATCAATTTCCCATTCATTTAATTTGGAAAAATAAATTTTTATCATTGTGGATAGTTATACACCCAGATAAATTCATTATATCCATCCTAAAACTGTGCACAAAATTGTAAAATCATTGCATGTACAACTCTTCCTTGTAACATTATTTCCTCTAATGAACATATCCAAATAACGCCACCATACATTAGGCATTAAGAAGAAAAATGTTATATCTTATATAATTTTTAGATATCATAGTACCTACTTCACATCAACCTAGATCTCTTTTTCTAGTTTCAAAATGAACTGATTGAAAACACCCACTAAGAATAATTTTTTTACCTTATATATACCATGATGTATGTTTAGTTATCTACCACTAAATAGAAAAATAAATTAGTAAAAGAATAATCTTTTTTTTATTTGGGAAATTGATGTGTTCTTATAGTGTGGTTGAAAAAGGATTATATCCTGTCATTCTAAATGTCTCAATGAACATTCAAATGTATTCCATATGAGGTAAAACAAAAATTATAATGGTCATATATCTATCCATATGTATCCCAAGTTTTTTTCCCTTCCGTAAGGAGTAATGAATCCTGTTCGGGTCACCAGACCCATATCACCAATACAACTAAATGGAATTTTCGATCCCCATGTGATATAAAAAATTTCTTATTTATGGATGAAGTAACCATTTGTAACAGTTTTGTGATTATAAGGTTGTAAATATATAACACATTAATTTATTGAAAATATATAATGGACCATGCATACTTTCACGACCCGTCCTCGGGGCCCGTGCCATGACTACCCCAAGCCCGCCTTCCATAGGCCAGGGGCTGGCGACTAGCACCAAAGGCGTAAATTCCAAATTTAGGGAAGTCATTGCCTTTAAGAAGTAACATACACAACAGAGTACGCAAGCGATGTAAAAACTAAGAAAAGATGAGTACAAGGTAAGTGCAGAAAGAAAATGGGCCAGTATACAAACCCAACTGAGAGTAAAGAACAACTGAAAGGAAAGTACAACAGCAGAAAGTAAAATAGAAACACTGAGTCGTCCTTCGGAAATCCCACCTGAAGGGTGGGTACATATAGTCTCCTCAACTACATGGTCTGATCATCCGCTCCATGTACATCCCGCCAAGTGGTCCACCTCCGGGTACCGTCCAGCTCCAGAAGCATCCACCTCGATTAGTGCAATCCTTCTTCTGCATCCAATACACCGTAGTGCGGGCATAGCCGGTGCAGGGGTGAGTATACGATACTCAGTAAGAATCCCGAGACCCCCGAAGGTCTCTCAGAATCCATGATGGATAAACTACAAAGGACTGATACAATCACTAAGTATCAATAAAACTACTTAGGAATATGTCCATACATATACCTAAGTCATCAGTTACAGTTTGGGTCCAGCTCCCAAGCCCTAGCACAACCCAGTCTACATAGGAAAGCACAACCCAATCCACATAGAAAAAGCAAGTCAACCACATCAATGATAATGATTGAGAATCAAGACTCATCTCACAAATGTATACACTTATTAAGGAGATAGAGATGGACAAATGTAGCCACTGATTCATCTAAGATGTCAGAACCACATAGGATACAACACCAGCTACACTGTCGGACCCACAAAGGATACAAGACCAGCTACTCTGCAAGACCCACATAGGATACAAGTACAGAGTCAAATACTAGTGAACCCACATATGACACAATAATTGTAGTCATCTTCATCGAACCCATGGAAGATCCCAGTATGGTTTTCATCTCTACCGAACCCACGGAGGATCCAAGTACTGCTTTTCTCGCTGCCGAACCCACGAAGGATCTAAGGGAAGTCGTCATCGTCGCAGTCGCAGTCAGCTCTAGGGTTTCCACACTTATCATGCTCGATTCTGGGAGGGTCCGCTCCACAAGCCAAGCGGGTCGATACATCAACTACAATGAAGTCTAAATTTTATGTATCACAAATTTCTGTCACGTCTATAGTAACTCAACGTGAAAAACAGCGCGTCAATCAGACACCCAGTCTGAGAGTTATTGGCTTTTTCATCCCAGGGTTGTGTTGGGTTTTTAAGCTAAAATCAACCTAACCATACTCCAGCTGTGTCCAAATCTCAAGAGAAGTAATCCAAATGAACTGTCTCACTCTAAGGAATCCAACTAAGTCAATGGCACGTCAATCGGACATCCGGAGCTCATGTTATAAGCGCTTCTACTCCGAGGGTCCAGTTTGTTTTGTGCTCGAACCAACCCGGCCATACCCAAAGTTCACCAAAACCTTTATTGTAATATACATAAAGGTCGACTCAATCCAAATGTCCCCACATGACTAAACATGCATCGATCATAGGTCTTTAGCTCGTGTTATGGGAAAAATACTGAAAAAAGTTCAATGGGGGGGTCAGGGCCAGGCCTGGCCCGACCCAACCCCCCCCTTGGTCGACCCGACCCGGGTCTAGGTCCGGCGCAGTAGGGCATGGCCCGGCACGGCAGGGAACTGGACGGCTAGCAGCCGAGCAAGGGGGGACATGGTCCTCGCTCCTTTTCACTCCCCAGATGCGGCGCGCGGTTGCCGTGTCCCCTCCGGATCCCGCACGGCCACGAGATCCGCTCGCCTGCCGGGGCGCTGCCGCGCCGGCGCCCCGCACCGGCGCCCCGCACCCTTGGAGGTTTCCACGGGCCACCGCAGTTGTTCCGGTGGTCCGTTCTTGCTCCCATTTTCTCCTACGATCATCTCGGTACCCATACATTATTGCCAAAACCTTCAATTTCCATTCCGGTCCCATTTCATCATCGCCAAACACTCCGCGCATCATGAACAGAAAAAAGGTGGGTTCGAACTTGTTCGCTGGTCCGCACCCACCGCGTTAGTGGTTTGAAACAAATACCAATAATTATTTGACATGTCGAGGGTATAATCCACATAATGAAAAATAAACCAACACCCCTACCTCGACAAGGAATATGATCTTCGGCATCACGGTACATGGCGTCGCGGAGAAGAAGATTGTAGGCATTGTGTTACATGGCGTTGCGGGGGAGAGGATCATAGGCATCACGGTACACGCCATCGCAGAGTAGAGGATTTTGCGTTGTGTCGTCGATCTCCGAGGAACTAGTGTTCTTCGTCATTCTTGGTTGAATTCCGGCGTTCTTCGTCGCACAACGAAGCTCTCTCCTTTATCACCAAAATAAAATCCCACCCCCCTATTATTTTATTATATGCAAAGAAACTCTCCATCAATTATTCAAGAACACAATTTAAAAGGTGTAGAAATTTAATTAAATAAGTGAGATAGAAGGTTCCCCCATAATTAAACGCATTGGCAGTTTAAAATTAAAAAGGAAAAAGGAAGGTTCCTCATTAAATTATGGGTTAAAATAATTTAATGGGTTGAGGTGTCAATTAAAGGAGGTTTGTCAAAATTAATGGGGGGTTTACTAATGGGTTTAGAGGGAATTAAATGGTGGGGGTCACATATACCCCACCTCTATAACACCCACACTTGAGTAGTTAAGGGGTTGCAGGCCCCACCATTAACTACCCATGGGAGAGAGTAACCTCCCTTAGTAACAAAAATTGTTCTGACAATTTTTATTTATTTCGTAATCAAACCCCCAAAAATTAACTTCTCATCTTTTGCAAACATAACTACAGTAAGTGTACCCTTAAGAAATTAACGGCGTTGCGAGTTCATTGGTGCCCTCAGATTTTAATTCTGAGCACTAGTTCAAAAGTTAGAAAAACCCGCTCATTCGTTCACTGAACATACCTAAGCTAAACTTTGAAAATTGATTTCGGGCACACCGGGCCTCGGAATCAAGCACCTTCAGATGCCACAGACTCGTAAAATTCAAAAGTATATAAATAATTTTTTTGAAATTTCCAGGTCTTTACATTACTCCCACCTTAGGGCTTTATGCCCTCGTAAAGCTACATCATAAACTAGGGATACAAATGAGGGTACTGAGAATGCATCTAAGCCTCCTACTGCCATGTGCACTCCTGGAGGTTCTCGTGCTGCCACCTGATGCACACTAGAGAAATCGACCGTCCACGTAGGACCTGCTCCTATCGATCCTCGATCTCCACCTGGACATTCGCAATAGTCTCCCCTTCATTGATATCCAGCTCCCCATGATCGATGATATGCATCAGGTCATGCACGTATATCCTCAGTTGAGATACGTGGAAGACTTCGTGCACTCGATGCAACTAAGGTGGAAGAGCCAGACGATAAGCCACTTCACATATCATGCTGAGAACATGGAATGTTCCGATGAATCGCGGAGATAACTTTCCGCCCCAGCCAAATCATCATAATCAACATCGAGGTGAGACCCGTAAGAAAATGTGGTCGCCATCCTTGAAATCCAGTGATCTCCACCTCCTATCAGTAAAGAACATATGTCTACTCTATGAAGTCCCCATCCGCTCCTGAATGATCTGCAACTTCTCTGTCGTAGCCTGAACCATCTATGGTCCCACGAGAGCTGACTCCCCAGGGTCAGTCCAGCATAGAGGTGGTCAGCATGGTCTGCTATACAGTGCCTCGTAAGGTTCCATCCCGATGGTGGAGTGGTAGCTGTTCTTGTACACAAACTCCACCAAGGGTAGGTGATCCTCCCAGTTGTGACCAAAGTCAAGGACACATGCAGAAATCATGTCCTCGAGTTTCTAAATGGTCCTCTCTATCTGGTCATCTTTATGCAGGTGAAAGGATGTGCTCAGGCATAACTCTGTCCCAAAGGCCTCCTGCAACCCCTTCCAAAGTCGGGAAGTAAAGTGAGCATCTCGACCGGATACGATAGAATATGGAATAACATGAATCCGTATGATATCTTAAACATAGAGACATCCTAATATCTCTATTGAGCCATGCTCTCTGATTAGTAGGAAGTGGGCCGACTTGGTAAGTCGGTCGACGATCACCCAGATGGTGTCTTGTCCTCTAGAAGTACGTGGAATCCCCGTCAAAAAATCCATGGATATCCCGTCCCACTTCCACACCGGGACCTCTAAGGGCTGTACCAATCCTTCAGGTACCTGGTGCTCTAACTTCACTTGCTGACAAGCGAGGAATGGAGAAACGAATCATTCCAGAACCTTCGGCATACCCGTCCACCAGTACTGTCGTCTGAGGTCCTGATACATCTTCGCTACTCCAGGATGTGCCTCAAGAGGGGAAGTGTGGAAATCCCTCATCACCTCCTCCTGTAGTGTAACTGGTACCATGGTACATCACAGAAAGAGGATGGAGTGCTCCCCGCCTTCATAAAATCCATCGAGTGCTAGCCCTGAGGATATTTGACCACATCGAACCTCACAGTCAACATCTCCATGCTGCGCCTCTCTGACCCGCTGAAGTAGTGGAGGAGTGACTGTGAGGGACTGAAGATAGGATGCCCCATCACTATCAACAAAGGATATTTGAAAAGTGGCTAACTTCTTGGTCATCTCTCAAAATATATGAATTCCTGATCTTCTTTTGAGAGCATCAGCCACAACGTTCCCCTTCCCAGTAGCGTAGACAATCTCAATTTCATAATCTTGGAGGAACTCAAGCCATCGCTGTTGTCTCAGGTTCAGGTCCTTCTGCGAGAAAAAGTCCCTGAGACTCTGGTGGTCAGATTAGACTGTATAGCGCTCGCCCATCATTTAGTGTCACCACATCTTCAGGGCGAAGGCCACTGCTGGTAACTCCAGGTCATGGGTGGCATAGTTCTGCTCATGCGGCCTCAACTATTGTGAACCATAAGCAATCACTACTCTATCCTGTATCAGGAGACACTCGAGTCCGGTCCCTGATGTGTCGCAGTAAACTACGTTCTCTATGCCTTCCTCTGGTAGCCTCAAGATGGGTGCACTGGTAAAACTCCGCCTCAGATCCTGGAAGCTCTGCTGACATCTTTCTGACCACAAGAAGGGCTTCTTCGTCAAAGCTGAAAGCGGCGCTGCAACTCTGGAGAAGTATGGAAAAAATCTCTTATAGTACCCAGCTAGACCTAGGAAACTCCGCACCTCCATCACGCTCCTAGGTGGCTCCCAAGCAAGTACCACCTTGACCTTCGCGGGATCAACATATACTCCCACCTCAGAGATGATGTTCCCCAAGAAGTGGACCTCTCAAAGCCAGAACTGGAACTTCTAGATATTACCATAAATCTGGTGCTCTTGGACTGTATCCAGTACAACCCATAATTGGTAGGTGGGATCCTCCTCAGTCATCGAGTAAATCATTATGTCGTCAATGAAGACTACAACAAAACGATCGAGGTAGGACTGGAAGATCCTGTTCATGAGACTCATGAACACTGCTAAAGCATTGGTCACACCGAAGGTCCTGAACAAGAACTTCTTGTGTCCCTACCGAAACCTAAAGGTCATCTTCTGCATATCCTCATCTCGAACTAGAATCAGATAATAGCCTGACCTGAGGCCTATCTTTGAGAACCAATGTGCTCCCTTGAGCTGATCGAAGAGGTCTCCAATCGTTGGAAGCAGATACTTGTTCCTCACAGTCACCTGGTTCAGGGGATGGTAATCGAAAAATAGTCACAAGCTCCCATCCACCTTCTTGGCGAATCGAATCGGAGAATCCCATGGTGAAACACTGGGTCAGATGAAACATTTCCCCTGTATGTCCTCCAGCTCTACCTGCAGATCACGAAGCTCGGCGGGAGCCATCCGATATGCTGGGGTGGATATTGGTGATGTCCTGGGGTACAGGTCTATGTATAAATCTACCTCCCTGCGAGGAGGTAGTCCTAGAACATCGTCAGGAAAAACATCCGCATACTGGTCCACCACTACCGGAAAATCTCAGACTCTGCCCATCAACTGCTCCGAGGATGAGATTAGACAACTGATGTGTGATCAGCTGCCCTCTCCTCTACGTGAGTCCGTCTGATGCTGCGAAGGTTCCCTTCTCATAGGTGAAGGTGAACCTGGTCCCATCCATGTGGACACACCACACCTTGCGCCTAATACAGTCGATCTTAGCATGGACTGTAGATAACCAGTCCATACGCAAGATGATGTCGTAAGGCCTCGACACCGCTACAAGAAGATCCCAACCAAAGCTCTCATCTCTTAGAGTATGATCACATTGCTGGGACGAGTGCGTAATCGTCGAGTATGATCCCATATGAGTCTCTAGCTGAAAGGATTGAGGAAACTGCTCCGTCGGAATATCCAAGCTCCGAACAAGGTTAGTGACAATAAAAGAATGACTCGAACCTGTGTCTATAAGAACTTCAGCAATAGTGGAGTAGACACAGATAGTACCTCGAATCTTCGTGGGTGTGTCGTGGTCATATGTCTATAGTGCATGAAGCTGAGCCTGTATCTGCCCACCAGCTCCATGTGGTCGGGGTGGACCTCCTGGGGGTGGTGGTGGTAAAGCCTCAAAGCGTCGTCCACCACCCGCTGCTCGGCCAGCTCCTCTGCATCATCTGCCTGCTCCCTGCGGACCTCCACGGTCAAACCTCTACCTCTTCCTGGGAGGTCCCTCCACTGTCTGCTACTCTTCTGCATGGCGGGTCGGTCAGTCACGAGCCATGTGACCCTGCCCGCCGCATGCATATCACTATCTGCTCCTCGGAAGGGTGGCTCTGCTCTGTGTGCCTCGCACAGCCGATCCCGTGTCCTGAGGTCTCCCACCTGACGGACTGCTCCACTTGGACCCTTGCGTCGTCTGTCTACTGCCTCCTGCGGAATACTCAACTTCGTGTCGTCCTGCGGTGGGCCTCGCTGCTGATGGCTTCTCGGCAAGAACGCTCTCCAATAGTAGGGCTCACTCTAGAACCCCCACATGTGTCGGGATGCTGAGTGGAATCGTTGAATATCTGGTCTCATGCCTCAGCCCCTACTCAAAGGTATGGGCCCGGAAGACTGGGTCTCGTACCATGTCTGTGGAGTAGCGCAAGAGGTTGATAAGTCTTGTTGAGTACTGGGCTACTCATATGCTGTCCTTCCGCAGCTGTAGTAACTCCTGGATGTGCACCGCATGGAGGGTGGTCGGAACGAACTCCGAGCGGAAGATGCTCTCGAAGTCCGTCCAATGAAGAGATGCCTCATCGTGCACCTAGAGCATCAGGCTCCACCATATACCTGCTGCTGCGTGTAGGAGACTCACGACAAGGATCAACATGAGGTCTGCTGGTGTCCCTACCAACCTGAAGACTCTGACGACAACCTCCAGCCAATCCTCGGCAGCCTGAGGATCCATCTCTCCACGGAACCTGGGAGGCCTCTACCTTTGAAACTCACGCAACGAGCTGAGGCGGCGGGCACTCTCCGCTGCTGGGGCTAGTAGCATCAGTGTCTCGGCGGTTAAAGGTACCGTTGTTGCCTCCGCTATAAAGGGGCTCTCCACCAAGGCCTCGTCGCTCGGTGAGATTCCATCTCGCACAAAGCTCAGAACTCTAGCTGGCTGTCGTCGTGGGGCCATCCTAAAAAAGAAACAGGTGATCAACGGTTAATAGAGTACACCTGGTGAGATGACATAAAGTAATCACAAAGAAAACTTTTGAAAAACACATACAATCAATGTTTTCATGTACTAAGTCGGAAAATCGGAATTCAGGTTCCTGGTGTATGGATATGTCGGCCGCCGCACCAACACTGGACTCCCTGGACTGATAACCACACTCATTAATCTAAACATTATTTCCTCACAGAGAATAAATTATCAGTGTCCTAAGTTCAGCTGTTGAACCGACTCCTCTAATACCAATTTTTCACGACCCTTTATCGGGGCCCGTACTGTGACTACCCCAATCCCGCCTTCCATAGGCCAGGGGCTGGAGACTAAAACCAAAGGCGTAAATCCCAAAAGTAGGGAAGGCATTGACTTTAAGAAGTAACATACACAAAAGAGTACGCAAGTGAAGTAATCACGAAGAAAAACTAGGTACAAGGTAAGTGATGAATGAAAATGGGCCAGTATACAAACCCTGCTGAGAGTAAAGAACAATGAAAAGGAAAGTACAATAGATGAATGTAAAACAGAAACACTGAGTCATCCTCCGGAAATCCCACCTGATGGGTGGGTACATACAGTCTCCTCTGCTCTGTGGTCAGACCGTCCACTCCATGTACATCCCGCCACGTGGTCCAGCTCCAGGTACCATCTAGCTCCACAAGCCTCCACCTCGATCAGTGTTGTCTGTTTTCTGCATCCAACACAACGTAGTGTGGGCATAGCCCGTGCAGGGGTGAGTATACGATACTCAGTAGGGATCCCGGGACCCCCAAAGGTCTCTCAGAATCCATGAAGGATAAACCAAAAAGGAAAGATACAATCACGAAGTATCAATAACACTGCTTAGGTATATTACCATACATATAACTAAGTCATCAGTTACAGTTCGACCCAACTCCCGAGACCAAGCACAACCCAGTCAACATAGGAATGCACAACCCAATCCACATAGGAAAATAAAGTAAACCACATCAATGATAATTATTGTGAATCAAGACTTAGCTCACATAGGTATAAACTTCATTAGGTGATAGAGATGATCAGATGTAGCCACTGATTCATCTAAGCTCTCAGACCCACATAGGATACAAAACCAGCTATGATTTCGGATGCACAAAGGATACAACACCAGCTACTCTGCCAGACCCACATAGGATACAAGTACAGAGTCAAATACTGTCAGACCCACATAGGATACAAGAATAGTAGTCATCACCGTCGAACCCACGGAGGATCCCAGTACGGTCGTCATCGCTGCTGAACCCATGGAGGATCCACATACAGTCGTCCTCACTGCTGAACCCACGGAGGATCCATGGGAAGTCGTCATTGTCGAAGTCGCAGCCAGCTCTAGGGTTCCCACACAATGCTTGCTCGATTCCGAGAGGGTCCGCTCCATGAGCCAAGTGGATTGATACATCAACCGCCATGAAGTCCAAATTTGATGTATCACAAAGTTCTATCACGTCGATAGGAACTCAACATGACAGACAACGCGTCAATCAGACTGTCGGTCTGAGAGTTATTGGCTTTTTCGCCCCAGGGGCCCGGTTGATTTTTTAAGCTAAAACCAAACCGACCATACTCCATCTGTGTCCAAACCTCAAGAGGAGTAATCCAAAAAAACCGTCTCACTAATATGAATCCAACGAAGTCGACGGCACGCCAATCGAATGTCTGGAGCTCAAGTTAATTGTATTTCCGCTCTGAGAGCACGGTTGGTTTTGTGCTCGAACTGACCCGACCATACCCAAAGTTCACTGAAACCTTGAGTGTAATATAGAGAAATTACCTTATCGATCCAAAGGTCCCCACGCGACTAATGGTGTGTTGATAATAGGTCTGCAGCTTAGGTTATGGGCAAAAGACTGAAAACAGTCCGAAGTCGGGGGGTCTGGGACCGGCCCGGCCCGAACCGAGTCGACCCAACCCATGTCTGGGTCCGGCCCGGTAGGCCACGATCCAGCTCAGAGCAGTCCGCACGACCCATCCCGGCCTAGCAGGGGGGCGCGCGGGCACCGCTAGCAGCAAGGAAGGGGTGGACGTGATCCCCCCTCCTTTGTGCTCCACGGACGCAGCGTGCGGTCGTCGCGTCGGCTCCATATTCCGCGCGGCCACAGGATCCGCTCGCCAGCCACATCTTTAGAGGTGGCGGCTCTTGCTGGAGGCCCACCGAGGTGCCGCCGCCTCCAGGAGGCTGGCCGGTGCTAGCCATCACGCCGGTGCCCACGCCATGAGAGTTTTCTGTGGGCCACTGGAGTCGTTCCGATGGACTGTTCTTTCTCCCGTCTGCGCCTGACGTTGTCTCGGGAACCGTACTTTACAGGAAAGGCCTCTAATTGCCATTCTGGTCCCATTTCATCATCGCCGAACGCTCCGCACATCATGAAAAAAACGGTGGGTTCGGACTTGTTCGTTGGTCCGCACCCACCATGTTAGTGGTTTGAAACAACTCCCAACAATTATTTGACGTGTCGAGGGTATAATCCACATAAAGAAAAATAAACCAAAACCCCTACCTCAACAAGGAAGACGATCGTCGGTGTCACGGTACATGGAATCACAGAGAAGAGGATTGTATGCGTCATGGTAGAGGGTGTCACGAAGGAGAGGATCGTAGGCGTCGTTGTACACAGCGTCATGGAGAAGAGGCTTTGGCGGCGTGTCGTCGATCTCTGAGGAACCAGTGTTCTTCGTCGTTCTTCATCGGAGGCCGACATTTTTTGTCGCACAACGAAGCTCCCTCCTGGATCACCAAAATAATACCCCCTATTTTTTTATTATACACAAAGAAACTCTCCTGTAATTATTCCCCCACACAAATTAAAAGGTTTCAACATTTAATTAAATAAGAGAGAGAGAAGGTTCCCCCATAAATAAACGCGTCGGCAGTTTAAAATTAAAAATGGAAAAGGAAGGTCCCTCATTATGTTTTGGGTTGACATAATTTAATGGGTTGAGGTGACAATTAAAGGTGGTTTCCCAAAATTAATGGGGGTTTTACTAATGGGTTTAGAGAGAATTGAATGTTGTGGGTCATTCAGACACCACCTCTATAACACCTACACTTGTATAGTTAAGTGGCTGCAGGCCCCACCCTTAACTACCCATTGGAGAGAGTAACCTCCCTTAGTAACAAAAATTTTTCTGAAATTTTTTATTTATTTCTTAATCAAACACCCAAAAATTAACTTCTCCTCTTTGGTGAATGCTAATACGGTAAGTGTCCCCTTAATAAATTACCGGTGATGTGATTTCATTGGTGCCCTCGAATTTTAATTCCGAGCATCAGTTCAAAAGTTAGAAAAACCTGCACGTTTGTTCACTAAACGTACCTGGTCTAAACTTCGAAAATTGATTCCGGGCACAACGGGACTCCGAATCAAGTGCCGTCAAAATTCCTAGACTCGTAAAATTCCAAAGTATATAAAAATAATTTCCTTGAAATGTCAAGGTCTTTATACATACATTTAACATCCTTAAAAAATCAAATAAGCAATAA